>CM037642.1:12186473-12535323 GCA_015227895.2 Colaptes auratus
GGTATACAATATTATCCAGGGGAAAAAAATACAGTAAAAAAGGCATACAACATACAATGTTGCATGCAATGTATGCAACAAGAGGGATATTTGGTCTCCTACTTTTTATACCCTCTGATTTTTATGTATATTACAGGCAGGTTGTGAGAATGAGCTCTGGGAGTGAGTAGGGAAAGAAAGCTTTTATGATTTAGAGTGCACTATCTGAGTATCTTTTGACTTTTTGGCAAATGTCTTTCTCATAATACAATCTAGTTTGATCCATTCATACCTGGGACCATTTAAAAGCAGTGAGACTGAGGTATGCCTGCCAAACAACAAAGATCAACTTCAGAGAAGTAGTGCCGGACACTGGCAGAACTTTCTGTATATTTTTCACCTCCTCCTTTTACTGAGTGCACTGTAAGAAGAATGAGAGCTCACAAATAAAACCTAACAGTTTTCCTGACCCACAGCTGCTGGCACTGCTTGTTTGACTTGTTTTCTAGCCAAAATCATTCCCTACTCTGAGCACAACCGTGAAAATTACATTAATTCAGTATGTACAGCCATTGTATCTAAACACAACCCTATTAAAGTGTAATGCACTCTTTATTTCTAATTAATAGTTGTTTTTCATTAATGACTGCATGTTGACCACTGTTGAGATCAAAGTCCCATGTATTTTCTGCAGTATAAACATAAAACCCATTTACACTTTGGTCCTAAAGAGCTTACAACTTAAATAGACAAAAAATATTATTCTTTTGCAGACAGGATAAGAAGTTGAGAGAGATTAAATGACTCTCTTGAAACCATGCATAAAAACTAAGGAGGAACCACGAAGCAAGTCCAGTTCACTTGAGACCCTGCCCTGTATAAAACCCTTAAGAGAAATCTTCCAGTGATTCTTCAGCTACCATTTATCACAGCAGCAGCTATGTGAAAACCCCTGTAGTCTGCAGTTGAAATGAGTCAGTGTGCTGTTCTCTGCTGTCACATTTACTCTTATAATCTCTATGTGGCTAGCACTTCAGGACTTTTTGAATTATTTTCTTAGAAGTCAGCAACATTTGAGCCTGACTGTGCTGCAGTGCAGGGCTCACCAATTTCCGTGAGGCTGCTGGCTCTCCCCATCCATTCCCAGCAGGGCAGTTCTTTCACTGATCATGCAGTCAGCAGCTCAGAATACACTCAGAGTGAATCAGAGAGCAGCAGTGACAGTTCAGACCACCATTATGGGTTCTTCTCTCCTGTCAGGAATAAATTATCACTGTGCTCCCTTGAAGAGAAAACTGATTGCCTTGGGATGCCCACGATGCACTTCAGCAGTAGTTGCCTCTCATAAAAAATACTCACAAGAGAGACTACCCCTGAGTTCTGTCATAAGGACTTCATTCTTTCCTTTCAGCCCTAAGCCCGCTCAGACACTGAGCACAGAGGCATTTATTAATACCAGACACTGTAGGTTTCCTATCGTTTTATGAAGATGACATTCATGCTGACTGTTAGTTTAAGCTTTAACAGAGGAGAACAATAGGGCTGCTTTTCCAAAGCAAATACAACTACTCTGTATTGTGATTGTAGTTTCTGTGCCTGAATCAATGAAAGGTCAGAGTCTCCTCAAGGCCGGAAGAGGACACTAAGCCACAGAAAAATATCTGGACTGATGTATGTTTGCTGAGAACAATATAAGATTGTTGGTAGACACTCCCTGAGCACAACTAGCAGACACTGTGCAGATGTTCTGTGGGCTTGTTCGGAATGGGCATGAACAGCGTTTAAAAGCCACTAAATAATTTTAAACAGTTGTAACTAAAAGATCTGTGCAAAGCTTTCCAGAATTACCAACTGCAAAGAAGCCCTTCCAAGGGCACTCCATCCTGGACTTAATGCCTTTGCCATGATGGACAGAGAGCTGGCAGGGACTGCTGCTGATGCAGAGAGGCTGAGCATCAGTCAGCTGTGATGATAACACACACACAAGTACTAATATTCATATCAGTCTTATTCACAGGGGCCCATGCTGAGACTGGTGACAGTGCACATGGGAACAAATGACTTCTACTTCAAAGTTAACAAATAAACTCAGTAATGAGTTTATATGAGCCAGCAGTGTGCCCAGGTGGCCAAGAAGACCAATGGCATCCTGGCCTGCATCAGGAATGGTGTGGCCAGCAGGAGCAGGGAATTCATTCTGCACCTGTACTCAGTACCCCTTGAGTACTGTGTCCAGTTTTGGGCCCCTCAGTTTAAGAAAGTTGCTCATATATGTCCAGAGAAGGGCAACAAAGCTGGTCAGGGGTTTGGAGCACAAGCCCTGGAAGGAGCGGCTGAGGGAGCTGGGGTGGCTTAGCTTGGAGAGGAGGAGGCTCAGGGGAGACCTTATTGCCATCTACAACTACCTGAAGGGTGGTTATAGCCAGGTGGAGGTTGGTCTATCACTGGAAGTGTTTAAATAGAGACTGGATGAGGCACTTAGTGCCATGGTTTAGATGATTAGATGGTGTTGGGTGATAGGCTGATGATCTTGAAGGTCTTTTCCAACCTGGTTAATTCTGTATTCTGTAATAACTTTTTTATAGCTCTACAAGCAGCCACTCTTTGCTGTGCTATCCAATCCAACAGCCTGTGTGGAAGACCTTTAAATCAGTCATCTTCCTCTTTTTGATATTAGGCCAGCATCCTGGCCTGTATCAGGAGTAATGTGTCCAATGGGAGTAGGGAAGTGATCATTCCCCTCTACCAGGCATGGGTGAGGTCACAACTCAAATGCTGAGTTCAGTTTTAGGCACCTCACTGCAAGAAGGACATCGAGGTGCTGTAGCATGTCCCAACAAGGGCAATAAAGCTGACCAAGGGTCTGGAGAACAGGTTTTATTAGGAGCAGCTGAGGGAACTGGGATTGTTCAGTCTGGACAAGAGGAGACTGAGTGGAGACTTCATTGCTCTCTACAACTCCCTGAAAGAAGGTTCTAGGGAGGTGGGGGTCAGTCTGTTTTCCCTAGTATCAAGAGGAAATGACCTGAAATTGTGCTAGGGGAGATTTAGATTGGACATTAGGAAAAATTTCTTTACTGAAGGAATGGTCAGGCATTGGAACAGGCTGCCTGTGGAAGTGGTGGAGTCACCACCCCTGGAACTGATCAAGAAATGTATGAACATGACACTTTGGGACATAATTTAATGGCCATGGTGGTCTTAGGTTGATACTTAGACTAGATGATCTTGGAGGTCTTTTCCAATCGAAACAATTCTGTGTTTCTATGATCCTAATCCCAGGTAAGGAGGAAGCTAAGGTCTTACAGAGGATAATTATGCTTGCAGAGCTAGCAGACACAAATGATCAAAACTCTGTTTCTACTCTGACTTTTGAGTCTTCTGGGTTGGTTTTGCAAACTTCTGCCTGCAATCAGACATTTAGAGCAAAAATATTTTTAATCCCTGCATCTAATTGTGCTAGAGCTTCTTAATGTCTTAAGCTCATGAACTCAACAGCTGATGTAGTCTGCGTTCTGGATACAAATAGTCATGAATTTCTCAAACTTCTCTGCTCCCAGCAGATAAAGTTTCTGTTTGTGAAACATAGATGAGACCAATAAATTCACTCTGTAAGCAACTGATTACATACATATAGAAATAAACTACCAGTTTACAACTTCTACCTTTATTTTGACGCTACAGGGTCTTTGATTCCAGTTTCCAGTTTGTTCTATGCCCTCTGTCTCTCCTTCTGGATATTGAGGTCTCTCTCTTGAGGCGATGTCAGCAACAGATTTAATCACCATATCACTGATGCTGGACATCTGAAAATGACAAAACTGGTGCACTGCCAGTTTCTCAAGAAGTGAGAAAATAGAAGTCATCGGCTACTAAGGACAAGGCGGGTAATAGGCAGGGAAAGAAGTCCAGACATACTTCCATCTACACAAACATCCCCACTAGATCTGCTAGGGCAAAAGAAGAGCATGACCAGAGAATGGTATTTAGTAAATTCTGACTTTGTGTAAGGAAGGAGAAAGCAGATGCCATGAAGAAATACCATCAAGATCAGTGATAATGAGTGTTGTCATCAAGGTAAGTCCACATGCCCCAACAAGGCTGAACACCTTTCTTTTTTCTTCCCTCCCTGGAGGATTACTGAGCTTTTCCCTGTTGATTCAAATTCCTGCTCTTTGTCTGCTAAATGATAAAGAGATTATAATCATTCCTGGGTATGGACATGTTTGTACCCACATCAGCAGTACTAGGAATGATCTGTAGCCCATTCAAAGAAATATATCTTGGCTACTTCTTGATCTCTAAGCTAATTTGTCCTTTTATTTGCTCTATACCCCTGACCAACACATGAAGTCCAGTTGTGACATAGCCATGCCCTTTTCTATATCTTTCAGCAAAACCCCTACATGAATTGTTTGTGGCTGGGAAATGCCACATATCTCCATTTAATGCCTCAGCCCTAGACCCCCAGAGCCCCTTGCTATCATACATGGGGAAAGCCAAGGATGTGAATGGGGATCCCATTCTCCAGTGAAGCAGCACAGAATGGGAACCAGCTTTGCTGCAGCTGTGTTCTCATACAAGATTTCCTGGCGTGTGAAAAACGCAGGCATTTCTCATGGTTTCATTTTAGGCTATCTGCAGAGGAGGAAAAGCCATTGACTCCTTGAAAGGAGAAAGAAGAACACAGAGCCAAGCTTTTAGTGCAAATTAACAGCGATGTATAAAGTCACTATATAATATTCTGCTATTCCATATCCATGAGTCTAGCAAGAGCTGCCAAAATGTGGAGTGTGAAATAGGATTTTTCTTTTATTTCATATGAGACATAGCTAAATAGGCAGAAAAAAGAAGATTGAGCACATATGGATGTGACATATGGGTGGTCAAAGAGAAGCTGTTTGTTAACTGGACCTCCTCTAAGAGCCTTATCCTGTCTGAGGACAAAGCTAAACCTTAACATTCTTCAGTTGTTTCAAACGGTAAGGCCCAACACAATAGGGCCTTGGACTTGCCTATCCCATGAGAAGTGTAGACAAAATCACGTGGTCACTATCACACCCAAAGTACATTTTATTATGTTTAAGCTTAAGGCAAATCAGACCTTTAATTATTATTACATCTGTTTATACAGAAATCAGGTTCAGCAAAATGTGTGGATATCTGGCCACTGTCTCTGCTTTCTTTTTGATGCAGAAATTTCTGGCAGCGTTCCCAAAGCTCCAGCAGACCCATCAGAACAGCAGTAGGGGACAATCTGGCAGAGTGAGACGATGTGGCTGGGAGTCTGGAGACCTGGGCTCTGGTCTGTGCTTTGTCACAGATTTCCTGTGGACATGGGATAAATCACTTAATCTCTCATTCCCTTACTTTCCTCTTTTGTAGAAGGATGATAATAATCACCCACTTAGAAGGGGAATTAGGAGACTAAGGTAATTAACATTTCTAAAGCCTGTCAGTGTCCATGAGTGTAGCCACTAAATAAATAAAATGTATTAGAAGTATTATTTATTTCACTATGTGAATATTGCCAAAACCCTGTATATTTCCCTTGGGGTTTGTAGGTGAATTAACTGTTCTCCTCAATACTCAAGTGAGAAAGAAACTACCACCAAAGAAACTATCACATCACGCTTGAAGGAATCAGCTAACGAATGAACAGTTCACACTGGAAAGGCAGAACTGGAAATCCAGGCGTCTAGGGCACTGCTGTGAACAAGCTGATGGTGTGGGAACTAACAATCACTTTGGAAGAATCCATGATCTACTAGTGTGCAGTCTACTAACTGGAGAAAGGAATGTTAGGCCTTTGCTAACTGATCATAAGCGTTGGTGGATTTCCCAAGTTGTGATAGTGACTCACTCACAATTTAAATATTTATCAACTGTGTTATTATTGTCTTCACGAAGCCATCCTTTTCAAATAAAGTACAAGCAGCACAATCTGGTACCCATTAAAAAAAAACAAACCCTCTGTGTTTTTTGTCCTCCTCAGAATTAATTATTTTCATTTCTTATTGCTTCATTTTCCTGACTTCTGCAGGATTTTACAGGTGAACTCTCTTGGTAACATTTTAAATGCAATGTATCTCCAATGTTTGTTGAGATTTGGGGGGGGTTGGTTTGTTTGTTTTAATGAAATCATTTAACAAAATGGAAGTGTAAATAACTGGTGCCACTAGTACTTTGTGAGATGTTATTTTCTGATGTGGCTCAGTTGGTAGCAATTAACACTCTTACTGGGAAGGTTGTGAGTTCAAGCCTGCAGTGGGCAGGAGTGTTCTCTCTGGGGACCAAATGTCCTTTCACTTGGTGCCATGGTCTAGTCATGGGGTTTGTGGAGACAGGTTGGACTCGATGATCTTTGAGGTCTCTTCCAACCTTAGTGATACTGTGATACTGACTACTGGCATGAATGAGTGTATTTATATTACTCAGGTGAGCAAAACACCCAGAACCTCATGGATCAGCTAATGTACCTGGGCATCATAAACCAGAAAGTATTAACATCTGCTAAACACTCATATGAACATTCAGCTTTCCTGCTCTATAATATCCAGGTACATCAATCTACTTATTAGAAAACCATAAAGCAAGAGATTTGGAATGTATACATTCAAAACTATATAGGTACTACTTGTTCCATATTCCAGAGGATTCTGGAGATCCTCTTTCCTGGGAGAAAGTACAGAAGAGCAATTGCACAACACAGCTCACTGGTCTCTCACCCTGTTTCAAGTGTGTGTTTCATGAGTTACAAGCCCTGTTTAACCTCTCTTTCAGAGCTTTGTGGATTTTGTTTTTCCATTTCCATCCCTGGAGGTGTTCAAGAGGGGATTGGACGTGGCACTTGGTGCTATGGTTTAGTCATGAGGTCTGTGGTGACAGGTTGGACTCAATGATCTTTGAGGTGTCTTCCAACCTTGGTGATCCTGTGATTCTGTGATTTCAAAATTTATCTGAAACATGTTTGTCTGTGTGACTGCCCATAATAAATAGAAGAAACACACAACAAAACTGCCATCTGTGCTGTGTGCTGCCCCAGCTCACCCTGGATCAATACTGTGCATTAACATTTTAAAAATATACATATATAAAATCTAAGAGTTGTGCATCATAGCATGAGTAGTCATAGAAGGAGCAACAGTAGACCAGGTTTAATGATTACTACCAAACAGGCAAAGCCATATTGATGCTACTACGATGCATGGAAATATAGAGGATTTATAATCAAGGAGGAATTTTGCAAGAAAGAAATACAAAGATCTCAAAATAACAGAGAAAACCAAGCCAATGAGAAAATGAGTCATGAATCTGGAAGCCCATATTTAATTTAATTTATGTGAGATTTTAATAACCTTTTAAGAGACATTGCTCTAAAGTACATGATTCCAATATTCATATATATTTTTACAGTGTTAGCTATTATGGGTCCATCTTAACAGCTGGCTGAAAAGGCAAAATACATTCTGACAGTCCTTGCTTCCATGTAAAGAAATAAAAGGTTTCTTTCTCTCCTCCTTGTTCCTATCCCATACCCTCTACCTAACCTTAGTGTGGAATTCTGTGCTTGAAATGAAAGAAAAGTGGAATGTGTCTCTGTCTTCCAAGACACTAATCCAGCAAGGTGCAAACTTCCTGTATGTGATATTTCGTGTCCCTGACCCTAAAGGAATGGATGAATAAATGCAATGCTATCATTGCAAAGTCAAGCAGAAGTTCAAAAGGGGTGCCCCTTACACTGTTAAAACAGAGTACAGATGGAACACAAGTGGTAGTGTTATATGTACAGTCACAGAAACAAACAGTTTTCAGTTAGCACCACGTCAGGGAATACTAATGAGGAATTACATTGTAAATTAACTTAAGCTAACTTAAAATAAGGCTTCTCACTTCATCCAAACTTCCCTACATTGCATCACACATATTGCCACTGCTATCTTGGCAGGACTCCATGGAGGAACATAGCTTCTGCAGCAGAGCAAAATTAATTGCAGTCCCTGGTCTGATAGTTTATCATTCAGATTTATGAATTCCCTGATCAATAAATCATGCAGGCAAAACCCATTAACCTGATGTGATCAGATTCTGATCTAACAGGTGTTAAATATAATGGAAAGTCTGTGTGTGATAGTTTGATTTCATTCTTTTTTTTTTCCCCTTTCCATGTTATATTAAACAAAATAAATAAATTAATGTATGTATGTAGATTGTTGTCCTCCTTTTGCAAACAGTTTCCTAGCTTCCACTGATCGCATACCCATGATTTCACCATCACTTAGTGGCCACAGAAGAAATAAATTCTTCCTCAAGGACTGAGAACTGAAGGGATATTTTTTTTTTTTTTCCTCAGTGGAAACCTCTTGAATTCTTTTTGCAGAGTCTCTGCATTAAATGAGGGAGCAATGAAAGATCTGCACTCGCTGTTCTCCGAGTATTTGGGGAGTGGAATTATCCTGTACAAAGAGAGAGTGTCTGCAGCTGTCGGAGCAGAGCTCAGAGAGATATGCCAACATTTTCACAGTGCAGGAGCAGATGTAGTTGAAATTGTTGACATGAAGCAAGGGCACAAGGTCGAATGTAGATTTTCCATACAGTTTTTTTCGAATGTCTTTTCTCATTAAGGGGAGGATGATACTTGGCCAGTGAATAAAACACAAATCTTATGAAAGGCATAACTGGTTGGGGAACAGAAGCTGGTGTAACATATTCCAGCTCGTAACAATGCTGCCCCATGTAGAGTGCTTTGCTTTATTTTTATGTCACTTTTAAAACACTAGGAATATGTAGTACAAGACCTATCCTCGGTCTTATGAATGCATGTAAACACCCATTAATATTAATGGGAAACATGTATGTCTTTTGAGGAAAATGTAGACCTTCTCTCTTCCCTCCACACCCTATTTTGTTAGGCAGAGTTGGAAGGAAAAGCCCCATAACCAGCCTGCTTGAAGGGGTGGGTTTGATTGGTACTGGTTTTTTATGGAAGAAATTTCATACACTTATTTTTTGTAGGAAAAAAAACAAGTTCATCTCATTTTTCATAATGAAATATGAAATTGAATACTCCACAGAGACATCCCAGTACCTGTAAGGAGCCTACAGGAAAGCTGAGGAGGGACTGTTTGCAGGGGCATGCATCAGTGGTTCAAGGGGCAATGGTTTTAAACTAGAGAAGAGATTTACATTGAACATTAGGAAAAAGTTCTTTAGAATGAGGGTTGTGGAACAATGCAACAGGTCTCTCTGGGAGCTGGTGGAGGTGCCATCCATAGAGGCATTCAAGGACAGGCTTGATAGAATTCTGAGCAACTGATCTAGTTGGGGATGTCCCTGCTTACTGTGGAGGGGTTGGTCTAGATAGTGTTTAAAGGTCCTTTCCAACCTAAAGCACTATGATTCTAAGTTGTGGGTGCCTCCTCCCTGGAAGCGTTCAAGGCCAGGTTGGATGGGCCTTTGAGAAACCTGGTGTAGTGGAAGATGTCCCTGCCCACAGTCAGGGAGCTTGGAATTGGATGATCTTTAAGGTCCTTTATAATTCAAAGCATTCTCTAACTATGATTCTATGACTGTTGGTAAAGAGAGAGATGTAGTGAGCTGACCAGGAAGCCAACATATTAGAAGCTCCGAACCCTGCCAGCCGCAAGTAGAAGAGAGCAGAGCCCTAAGGGATAGGAGACTAGGCTAAAAAGTCAGTGTTAAAAAACACAAGCAACAATATCCATTAAGATGTTTTATTCATCCTCTTCCCCTTTTTTGAGTCTCAAAGGTACGCAGGAGTCACACATTTTCAGGGCAAGACGCTGGCTTTCTAAAAAATTTACTTTTAAAATGAAAACTGAGATTCTCTCTTAATTCTAAAGTCAGGAGAGACGGAACTATAAGGAAAGCATCCACTGTTGTGAGATTCATGATAAAAATCTCAGGATTTGGCAAGGCTGCATCCCAGTTTATAGCTAAGAGATCTCATATTCCAAGCAAGTGTTATTTGCTGCTATTACACTCCTGGGTCTTGGTGCTCCAGTACACTGCTTGAAGTCAACTGAGCTATGCTAGCGTGATCAGTGCAGTGGTGAACCAGACCCCAACTTTTATTGACTTTTCAGGCAATTTGCCACTTGGCAAGAGAACTTAGATTTAAAACATAAAAGTCAGTTCTAAAGCATAAGGGATTCACTAGTAACAGCAACTGAAAAGCTGAAATTGAAACCAAGAAGGCGCAGCACCGCATTACCAATTCCCTGAGCCATCTTGTCCCTTTTACTGCTTTGTTAATCTCTGTGCACTGATCATTAATCATTTTTACTTGGAACTTGCAAATGAAATTAAATATTCCATAATTCAGTTTTTAAAATCATTATTTTGTACAAGTAGTATTTCAGTTCATGCAGCCTGATTTTTTTCTCCCCGCTGGCTTGTTACTTTTTCAGTACTCTAACTTGTTTTGAATATCTTCAATATTTTTGATTTCCTGACAAGTAATAAATATTACAAATACGAGCTGATTTGGTTAGGTTTTGCCAGACAGATTAAATCTGTTGAAGACTGAAGATTGTTGTGGTGTTTTTTTGCTCCTTCCATGGACAAGCAACCAACCATTATTTGCTGGAGTCTGTATGTGCCCGGTTGAGTTTTGTTCGTCACAAATATTCATGTTTGTGACTTAGACATTTTCCTCCTGCAGAGATTTCTGCCACAAAATTCTGTTGCTCCAGAAAGCTAAATGAGAAGTGCAAAAAACACCGTGGAAGCAAACAAAACTAGCAGTTTTTAATTGCAAGTTATGTCCACGGCCCTACAATAACAACACCTTTCCCCAAAAGGAGAAGAATTTCTTGATTCTTTGTTTTTTTAATAGGCGCCAAACTTATTGGTTCAACCCCCTTTTATTTCCCCACCACCCTCAGAAGCGGGTATGCTATGCACCCAAGCAGGCACCATAGTCTACAGAAGACATTTAGATTTTTACAGGGTTTTTTTCAGTGTTTCACTTTGTTTTCATTGTAAGGGTGGGATTTCCTTTGTGTGCTGTGATTTTCAATGAATCCTAGGATTCCAGCAACTGATATTTGTTTAGGTGTGGTGGCTCACTGTTCAGGAGCCCTGCGAGATGAGTTTGATACTTTCACTAAGTTTTCCAGAGGATAAGCAGAACAAAACATCACAGAATTATTGAGGCTGGAATAGACCTCTGAGATCATCAAGTCCAGCCTATGACCTAACACCACCACATGCTGCATTAGTGAGCACAGTTTCTTTTTACTACAGCAAAGAGAACAGGCTTTGAACAGGGAAGGCCAGAAAAAGTAACATGAATATTCTGAGATGCTTGTGTTTTACCTTTTCAGAAGTAAAAAGCCATAATCATAATGTCACTAATACTGTCAAATGAATATGTTGTGCTGTTTCGCTCTTTTTGCCAGCCCTTTGTGATAAAAAGCCAAGTGCTGAGAAGCCAAGTGAGTGGTTTTGTCTTGGCCCTCTAGTTTCTTACTTTTCACATATAAAGTAACCTAGTAGTTTAAAAAATAACCACTAGGCATTATGCATGGTTCAGAACATTGTGCTGTGTTGAAAAGAACCTGTGAATGGAGGATGGATTCCACATGGTGAGAGCAATTAGAGACAAATGTGATGATCTCAATTAAGACTTGCTACATGGAATATCTGTAAGGAAAATAAGATAGGTTTCAATATCTGAACATCCCACCCTAAATTCTCACTGTAACAGCACTCTGAAATAAAGCATGGAGACCAAAATATATGTTTATACATATATATATATGTAGAACCTTGAGGCTCCATAGAGGGATGTGAACAGGCTGGATCAATGGGCCAAGGCCAATGGTGTGAAGTTCAACAAGGCCAAGTGCCAGGTCCTGCACTTGGATCTCAACAACCCTGTGGAAAATGACCCGAAGGTGTGGTTCAATCGCCAACTGAATATGAGCTGTCAGTGTGCCCAGATGGCCAAGAAGGCCAAAAGCATCCTGACTTCTATTAGAAATAGCATGGTCAGCAGGAGTAGGGAAATAATTGTGTTCCTGTACTCGGCACTGGTGAGGCCACACCTCAAATACTGTGTTCAGTTTTGGATACCTCAATAGAAGAGAGACATTTAGGTGGTGGAGCATGTCCGAAATGGCCAGCAAAGCTAGTGAGGGTTCTGGAGAACAAATCTTATGAGGAGTGGCTGAGGGAACTGGGGTTGTTTGGTCTGGAGAAAAGGAGGCTAAGGGGAGACTTTATTGCTGTCTAGAAATACCTGAAAGGAGCTGAAAGGCTGATGTTGTTCCCCTCCCAAGTAAGAGGCAATAGGACAAGAAGAAATGGCCTCAAGTTGCACCAGGGGAGGTTTAGGTTGGATATTAGGAAAAATTTCTTTGCTGAAAGGGCTGTGAGTCACTGGAGAAGGCTGCCCAGGGAAGTGGTGGAGTCACCATCCATGGATGTATTTAAAAGACATAACAGATGTGCTGCTTAAGTACATGGTTTAATGGTGACTAAGTAGTGCTAGGTTAAGAGCTAGACTTGATCTGAAAGGCCTCTTCCAACCGGAACAATTCTGTGCTTCAGATTGAAAGACAACTAATGCAGAGAGAACTGAAATAAGTCTCTGTGACTTTATCAATGACAAAATACTAAAGTTACTTGTTTATTAGGAGCTGATTCCTCTCAGCCAAGCATAATGCCTCCATCGGTATTTCTGTAGCAGCGGATGGACAGGGCCAACAACTTTCTGAAAGCTCAGGTGAAAACCTGCATTAATATTGCTGAGTAGAAAAAGCACAAGTGGTGCCCAAACTTGAAAATCAGTAAGTAAAAATAACTTAAGAAAATAAATTTTAATTTCAAGGCATTCCAGTGTGAGCTGTGGCAAAGAGCCTGAGACATGTTCGCTGGTTTGATTATGTATTTTTGTGGGGGCTGGGAGAAGAAAGTTGGTGAGGCGTTTGGAACACAAGCCCCTATGAAGAGAGGCTGAGGGAGCTGGGGTTGATTAGCCTGGAGAAGAAGAGGCTCAGGGGAGACCTTCTTGCTCTCTACAACTACCTGAAGGGAGGTTGTAGACAGGCGAGGGCTGGTCTCTTCTCCCAGGCAACCAGCACCAGAACAAGAGGACACAGTCTCAAGCTGCACCAGGGGAGGTTCAGACTGGATGTTAGGAAGAAATTCTTCACAGAGAGAGTGATTACCCATTGGAATGGGCTGCCTGGGGAGGTGGTGGAGTCACCATCATTAATTTTAACACTTGTCTTATCTATTTAGGTAACAAACTCCTAAAAGTCATGACTATTTCTTGTGAACTTTCTGCATTTGCAAGCATGCTGAAAGCCATAAGAGCTAATGCATAAAACACAGCACGAAAAAATAGAAGGTCTCATGGATTCTAAAAGTTTTTGAAGAGCACAGTGATATTTATGACAGCTTTTCTGGCTTTTACTCCATTACCTTCCATATTTCATTGGCTGTGTAATAGGCAACTTAGGAAGTTCAGTGACCCTTTCATGCAAGCCAGGAAAAGTATCCTTTCATCTCTCTACTCAACATGCTCTTCTAATTTTTTTCATATAGGCATTTCATTATTTGCATAATACACTGCAAAATAATATGGAAATGGAAAGACTATTTCTGCAGGCAGTAGTTTCCAAAATTAAGGAAGGAACTACTTTTTCATATGGCTTTACCAAGTTGGCTGAGAATTTCAGAGCCGTGGCTGGTGCCAATTTTCTAACTGCTCATTGACTTTCCTAGATGTTCTAGCTCATTAATAGATCAAAACAATAGTTCTAAAGTTAACTGGGAAACAGGAAGAAAGTTGAGTGCATACATTGTATGGACAGGCTATAATCTGCAAAGGCTACAAAAGGGCATTTTCTAGCTGGATATTTGAAGTGCTGTTTTTAAGAACTCTGGCTCTTTAGAATACACAAAGAAGTAGATAACAAAGCATTCAGGCTAAAAAATTCCCTGTTCTATTACTATATCATGGGCCAACACATGATGAAATTCAATTTGTACCCTAGACAGAAGAAAACAAATCCATCAAGATGGTGATAAAACATCTGCCAAGATACAACCATTTATGATATCGATGCTTGTTGTTTCACTAAATCCAGAACATCACAGCCTTTCAGTTCCCATTTCTGCCCATTAATCTAAATGATAGAGCCAATAGTATTTGTATGCAGTATTTGTAAATGAAATGATTACCAAGGAAAGTCCAGGAAACAATTATTTGTTTATTTTTAAAATGGGATTAAAGGAAAAAGGAAAAGTAATGGCAAATGTAGATGAGAGACTTGTTTACATCTCTGTCCATTTCCTGTGTTTCATCTAATTGTGAACTCCAGAGACTGAACTATTTTTCATTGCATTGCTGAGTTCTTCAGTACATTGCTGAGTTTTCTCTCTGTTCCCAAATATCCACATTTAAAGCCTGGTGTAACTTTTCTGAAGTGCTTTTAGAAGTAAAAGCCTGAATTTCACCTGAATTTTCCTGTTCAATACAACATCTTAATGGAGAAATCGAGACAGCTAACATGCCTGGTTCCTTCCTGAGTGCCTGTATCTCACTCAGCAGCACACAGTGCTGCTGCAAATTTAATCCACAGCTAAGAAACAGATTGCTTCTTTGTGTATAATTTCTGGTTTATATGTATAATTTATTTGCTTTTCTACACCAGGGTTTTTTTTCAGAGATCTAAGTCTTCCATAAGATCCTTCCTCTGCAGCTGGTAAACTATCCCTATACTTTTTCCATAAAGTATGATGGAAAGCTGGTGGCATCCTATAGTGAAAGGGAAAGTGACTCTGTTTTGAGAACATTTAAATACAAATCAAACATCTAAGAATCCAGTCAGTAGTGAGCTTTCAGAAAATGAAAGATTAATTATACATTCTGTGGTACAAGATGAATAAGTGATAGGGCCTGTGTACTCATTCTCATATTCTGTCCCTTCCTTCCTTCCTTCCTTCCTTCCTTCCTTCCTTCCTCCCTTCCTTCCTCCTTCCTTCCTTCCTTCCTTCCTTCTTCCTTCCTCCTTTCCTTCCTTCCTTCCTTCCTTTCCTCCCTCCCTCCCTCCTCCCTCCTCTTCCTCCTTCTTTCCTTTCCTTCTTCCTTCCTTTCTTCTTCTTCCTTCCTTCCTCTTCCTTCTTCCCTTCTTTCCTTCTTTCCTTCTTCCTTTTTATCTTCTTTCCTTTTTTCCTTCTTTCCTTTTTTCCTTCTTTCCTTCTTCCCTTCCTTCCTTCTTCCCTCCTTCCCTTCCTTACTTCTTCCCTCCTTCCCTCTTCCCTCCTTCCCTTCTTCCCTCCTTCCCTTCTTCCCTTCTTTCCTTTACTCACTCTCTCTTTCTGAATCATAATTTCAAACATCTTTTTATCCAATATTTGCTTGGCAACTTATTCAATCCATTGGTCCATTTTGGGAACTAGTTATTGATTAATGAAGGGTTTGTGGCTCTGCAGTGAAGATACATATAGTCTGATTTTAATGAAGTGCATTCAGCACACAGGAAACCCAGTAAGGGACACTATTACTTTTCTGTGTGCTATACTGGTTTCACATACATTGAACACAGTTAGCCATATTTCCCTGCCACTAATCTGCTACAAAGTGGTCTGCAAAAGTAGAATGTTGTTTTTAAAAAAGAACTTACAACACTCTCCCTTGATTTTGAGTGTCTTTAAGCAGTCTATTGTTTTGGTACAACCAATATTTGTGACTGATATTCTTAAATGTCCCTTTCAGAATGGCAGATGTGAGAGCAAGTTCCTGAGGAGGAGCAAGTTGGGGAAACGTGTCAAAGACTGCTGACAAATCTTTCTGCTAGTTGAGTAACAATTAATTTTTATTGTTGTTTTCACTTTCACAGCTGTTGAACACAGGGGGTTTCAACTGACTTTGTAGGTGCCAAGCAGTTCAGGCCAGTTACTTTAAAATATGTAAAATTACTTTGGGAACCTAAATGTTAAGTACCAAGCTTCAAACTTTTGTCTTTATATGGGAGAAATCAGAGACTACTCATTGTTAATAACATGTGGGACAACATTTTGCATAAGGTCATGCACTTAGTTAAACCCTTTGCAGGCAGTATGAGGAATGGTGTGTGCTTTTAGCATCGCCTGGAAAACCATCTTGTTACCAAGCTCAACCTGGAATTAAGGTCAGCTTGTGAACTAGGTATTAAACAGAGAATGCAGATGCTCTAAATGGAAAGTTTACAGTTTTAGCAGACCACGCTCAAGATCCTGGAGATTTTTACTTCACCTGTTGACTTAAACATTATAAATCTCCAGTCCCCACATCCCTTTTCAAAGAAGCATCTGTTTCTCATGGTTCGTTGAGGTATGAACTATTTTCAGGCACCAGGTGGTTTTTTCAATTAGGTTTAGAGCCTGACCCTACAGCCCTTCCTTGAAGACTGTTCTACTGTGAAAAGTATCTTTAATAACAAGAGAAAAGGGAGAGAAATGGTTTGTTTATTGTCCATCCATACCTTTCATGTGTAGTTGATCAAACGAAACCTGTAGCTTGTTTGCTTCCCCCCACAGCCAGCTTCACACATTCAGTCTGAGATGTGAAGGTGTAGTCAAAAAAACCTGCAGCAGCTAAAATGCTGAGGTTACAGTTTTGGAGACTAGTGGAAGATGTTGGTTTGCCCATCTGTAACTAACTGGCAGAGAGGACATCAGTCCTGCCCATGACACTCAGTGGGTAGAGTGAGTTATGGTACCAGCTGCACAAACTGTTGTTACAGAGGAGATAAACAGGGACATGAGGTGCAGTGTGCCATCTCCTCCTCTGTTCTCTGGCAGCTGGCTCTGGGTATGCTCTTAATTTATGGTTTCTATGACTGACCTTAAAACTCTTCAGTTCCTTGTTTGCTGTGAGTGAGAGCTTGCCCACCTAGCCTGCTCCATGCCACTCAGTGTTTCAACCTTCCCAAGGGGGTATGACTTTGAAAAACACTCAAAACATACTTGCCCCTTTGCTGTAGATGAGGAGCAGAAAATGGATCTTACATACCAGATTGAGGTCATAATACTTGATGCACCACCATAAGACCCGCAGCTGTACAGTATCAGAGCAATATAGGAAGAGTACAAAGATTGCCACATTTTAAGTCATTCTCTTTGTCTTCTAAAGGTTTGTTAGATTTGAATGGAAATAGTGGAGTCTTATTTTCCATGGGTGTCCTTGAGATTTGTGGATTTATTTTTTCTTTAGGACTCAGATATCCACTTCTAATTCATTTCTGCAGGCTCAGCAGGGACTGTAGTTTTTTATCAACAGAGATTATCTTCCAAAAAAGAGGCAGGGCCTTGGTGAGACAAGCAGGGGAAGCCTGTCTCCATAATGATTGTGCTCTGGATAATAAAGAGGAATTCTATACCCGATGATAGCTATCAGCCTGACAATATTCAAACCCACTGGAAATGAATGGACAAACTAGAACAAAACTGTTATTTTTCTTTTCAGTTTCTTAGTAATATAATTTTTTTTCAATTATTTATCTACAGGCTTTTCATGGCATATGATACAACAGGTCAGTGAAAGTACAACCTTCCACCCACAGCATTTGCTGTATCTCTGTAAAACTGAAGAGATGAATAATGTTTTATTGTGTTGTGGGTTTTTTTTTCCTTGGCAATTTGCAGGGCCCAAGCATTGGCAGTCAGGAGGTTAATCCTTAACTTGCCTATTCTCCCTGCTCAAAGCAGGTGAAACACACTGGGATAACGAGGCAAGAAACATGTGGAAGCCAAGGGTTTAAATCAAGGAGATGTGAGAAGGCAACACAAGGTATCTGGGAAGAGCCTTGGGTAAGAAGGGGAAGGGTTTTCTTCAATCTGTCTTGGGTCTCACTCAACTTATCATTATGTTCCCTACCTTATCTTGCTTTTCAACTTGCAGTGTCTCTTTAATTTGGAAAACAGAAGATGGAGGGTGATTGACAAAAGTTGTTGTTGCTTTGGAAGAATGTTAAGAACTCTGTTGCTCTTAGTATAAGAAAACTACTTTAAGTGGCCAACTGCTTTGCCGTGTGAAAGTTTGTTCCACTCAGAAGGGAAAATGTGTTTTCTAGGAAAGAGATTGTATCCTAATGATGTTTAGAGAAAGAAAGGAAACTGGCAAAAAAGTAAAATATAGCCTAAGAGTAAATGGCAAGCCTTGTGGTTTTGTTACAGTAGTTCCTTTTTAAACTAAGTTCTTCCAGAAAATTACATTTTGTTGGAGATTGTGAAATGTCTTGCTTAATGAGAAACAAGCGTGCTGCCAGAGGCCTGACATAGTCACTAACCAATGAACAATGTCTTCTACCAACACCATCAATAGGAACTGAAATGCACACAGTTTTAGGAGTTCAAGGGAGATCCTCTTGAAAACCAAAAGCTATCATGGAGCAGTAGGGGGAAACTACATGCAATGTAATTCTTTGTGTTTAGTTTGGTTTGAGTTTTATTTGTGAGTTTGTTGGGTTTTTTAGTTCTGCCTTCTCGTACCCATCTTAGGGGACAGAACCACATCTGGCATATTGTGTACAGTTCTGGGCCTCTCAGTGCAAGAAGGAGAGGGAACTGCTTGAAAGAGTCCAGCACAGAGCCAAAAAGATGCTTGAGTGGAACCTCTCCATTATGAGGAAAGGCTGAGGGAGCAGGGTCACTTTATCCTGAAGAAGAGGAGACTGAGAGGTGACCTTATTAATGTTAATGTACAGGGCAAGTATCAGGAGGATGGTGCCAGGCTCTTCTCAGTGATGTCCAATGGTAGGACAAGGCGCAATGGGGGCAATCTGGAGGATAGGAGGTTCCATGTGAGCATAAGGAAACAAATATTTTCCACTGTGAGGGTGACAAAACACTGGAACAGGCTGTCCAGAGAGGTTGTGGAGTCTCCTTCTCTGGAGACATTCAAAACTCACCTAGACAGGTTCCTGTGTGACCTACTCTAGGTGATCCTGCTCTGGAATGGGTATTGTACTAGATGATCTTTCACAGTCTCTTCCAACCCTTAGTGTTCTATGATTCTGTGATTAGTTTGGAGAAAAACTATTTGAATTATTAAATAGGCATGATATTTTCAGAAAATCTGACAAAGATGCTCCCCATTTACAGTCTACAAGTATTTGCTTCTGTGGAGTAATCTAGGCTTCCTACTTAGTTGGGTGAGGACAACAGTTCTGGGCCATGCTGGGGCCTAGTATCTTACAGCAAACAGAGGTTATGCAGATGTGCAGATCACATGCACTCCAAAGCATTTAATAACTACACAGGAAGGAAAACAGCAGAAAGGAAGGATTGCCTTTATTTTACATTTTGGCACAGACATCTAAGTCACTCAGAATTCTGGAACAGAATAAAC
Organism: Colaptes auratus; assembly: GCA_015227895.2. NCBI lineage: Eukaryota > Metazoa > Chordata > Aves > Piciformes > Picidae > Colaptes > Colaptes auratus. Next base: position 12,205,819 of record CM037642.1, read on the forward strand.
AACTAACAATCACCAGCAGAGTTGTTGTCTGTCTTTACTGCAGGACACTGTGTCTTTCATCTTTGAAGTGGCAATTTGAAATGATGGTTAATATTTCATTAGGACCCAAGTTTTACAACTGTGGCAAGGTACTTCTGCCAGCCCTGTGCCCTTTGTGCATGAGAAGTATGTGTGCTAAAGAATCTTGTGTATCAAGTAGTTCATATTAAGGGTACTAAGGTTAAGATCCAGACCACACTGAACTTCATCTGCAGAGACAAAACCAGAAAGCAGTGTGAGAAAATGGTAAGGCAAATATAGGAAGCAAAAACCAGCAGCTGAACAACCTTGAATGTTAGAGCCAGAGAAACCAGGGCTAAACATCAGAAAGAAGAAAAAGCTATGGCATGAGTATGCATGCAGTAGGTAGAAGAAAAGAAAAGAAAGAGCTCAGTTTCCAAAAATCTTCATATCAAAAAGTATTTGTCAGTCTGTCATGCATTTAGAATGTAGTTATGGCTATTGAAAACAGAATACAGGTGTAGGTATAATCAAACTGAACTGTGCCTGAAGATATCAGCCAATTATTCTTGCCCCTTGCTACATAAAAACCTGTTCATGAGCTGATACATTGTCTTTGCCAGCTCATGTGTGAACATCTGCACGTACCTTTAAAAACCTAATTGACATGAATTCTCTGTCACAGGAATGGGAACTTCAGTGATTTGTACATCCACAAAAATTCAGCAGAGAGGAAAACCTTAACCAGTGTCCTACCAAAGGTATGTTGACTCTACCAGTAATGTAAAAAAATAAGGGTATAAAGCCACAAGGTAAGTGGAAAATATATTCTGTACTCATGTATTATAACTCTCTATACATTAGTATCTAAGTAATGTTAGTATTTAATAATGATATAAGAATGCTTTATAATGATATATAATGATTTAATAATGGTATTTTGAATGTAATAAGAAGTTGGGAGACAGAGGAGCAAACCCCTTTGATGTTAATTTTGTGATGTGCCAACAGTGACAGCAATTGCAAATCAAACTCTCACTTTTTGAGGTGCAATATGGGCTTCACATAGAAACATGTTTCCTGTAGATTAGAAAATACCACCATATGTTAGTAGTCTCAGTCACCAGCTACCTGATCCCAAGCATGAGCTGTGAAATTACATCTAACTTAGGCATTCAGATTAAACCTGCAAAGGCATCACTATCCATCTGCATAATCCCAGCGGAAGTTTGTGGGAGGGCAGGAGAAATGCACAGTCTCTAACCCTGCACCTCGAAGTGACACAGTGGACTCACTGTCCATAGCAGGTTTTCACAGCTCAGTTAAATGGCTGTGTGGGGTAAGCGTGCTTCCTCGTGACATTTCTAATGTTATTGACCGCTGTGATTTGCCAGGAGCTCTTTCCTCTCACTTTCAAGGGCTATGATTATGAATGGCTGTAAAAGATGCACTAGGAGAGCAGCACAAGTTCGAGTAGTGGCCTCAAGAGACCTATGCCAGGAGAAGAACACTGTTTAGGGCAAAATAGTACAGTAGTCCTACTAATCTGCCCTAGCATTAGTGGTAATACTATGAAATGGCTTGCAAAGCTTATGAATTTTAGAAGTTTTGGGGGTGTGGAGACTTCAACAAGGCATCCAAATATTCCTTGGGCTTATTATAGAATCATCAAAGAATGGATTAGGTTGGAAGGGGCCTTAGAGATCATCTGCTCCAATCTCACTGCCACAGGCAGGAATACCTCTCAACTAGACATTGCTGCTCAAGGCCTCATCCAACCTGGCCTTAAACACCTTCAGGGAGGGGGGCATCCACACCCTTTCTGGGCAACCTATTCCAGAGTCTCACAACCCTTGTACTGAAGAACTTCTTCCTAAGTTCCAGTCTAAACCTACTCTCCCTTAAAACCATTCCCCCTTGCCCTATTGCTAGACACCCCTATGAAAAGTCTCTCTCCAAACTTCCTGTAGGCTGCCTTCAGGTATGGAAAGGCAGCTCTGAGGTCCCCTGGGAGTCTTCTCCAGGCTGAACAACCTCAGCTCCCTCAGCCCCTGCGGTCCTCCTCTGGACTCACTCCAATAGTTCTACGTCCTTCTTATGACAGGGACACCAGAACTCAATGCAGTATTCAAGATGAGGTCTCAGAAGAGTGGAGTAAAGGGGCAGAACAACCATTCTTGACCTGCTGGCCTCAAAACTCTCGAATCAGCCTAGGATGAGTTATCAAAACTCTTTTTAGATCTCTGCTTTCTATATACACATGCTCATGATTCTTACCATCAAAGAAAAAAATTCTTTCTCAGATACTTGGTAAAAATGGTTTTAAGAATTCCTTCACTACATCCACAGTACATTTGTCAAGAAAAAAATGTAATATATTTTGGTTTTATTGCTATTTGTGCTCACTGTGGCTTTCTGGGGCTATACAATGGCAACACAGAAGCATTGCTAGAAAAGGACAAAGGACTCTTGTGCAGAATCTGCTTTTATTTTGCTCAGCTTAATTTTGGTAGCATTCCCAATCAATGCATTGCTTTCCTCAGCACAAAAATCAATTGATTTGCAGAAGCTACATGCACAGTCCCTTTCAAGGCTTTCTAAAGTCTCCAATCATGACTAGGAATTAACAAGGCAGGCAGTTGTGAGTGTTTGTTTCAGACAATCTTTCTGACTGCTGTTACAGTTCCAGGTTATTATAGCTCAGGCTCTATAAAGTGTACACAGTTTTTCAACCCTTGTTGAATAAGATGTGTGTGTGTGTGTTAAGTGCTTGATAATCTTTTACATTTCTCAGGAACTGTGACCATTTTAATGAGCTACAAAGTGGTGAAGATTTGTGTGTTGCCCAAAGCCAAGCTGCTTAATTTAGGGTTTTCCTATAACATATGCACAGATTTGAAATATGTTCTGGGTTGTTTGTTGTTGTTTTTGGGGGGGGTTTGGTGGTTGGGGTTTTTTTTTTTCCACTTCTGGCTTCACTCCTTTTAAAGCTTAGTGCTAAAGTTTCCCCAGGCAGCATTTTCCAAAACAGCTCAATTTGTTGGTGTCATAGACTTGTTCAGCACACACAAGACACATTATTCCCTATTTATTTTGAGTTCCAGTATAAACACATTTGCAGCATTAAGACCAGCTCCCTTCTGCATGCCTGTGATTTCTGCACGGTGGGTGCCAAGCTGCTTCTGTAAACCTTAGGGTGTAGCCAGAATCCACTTTGGGTGGCTTTAGAAACCCGGTCTGTCTTTCACCTCCAATGCCTAGTAATATTAGGTAATAGAATTCATGTTTGTAGCAGAAGATTCTGTGTATTACTGCATACTTTCACTTCATCTGAAGCTGGGAAAAGAAAAATGACCCTGGGTTCATTTACAAAGAGATGCTTATGATGCAAATGGCATGGGAGGTCATTAATTCTATATTAACCCTGGGCCACTCCACATGAGCATGTGTCAGCAGCCATTTTTCTTTTGCACTCGTACTCCACCCTGCCTACCAGATTGTTATAGGTCCAGCAGCAAATATTATTCAACAACTATGCAAGCAACACAGTGTGTGTGTGTATTACTGTTTGGAGCAGTCACAAATCTAGGCAGAGTGCAGGTAGAAAGAAGCTACTGCAGATACAAGAAGCATTCTGCCTGCTGCTGTTGTATGTGCATCCAACTCTCTTCTCTGTGTCTGTGGTGGCTGGGCCACCTCTAAAGCTGACTAAGTTCATTGCTGTCCTAACCACACATATCTAATTGATATTACCTATGAGTTTATAAGGGAAGCTCGTAGCTCTTCAAAGTTGGCATTTTATGCTGGTTTTGTGTGTGTGTATTGTTGGGGGAAAAGGTGGAGCAGATTACTCATGTTATGCAGTGATGTTTGCTCAATCACAATGTTTACCATTAGCACTCCGTCCTGTACACCCCAATTTGGCCTATGACTAGTAAGCTGTGCATTACAAACAACACCCCCACCCCCATTTTCTAAGGTGATGAAATGGCTCAGTTTTGTGTTAGATTTTGCAGGATACTTTTGGGCTGCTTACAAGTTTCCTTCTTTTCATCTTTTCTGAGATGCAAGTCCAAGGAGGCACAGGGCAACATTTTACCAGGTGTTTTCTACACTTAGGTAGTACAATAATAGTAGATTAGAAAGATACTGAGTATGTGTTAAGGCCAGAGTTTCAGCTGGCATGAAGAGGTCTAGGATCTGGCCTTATACTATCTAAGCACTTGAAATCTTCAAGACTTGGCTACAGACCTTGTGAGAACAAGCTTTGTTGCAAGACTTTCAGCATTGAACGCTTGCACTTGGACCACAAAAGTATCCTTTTTGTACAGTATTTTGGCAATTCACCTTCTGGTTTGGGCCAGAATCGAGATGTACATGAACATGGAAAATACATTTTCAACCAATGGAAATGTTCAAATGGAAATTGTGCTAATGTTCACTTTGAGGGAACACTTCTGATGGTAGTTACTTTTATGTGCACCGTTTCATTCATCCGTCATTCAGTAGTGGTCATTTCGAAATGCACTGAGCTTGAATCTCCCAGGAGGTGAAAGATAATCTTGTGGTTAATGCACAGAAATAGGAGTCAGGAGTTCTGGCTTCTCAGACATCTAGAGTGATTTTTAAGGCAGTTCACTTAAGCCCTGATTCAGCAAAGTATGTAAGCATGTAAGTAACTTCTAAGCACATGAGTGGCCTTGTTAAATCCAGTAGTACACTTCACGGCACTATACAGCTATGGAGTACTGTAAACAACTTTTGTTAATGATGAACAAACAACTGCTATTCCTCACACTGAAGCATTGAAAAACAACAACAGAATGCATAGGGCAACCAAATAGTTCCCAGCACAAAGAGGAATACTGATAAATATGCAATGCTGGCCAAGCTTTGACTAGAACCCTAACTCTTCCCTTGTTTTTCTTTGGACAAAAACATCCTGTGTCAGATCTTCAGGCATCCTTCTGAGTTTCTGAGGGGGGTTTTGTTGTTTGCTTTTGTTTTGTTCTTAATTTATGATGGAGTAACTAAATAAAATAGGTTCAGAAGCAAAACACCTACAAAGGAGTTGTATGGAATGGCTCTAAAGAGGTGAAAGAGCTAAAGAAACAGTTCCTTCTGTGAGGAAGAGTATTTGTGTCTGGGGCCTCTTGCATAGGGTCTGGAGTTTCATAAACACCAGTCCTGATTGTCAGCACTTCCTTCTCAAAATACTGAAAATATTTTTATGTAGAAATGCATAGTAAAGCAGAGGCAGTGAGAGGGTGCATTATCCATCACTCTACTTTATTGCTCTGCTCAGGAACTGCAATGGCTAGTGTGAAATATGTTGCTTCTCCCAGCAGAATCTCTATAAACGGGAAAATCAAAACTTATTCTACCGCCAAATAAACACACTAAAGGTTAAATAATGTTGTGCTAGCTAGTGCTATTTGCACACAGCCCACATTAAGAACTGCTGAATGGAGAGTGCCCCCTGAGACTCTAGTTATGCTTGGGTGGGGGTTAATTTGAAATGCCTCTTTAAAACGGTGTTTCATCCTTGCTTCCTACTGCGAAACAGACTACAAGCTGTAACTGAACCAACTTCACTTCCCTCAGAGACCTCACTGCCCCTTTTGGACTAGGAGAAAGGGGCTTTTGCTCATGTGCATGTCAGCATTGCTAGGATAGTGAGCATTTAGCATGGGTCTGCAGTAGGAAAAGGTCCTTTCTCCTCCCTTTCATAGCTGCAAAAAAGTAAAACAACTAAACAACTTGTCTTTCGCAAGTTCTTAGAGGTCCTGGCTGCAGTCCTATGCAAGAGAAAGGGCTCTAAAGATAACCTTCCTAGTCTTTATATTGTTACTTGCATTGCAGAGGAATCTAGTTTACTTGGAGACAGACTGAAAGAGTTGGGGTTGTTCAGTCTGGAGAAGTCTCTGAAGAGACCTTATTGTGGCCTTCCAGTATCTTAAGGGAACCAAGAGGAAATCTGTTGAGGAACCTTTCAGGATATCAGGTAGTGATAGGATGTCAGGTAGTGTACATCTCAGGGGAGACCTTATTGCTCTCTACAACTACCTGAAGGGTGGTTGTAGCCAGGAGGGAGTTGGTCTCTTCTCCCAGGCAACCAGCACCAGAACAAGAGGACACAGTCTCAAGCTGCGCCAGGGAAGTTTAGACGCGAGGTGAGGAGAAAGTTCTTCACAGAAAGAGTTGCTAGGCATTGGAATGGGCTGCCCAGGGAGGTGGTGGAGACAGTGTCCTTGGAGGTGTTCAAGAGGGGATTGGACATGGCACTTGTTGCCATGGTTTAGTAGTCATGAGGCCTTGGGTGAAAGGTTGGACTTTGAGGTCTTCTCCAACCTTATTGATTCTATGATCTTAGCACTTCTCTGTCTCCTAAGCACTGTTGGGATTCACCAGGTAGGTCTTTTGACACTGAAGTGGTAGGATTCAGTTGTGGAAATTCTCCATCATCCAGAACAACTTCCACCAGGTCTTATGCTAAGCTTGACTGAAAGGAATGCAAAGTCTAGATACAGATCCTAACACTGCCTGTGTATTTAATGCCTTGAGAAGGGACCAGAGCCTTTCAAAATTTAACTTTCTCACTCTTGCTTAATAAAACTCTCCTGGCAGGCTGCAGGTTTTCCATCTTGCCAACAGAGATGACAATGATTACCTACCCTTCTAACACTGGAAGGATTTTGCAAAGAAAAATCACTAAAATAGAATGAGTCTGAGATACTACCTTAACTGAGGCTTCATAACTATCTCAAGAGCTTATTCTGAGCTTGCAAGGAAGTTATTTTGAATCTTCCCTAATCTGCTTTCACTGTTAATGAATGTCAATTAAGAGGACTTGTGTATTAGTTAGCAAGATCCTAAAAGAGCCCTGAAAATTCATGATAACTTTTAAATAGCAAAATGATCCGAGAGGCTGAATTCATTTGATTTATATTTGTATTCAGCTGCCGAAATCTATTCCTTTCGCCATGGCTGGAGCACAAAATCAGCACACAAAAATGTTTCCATGGGGGACTCAGTAGCTTTGTTGGTCCCCGGGATCGTCATTCCCAGCATGACCAGTCTGAGGAGGTTCAAGGCTCTAATTTTGCTGTTATTTTTGGAAATGGCTTGGGTTTCTGCAGTTTTGGCTTTAAGTGAGATCGGAGTCATGCTTCTCAGCCTCAGCTGCCAAGCTAAACTTTTCCCTTGGTGTGAAAGCACGTGTTTACCCATGTGCAATCTAAGCAACAACTTCTTGCTGTAATTGCATTTGTGAAACTTCTTCCTAAAAGTACTACCTCTTAACAGCATGCTTGGGTTTGGCTTGTCTGCACCCAAAAGGGGGAAAGGGTTAAAAAAAATGTCAAGGGGCATGTAATGTACATGAGTTAGTTTATTTTAGAATGAAAATAACCCATGGCATCAGATGCTATTATTGTTGTTAATTCATTGCCTCACAGTATCTGCCTCTGTATGACTTGATGAATTTCCACTACCCATTCATTATTGTGAATGCACTTCCAAACACATCATATAAAGCAGGCTTTAGATAGCTCACCACATTGTTATGAAAAGCAACATTGTGAAGCAATGCTGAGGAACAGTCATTTAAAACAAATCCTCAGCACCCCTTCCCCAGCAACACAAAGAGAATCATCAACTGACAAGAATAAATTGCTCTGTGCATGTAATCTTGAATTCCTGTGAAGCCATGTTTTCCATGCTAGTATATTAAAATCTGTTGAGTGGTTTGTGAGGGCTGCTCTAATTCTGCATACCCATATTCAGAACCTAGTTACTGCATGTCTTTTGATGGAATTTAAAGTCACATTGAACTGGTCAACCTTACAGAAGAGCTACTAGAAAGCCAGTTTGACCTATTTGAATTCTAAAGTTGTGTTAAACTGTTGTGCCAAATAGAAACTACTCTGAGCCCTTCCAAAAATCAAAGCATGTTTCCATTGTGATTCAAAACCAGTACAGTGTATGTCCATTTATGTTCCTGGTCCTGTCCATCCTTGAAGACTGACTCCAAGGCAGCTCTAGATTTTATTTGCAGCTACATAGAAATTCTTTTAATGAAGAGTAAAGGAAAGACTTGCTGAAACAGTGCCTCATCCAGTCACTCCTGGATATTCTCTGGCCACCACTCCACACACTGCTTTGGCCATGTTGACTGCCAAGAGATTTTCCAGTAAATGCTGAAATTGTTGCCTTTTGCTGCATAAACTTTACCTCTTAGATTGCCCTTAAGTCAGGGACCTACAGTTCTGTTTGTGACAGTAGAATCCCAAGAAACCAGAAATTAATCACAACTGGGTTTTGGGTTTTTTTTTTCATTTCTTTAGCTGTTTGCACACTTCTAGTAGATGGCTGTGCTCAGATGAAAGAGCTTCTATTTTTGGCACAACCAGGAAGAAACTGTCTGTTAAGTCTCACTAGAGAGGCTGTTCGCTAGAGAAGTTCTTCACTGAAGATTCCTACTTCCATTTTGTAGCTGCAATAGGTCTAAATAAACAATGAGGTTTGAAAGTATTTGCTTGGCCAAAACACATTGCTTTGATTTCTCTTTGCTACTAAGGAAGACTGTTAATATTTTTTTTTACTTTATTACCATCAAGTGCAAGTCCATCTGTCATCATTGCCCACTGTTTTCTCTTGTAGAGGAGCATTTGTGGGGAGTACCTTGACTAGAATTTCTGACAGCTTTTGAACAGACAAATCCCTGTACCAGGGAGATAACTGTATATATTACCCTTTTTTCAGAATGCTGGCACACACCCACAGAAGTAAAAGTTCTGTATACCTGTACAAATTAGCCCCTAAAATATCTCCTTGCATTTCTTAACCCATTCAAGACTCTAAAGCTGTATCTACAGATATGGCAATTCATAAGTACATGAGAACATTTTCTTACCACAGGTCACTGTATTGTTGAATTTGATTACCTAAATCCCTATAAAAATTTATGAACAGCCATTCAGAGGCAAGTCAAATTTTTTTTTAAGTCACTGGCCTGTCTTTGACAGTGGTTGCAGCAGACATAAACAATGCTTTTTCTTTTAGGTAGCTTCTCAGTCTCTAGGAGCTTAAGGAGCCACCTGAGTTGGAGATTATATTGGTCTCAATGGCACTGGACCTAGCCCTAATGAGTTAGTCTGCCACTCAAAGAATCCCTTTAAATTTTTGGCTGTTACAATGTTAGATTGTAATGAGTTCCAAAAAGTAATTATATGATATGCAGACCCATTACCTCCTTTGTGTACAAAATAAACATACCTCCTTGCTGATGATACTTCTCCAAGTACAGCATTTGACTTTGCTCGGACTCCTTTTCACATGTTGATTCTAACTGGCATCAGAAGATCAGGAAGACATGTTGCATCTTTGGAAGGAATGCAATAAAAACAATGTGAGCTTCTCCCTTCATTTTAAGGGCACATTCATATTTGCTTATCTAATCAGGTCTATTAGTGCTTGCACTTCTCAGACATCAGGAAATGTTCATAAGAGCTGTCAGGAAAGAATTATGTGGAATTCAGTTATGAAAAAGAATGGTACATTGCTGGAGGAAAGATTAAAAACAACTTGTGAAAACCCCTTTAGCAGAAACAACCAAAAAGATTGGTTGGTTACACAAAGAAGAGGAAAAAAAATAATCTCTGCTGCCCTTGAGTCTGAGTCATCTGTTTATTCCCAGTGTATGATGAAGATAAGTGCAGTTTTCTAAGTTTAAGTTTGGGCTGAGCTTTGAAACACTCCACATACCAGAAGGATTCAAGCTGGAGGTGAAGAGAAGGTGCTTCGCTCTGATTGATATATGTAAAGCTTTTACAGTAAAATTACAATAATGGGAAATTCACCTGCTTTCATTTTTCATTGCAAAATAAAATCTTAGGCTGTATATTTCAAGTCCTTGGCTTAAGTTCATAAATCTGTTGAATGAAAGGGGCACTTATGAATCTTACGGTTTGATACAAAGTAAGCTAACTAAGTGTGAGGTCTAGGTTTTGCTTTAAGACTTGGTTCTGCTTTGCAGCTTAATTTGTAGGTTGCAAATTGCAGTGAGTTGAGCCTGGTGATGGCCAAAACTGAACCTGTCCTATAAATCTGGTCCTCAAAACCAGTTCTATATTCTGTTTTGTTCAGATTTTCTACATTACACCCTAACCACCCTATCACAGAACTGCTGTGATTTATGAAAGGGATGTGACAACATCCATCTCCCCCAAAAAGAAAACCAAGTAGAAAGCAAATATATAGAGAAGCAAATATATATATGGAAGCGTTGCTATGACTCAGAAGAAAGCTCATTTGGTATAATTTTGCTTACCTATCTTTACAAGGGGTTAATTTAAACTGAAATAGCTTTAGAAAGAAAGGGGTTTGACTCATTGGGAAGATGAGAATAAACTGAGTATTTATCACAGGAGAATAAAAGCAGGAAGGAGATACTATTGCACTCCATAAACACTTTAAAAGGAGTAAAGCAGTGGACTCTGTATGGAACTGCTGACAAAGAAGCTAATGGCTTTAAAGTGCAAATGAATAAACATAAGCTGGAAGTGAGAAAAGATTATTAGCTCTCTGAACAGTGAAGTGCTGATCCTGCTTTCCAGCAAGACTAGCAAGAACAGAAAGAACTTGATGAATTTCTTAGGCAGATTGTACACCATGGTTGTTTTCAATAACACAGGGCTGAATTCACTGAGCTATGGTTCTCATAAAGATTCATGTCCCTGTATTCAGATACAGGGCTTGGGTACTGAGCTGTTAACCCTGATTCAGATTTTCAGCCCAGATTTTTGGCTAGCATGGTCTTTACTGAAACCAAAGAAAATGTTTGTAAGAAAGAACTGCAGTAAAGCCAGATGCTTCAGGTTCTCAGGCACAAACAAGAATTCACCAGATAGGATCACAGGACAACAAGAGCTAATAGAAGGTGTATCTTCATCTCTATACAATTTGTGAACAGATGTTAATTCTAATTGATAGCTTATTTCTTTTCCTTCACTTGAGGTTTCTGGTGTGTGCAAGAACAATACTATTACACCTGAGCTTACAGAGAAAACAGTTCTCAGATGTTTTTCAATGCCTGAACTTCAGGGAAGGCAGATAAAATATTTGTGACCTGGTCTCCAATTGTATCTTTCATGAGCTGAAAAGAGCACTGAATGTCAGCTTTGTAAACATCAGGGTGGCTTGGTTACTGCTCCAGATTTTGCAGCTTGGGCCAATTTTTAGTACACATTGATATATCTTCTATTTATATTTTCTTATTCATCTTACTCATCAGTAAGCCACATTTTCAGAGAATTCTCTTGATTTGCAACTAAGTCAACATTATGTTTGCCAGGCACAGTATCATTACTGAAGTAGGAATTTTACCTTGTGCCAACAAGAGTCATGGGACTTGTACTTGAAGGCAGTCTGCGAATCACCCCCATTAAAGAAACACCAGGAGCTGATTCTGAGGCTTATATCATTAAATGGAGATGTTTAGGAGACTTGATGGGGTGCTTGGTGCCACGGTTTACTTGATTAGATAGGGTTGGATGATAGGTTGGACTCGATGATCTCGAAGGTTACTTCCAACCTGGTTTGTTCTATTTTAAATCAACAACAAAACCATATGAGCATTATTTCACCTTCTGGAAAAGGGAGGACTGCCTCTGCACATTGGAGAGCTGGTGATTCTGCTTCAGGCTGAAGGTAGGACTTTTTGGAAGTCCCTTCCTCTCTCTATTTCTATGATTTACCATGATTAGAAATGTCCAGTTTATAGTTGATGTATTTTTTAGCTTTGGCCTCAATAACTTCCCTGAAAAGGCATCTTTTCTGTGAAGGTGAAAAGATTTTCTAGGCATCTTGAAACATAGGCTTAGCTGTGGGTTTGAAAACATAGATTGCATTGCTCCTGCTGCACAAAGTGAGTACTTAGCATGGTATCAAGGTCTTTGGACCTTTCCCTTTCTCTGTAACAAAACTCATTATGATTTTAAAGGTCTATGGCCAAGGGCCCAGTGGTAGAGTGTTGTCACATTTCAGTGATAATGTATTCATCCTTTATGATTGATAAAAGCATTTGAAACAGCAAAAGTTTCTAATAATTAATTTATTTACCTTTTTGTTTTCTAATTATAAAGTGCTCAGAAAGTAGGAAATTGGAATGGAATGGAATGGAATGGAATGGAATGGAATGGAATGGAATGGAATGGAATGGAATTAACCAGGTTGGAAGAGACCTTCAAGATCATCGTGTCCAACCCATCATCCAACACCATCCAATCAACTGAACCATGGCACCAAGCACCCCATCAAGTATCCTCCTTAACACCTCCAGTGATGGCGACTCCGCCACCACCCCGGGCAGCCCATTCCAAAGGGCAATCACTCTCTCTGTGAAGAATTTCTTCCTAACATCCAGCCTAAACCTCCCCTGGTGCAGCTTGAGACTGTGTCCTCTTGTTCTGGTGCTGGTTGCCTGGGAGAAGAGGCCAGCCCCGGCTGTCTACAACCTCCCTTCAGGTAGTTGTAGACAGCAGCTTTCAAAATTGACTCTGGAGGTTATGAAAGGTAACCAAGAAATAAGAGCTTGGACAAAGCTGGACACAGACAAGCAGCACTGAACTGAATGAAAGTGCTTCATTAATGAACTAGATGCTAATTAAAAAAAAAGTAAAATGTGTTGTTTATTTGTTTATAGATAGGTGTTATGTGGCTTTTGTCATAGCTCAAAATGCACATCCTGCATCTGTAGAGGGAGCTTTCTGAGACAGGAGTGAAACTGAAAAGAGCAACACCACAACCCCGATGTCACGATGACTTTACAATCTATACAGTTAAATAGTTTATTCCATTTTTCAATAAAAGGCTCAGAAAGAGTCCACTAGCTTACAATTTTCTTTGGCAGAACCCCTCTGGTTTAAACACAATGAAAAGACTTGCATGGGTTCAAGAAGGGTGACAAAAGCACTGGGTTTTGCTATTATTGGAACAGTATCAAATTATGTGTCCAAAACAAATGAATCTGAATGGAAGTAGTTAAAATACTGAAGTAAACCAGTCCAATTCTTTTAAAGATATTATTGCTAGCAGTATCCTCCCCCATTTGAAATCTGCATTGGGAGATAGGGACCCACTTCAAGTAAATGAGTCACTTTTGCTTCCGAGCCAGAACAATTAAACTTCTTGTATAAAACATGACCTGAAGCCTGCCCTTCACCACATCATCCCTCCTCAAACTCCCAGAGGTCAGCTCTGACATTTAACAGCTCACAAATTCAGTTTCTTAGCTCCTGAGGCCAACTTCATGCTTTTAAAACCAACATTTTGTTACTGAGTTTCATGTATGCACATGTGTCTGCTTGGATATGTGCGAGGACACCATACGTGTGCATGCACAGGCAGCATACACACAACTTTGCTTCCACTCTACTCAGTATTATCAAAGCCTCTTTTATCATTCTACAGAGGTCTCTTGGTTTTGGCATAGCTGCCATGAATTGCAAATGTATATATTGTCACACTGAACAATATTTATTGTGTCCTCAATTTAAGAAGGACATTGAGACTCTTGAACATGTCCAGAGAAGGGCAACAAAGCTGGTGAGGGGTTTGGAGCACAGCCCTATGAGGAGAGGCTGAGGGAGCTGGGGTTGCTTAGACTGGAGAAGAGGAGGCTCAGGGGAGACCTTATTGCTGTCTACAGCTCCCTGAAGGGAGGTTGTAGCCAGGTGAGGGCTGGTTTCTTCTCCCAGGCAACCAGCACCAGAACAAGAGGACACAGACTCAAGATGCATCAGGGGAGGTTTAGGCTGGATGTTAGGAAGAAATTCTTCACAGAGAGAGTGATTGCCCATTGGAATGGGCTGCTCAGGGAGAGGGTGAAGTTGCCATCATTGAGGGTGTTTAGGAGGAGACTTGATGGGGTGCTTGGTGCCATGGATTAGTTGACTAGATAGTGTTGGATGATAAGTTGGACATAATGATCCCGAAGATCTCTTCTGACATGGTCCGCTCCATTCCATTCCATTCCATTCCATTCCATTCCATTCCATTCCATTCCATTCCATTCCATTCCATTCCATTCCAATGAGGCATTCAGGTTCTCAATAAGGCCCTCCCAAAAAAATTTAAAACCACAGATGAAGAGGTTTTCCCTGAGTTTACTCTTCAAGATCAACTTGCTGGTGAGAAGGAAACCATACAGCTAAACTTCCCCAATGCAAATAGTTTTTAAAAACCATTTCATGATCATGACAGAAAGCAATAATTGCATATTATAACAACACTACCAAACAATCTGTCCAGGTTCTTTACAGAGGTCCCAAGGACTTTCTTTCTCCACACTGTCAGATTCTTAGGCCATCAATGCATGGAAAAATCCCACTGAAGCTCCAAAGCTATATAGCTGTATGGCTTGATATTTCAGGTGTTAATGAATACTACCTTTATTTTTATAATTCATGTACTGAGAACACACTTTCCTAAACAAACAAACAGCACAGCAAACCCAGCCACAATAGTGCAGTGAGCTCCATTATGCTCTCGCTAGCCAGATTTCACAAGCTGGCCACTGAGGTCTTGTAAAATTAAGCCAACAGCTCATCACAGAACTTCACAGCCTGCAAGAACTTCAAGATGGAGGAGTCCAATTAGATCATCCACTCCAGCCCACCCTTCCCCTCTGCCAACTATACAAACTGCCATGGTGTTCTCATTTTATGCTAGCCCAAGGAAAATGAATTTCATCTCATATAAAAGAAGGAATGTGGGGTCAAGCGTAGAGACAAAGTACAGGCTGTTCTTGCAACAGCCAACACAAGTTTCCCAAACTCCCCTCCTTCAATTAAAAAAAATAAATAAAAAGTGAGAGAGAGGAAAAAAATAGAAAAAATAATAACCCCCACACACAGCAAACCCACAAAATAGTACATAAAAAAAAACAACAAACAAGAAGAAGACCCAAATCATCTGAGCAGCTGGACACTTACTTAAGTTTAGCCTAGAGAAGAGGAGGCTCAGGGGAGACCTTATTGCTCTCTACAACTACCTGAAGGGAAGTTGTAGCCAGGAGGGGGTTGGTCTCTTCTCCCAGGCAACCAGCACCAGAGCAAGAGGACACAGTCTCAAGCTGTGCCAGGGGAAGTTTAGGCTGGAGGTGAGGAGAAAGTTCTTCTCAGAGAGAGTTGTTGGCCATTGGAATGGGCAGCCCAGGGAGGTGGTGGAGTCACCATCCCTGGAGGTGTTCAAGAGGGGATTGGATGTGGCACTTGGTGCCATGGTTTAGTCATGAGGTCTGTGGTGACAGGTTGGACTTGACAATCTTTGAGGTCTCTTCCAACCCTGGTGATTCTGTGATGGGATATAGTGGCACCTCAAGGGACAAACCACGACTGGAGACTTACATGCTGCTGTGACTCTAAGAGGCAAGCAGTGGGGAAAAAAACCTCCCAGGCTGGCGCCTCCTCCTCTATGTTTAATACCACAGCCAAAGCTAGACTATAGGCTAAGTCAATAGAAATACCAGGTGGCTGAGATTAGTCCAACTTAATGCAAAACTTTATCCTTAGCATGCAGAAGTATTTCTAAGACCTCCATAGCTTTTGCCATAGTGATGCTGATTAAAATGCTTATGGCAACATCAACCCTCATCTTCTGTATTTTGCTTTGAGAAGTAATGTATATTAATTGGAATCCGAGATGAGTTTTCCAAGAGCTCAAGTTGTGTTAAATGAATATACACACATTATTTCAAGCCACACAGTTAAAAAATAAATAATTCTCTAAAAATAATGTGTTTCATATGCATGTGTGTATGTTACAAATTAGCTGTTATTTTCCATGTCTCACTATAAAAAGCCCTCACACGACATCAGAAGGGAGTCGGTTCCTAAGGGGCATTGTACTCTAGGGGTATATTTAAATAATTGCTCCAGTTCTGATGTAATTAATGTGTGTTTTACATGCTAATCAAAAGGAAATAAAATAACTGTATGTCAATTTACATTTAATACTTTTTAAACAAAATAATACTGCATTTTGGTGGTTCACTGTATCATACATGAACTTAACAACAGCAACAAATGTGTACATTCTAATGCAGGGGCTATACAGGAGCATTCTCCCAGTATAGCTCATACAGGAGAATTATAATACAATAATACAATACACCAGGTTGGAAGAGACCTTCAAGATCATCACGTCCAACCCATCAACCAATCCAACCCACCCAAATACAATACAGTACAATACAGTACAATACAGTACAATACAATACAATACAGTACAATACAGTACAATACAATACAATACAGTACAATACAATACAATACAACCCACCTAAACAACTAAAATACTAAACCCTGGCACCAAGCACCCCATCAAGCCTCTTCTTGAACATCTCCAATGAAGGTGACTCCACCACTTCCACAGGCAGCTGATTCCAGTGGGCAAATTCTCCCAAGTATAGCTCATACAGGAGAATTCTCCCAGTATAGCTCATACAGGGAAATTCTCCCAGTATAGCTCATACAGGAGAATTCTCCCAGTATAGCTGATACAGGAGAATTCTCCCAGTATAGCTCATACAGGAGAATTCTCCCAGCATAGTTCATACAGGAGAATACTCCAAAAATGGCACAAAATTGAGCACAGGAAGTTCTATCTAATCATGAGAAGGAACTTGACTCTGAGGGTGATTGAGCACTGGAATAGGGCTGCGCAGAGTGGCGGTGGAGTCATTCAAAACCCAGCTGAATGATGTCCTGGGAAACCTGCTCTAGGTTAACCTGCTCTGGTACAAAGGTTGGACTAGACAATCTCCAGAGGTCCATTCCAACCCCTATTATTCTGTGATTCTGTAGAGCATCCAACTGTTCTCATACCATAGAGACACCCTGCTCCTTTCCTTTGTCTCCTGAGCGTGGCTCTCACTTATGCAATTTCTCACTCCAGAAAAATATCTTCTCCTTTGTTTGAGCCAACATAATTAAACATGGCATGGGTGTGCAATGAACAGATACAAATTACTCACCAGGGAACAGCAGGGTTTTAAAAGTAACAGTGTTGTGTTCTTCCCAGAAAAAAAAAAAGAATTAAAAAAATAATAGAAAACAGAAAAAGAAAGAAAAAAGTAAAAGCAGAGCACCACCTAGAAGAGCTATTTTAGAGCAGAAAATTAAGTTGTCAGGTAAATAGACTTCTTCTTCAAAAATTGCCCAGAAAACTCTGGGTTTGTTTTAAATCATCATCATCATCATCATCATCATCATAATAATAATAATAATAATAATAATAATAATAACTATTATTATTATTAAAAACACTGAAAAACAAACCCCCCAAAACCCCAAACAATCAAAATCCCACAAAAAAACCCAAAACAAAACAAAACACAGCAAATCAAAACCCACCATCACCACCAAAGAAACAATACAATAATACAATACAATACAATACATCCAGGTTGGAAGAGACCTTCAAGATCATCGTGTCCAACCTATCAACCAATCCAACCCACCTAAACAACTAGACCATGGCACCAAGCACCCCATCAAGTCTCCTCCTGAATACCTCCAACGATGGTGACTCCACCACCTCCCTGGGCAGACCATTCCAATGGGCAATCACTCTCTCTGTATAGAACTTCCTCCTAACATCCAGTCTAAACCTCCCCTGGCGCAGCCTGAGACTGTGTCCTCTTGTTCTGGTACTGGCTGCCTGGGAGAAGAGACCAACCTCTGCCTGGCCACAATCACCCTTCAGGTAGTTGTAGAGAGCAATAAGGTCACCCCTCAGTCTCCTCTTCTCCAGGCTAAGCAACCCCAGCTCCCTCAGCCTCTCCTCATAGGGCTTGTCTTCCAAACCCCTCACCAACTTTGTTGCCCTTCTCTGGACACATTCCAGCAAGTCAACATCCTTCCTAAACTGAGGGGCCCAGAACTGGACACAGGACTCTAGGTGTGGCCTAACCAGTGCAGTGTACAGGGGCAGAATGACCTCCCTGCTCCTGCTGGCCACACTGTTCCTGATGCAGGCCAGGATGCCATTGGCCCTCTTGGCTGCCTGGGCACACTGCAGGCTCATGTTCAGCCTACAATCGACCAGTACCCCCAGGTCCCTCTCTGCCTGGCCGCTCTCCAGCCACTCTGACCCCAGCCTGTAGCACTGCATGGGGTTGCTGTGGCCAATGTGCAGAACCCGGCACTTGGATGTGTTAAATCTCATGCCGCTGGATTCTGCCAAATCAAACCAAACAAAAACCCTCCACAACACTCGAAGCAGAAATATTATGGAAATAACTTTCATCTTTCAGAGCTCTCTTGATTGGTTTAAATTTCTTTTCTCCACATCTCATGGCTCAGCAAGATTATAGACAGCATCAGTTCTATGAAATGAGGCTTCTCATGGAAGAGACTAAGTGATTTCTCTGAACTCCATCCCTGGCAGACACCTCTGACCTGCTAAAATACATTGAGAACAGCAACATGAGTTTAAATCAAGACAGAGAATCCAAAATATTTCAAGTGGTTGTTTTTTTTTACTGTTTCTGAGTTCTGAATAAATCACCTAAACATGAGCCAACAGTGTGCCCAGGTGGCCAAGAAGGCCAATGGCATCCTGGCCTGTATTGGGAATAGTGTGGCCAGCAGGAGCAGGGAGGTCATTCTGCCCCTGTACTCTGCATTGGTTAGGCCACACCTTGAGTACTGTGTCCAGTTCTGGGCCCCTCAGTTTAAGAAGGACATCGAGACACTTGAACGTGTCCAGAAAAGGGCAACAAGGCTGGTGAGAGGCCTTGAGCACAAGCCCTATGAGGAGAGGCTGAGGGAGCTGGGATTGTTTAGCCTGGAGAAGAGAAGGATCAGAGGTGACCTCATTGCCCTCTACAACTACCTGAAAGGTGGTTGTAGACAGGAGGGGGTTGGTCTCTTCTCCCAGGCAACCAGCACCAGAACAAGGGGACACAGTCTCAAGCTGTGCCAGGGGAGGTTTAGACTCGAGGTGAGGAGGAAGTTCTTCACTGAGCGAGTCATTCGTCATTGGAATGGGCTGCCCAGGGAGGTGGTGGAGTCGCCGTCCCTGGAGGTGTTCAAGGGGAGATTGGACGTGGCACTTGGTGCCATGGTCTAGTTGTGAGGTCTGTTGGGACAGGTTGGACTTGATGATCCTTGGGGTCTCTTCCAACCTTGGTTATACTGTGATACTGTGAATCAATCAATCTGTATATTTCATATTTAGTTGGAATGTTTGGATTTTGACACACAAGCATTTCTAATGGTTCTCTTTGCTCACTTGCTTTTTCCAGTTCCACTTGTGAGGAATTCTGTGGGAGTATCTACAAACTGAACAGAACACAAAGAGAAACCTGCGAGCGCCTTTGACTCTTCATCATCCAGACGAACATTGCAGTTGCTGCCTTGTGGAGTCACACAATGGCCTTTTCTCCTAATCTAGTATAGAAGGGATGAGTAGGCTCAAGAAGTAATTGGTAAGTGAGAACCAGTTACTATCAAATGAAAAAATGTAAATGAAGAGTAAATTTCTCCAAAAGCTGGCTATGTGAACAATTTGCACCGTATAGCAGGTGGGGGATGTATTTGAGGTTTCATAACAGGATACTTCACTGAATTATTTGTCTTCCATCGGTCTGGATCCAGACAGTTCTTAGAGAAATCAGCAGCAATTAATTTAATTATATCATAGAATAGTTTGAGTTGGAAGGGACCTTAAAGATCACCTAGTTCCAACACCCCCAGCATGGGCTGGGGCACTTTCCACCAGAAAAAGTTCTTCTAGACAAGGTCTCCTCCAACCTGGCCTTGAACATCTCCAGGGAGGAGGCATCCATACCCTGCTTGGGCAATCTGTTCCAGTGTCTCACCACCCTCACTGTGAAGAATTTCTTCCTAATAGCTTGTCTATGTCTACCCTCCTCCTAAGTTCAATCCATTCCCTCTCATTGTATCACAACAAGTCCTTGTAAAAAGGCCCTTTCTGACTTTCTTGTAGCCCCCTTCAGGTACAGGAAGGCTGCCATAAGGTGTCCCTGGAGCCTTTTCTTCTCCAGTCTGAACAGCCGTAACTGTCACACTCTAATCATCTTTGTGGCCCTCCTCTGGATCTGCTCCAACAGTTTGATGTCTCTCATGTGCTGGGGCACCAGAACTGGATGCAGTACTTAGGTGGGGTGTCACAAGAGCAGAGGGGGGTAAATCACGTCACTGGTTCTGCTGGTCACGCTTCTTTTGATGCAGCCCACCATATGGCTGGCCTTCTGGGTTGTCCTTAGATTATGAACTTACATCGTGAACCTTAGATTGTGGACTTAAATATGTTTGACTTCCATCATGGCTGAATGATAATTATGATTTAATTATATCACCATATACTATGCCAGCTACAAGTTGAGGAAAGGATAGATTGCCAGCTAACGTAGCTGCCATGCACCAACTGTCTGAAATTTTGTCCATTCCTCAAATTTGTAAGACATCTTTGAATTGTCACTTTTGTGCATCCTGTATGCTGACAGTGTGTTTTATGGTCCTATTTTCTCCTAAGGCTTGAATTTTCAGGATGAAAGTTAACAGATCTGCCAAGCTCCACTGTGAAAATCCTTCCACAGATGAGTAACCAGTGGCTCTCTAGAAGTGTAAAGCTACTTGGGTATGAAGGTGAAATGACTGAACTCATTGCCAAGCGAGCTGTTTTTCTTGTAAAGCATGGGGAAAGACCATCTATGGTAGAGAGTTGGAAACAGAGGATATCCTTCTGAAGGGTCTACTCAGATAACAAGCTTCTTAAGAAAACTTACTTAGTTTGCAGAGCCTGCTTGGGAAACCAGGGACCTTTTCTTATTTAATGCCTATAGGTCATTTAACAGTTAAAACCAATCATTAATAACATTTATATGATTAGACCTTGACTGGTTTGTTTTCTCCAGGCACAGAAGAACTAGCTAGGATCATAGCTGCTTTAAACACAGTACAAAGCATGGACTAACCAAGGACGGGCATTGCTCCCAAGATAACATGGAAAGGCATTTTAAAACTGGGCAGAAGCATTCACACTTTGCCTACTTTGCATCATTTAACACTTTGCAAAGCTAAACAGGGTAAAAGGACTTTATGAAGAGCAGAGGGCCATCACAAGAGTAAAAGGCTTGCACTGGTCTCACAAAGCCCACTTGAAAAGAGGGCAATGCTGCTTTCGAGACCTGGACTAACACATCTGCACTGCATTGCTTGGTGCTGTGTAGTGTCTTCTGCTAACTAGCATGTAACCATTTCCTGACAGAGCCACAACAAATAAAGTATGAGATGTGTGTTGTTGGTGGATGAGGCTGAAAACATCTCTTTGGCAAAGACCCTTCTGTGACATACTATGTGCAGCTTTAAAAACCAAAGGGGGAGAAGAGAGACAGAGAGGAAGGAAAATGCACCCATTTTATCCCCCTCCATTCTCCTAAGATTAGCCATTACCATATGGGATCTTGTTTTGCAGGGCCCTGGATGAGAATCAGGGATTTTGTTTCTTCAATTTTAAGAACTTTTCATCACTTTTTCCTTCTAGCCTGAAAATGCAATCTTAAACACTTTACCAGGGAAAACTTTGGTGTTTGAAAAAGAATTTTGCTCTCTGCCAGCATCTGCATTTGAAATCAGCGTCAATCCTGATTCAGTTCTGACTCCCACAAAGGAATATTAATTTTCACCTGAAATTGTCTTTTGCTTACACATGTGGACCTGTTGCACAGAGCTGAAGAAAGAGTGGGGGAATTCTCCATTACCTGAGAGCATCCCTTCTGTTGTTTCTTCTTCATACCCTCCATACCCTGTAAGGCACAAAGGCAGAAGAATGTGCTCCACAAGAATATTCCTTCGGCCCACAGTTAGGGTGAAAACCACAGCTCTAGATTGCTGAGCAATGAATACAGCATGTGAACTAATTAATAAGGATGGGAAGAGGTATCTCTGGTAAATGACTATTAATATGGCTATTGTGCAACAGAGAAGCATGTGCAGGACCACAGTGTGTGGGAGGCTGGAACATGGGATTTGCTCTGTTAGGTCAGCACAGCTTTGCACTGGGCTGAGTAGTCTCCTGCCAGCCATCTTCAACATGTGTTGCATCTGGATAATGCGAAAAACCACAACAATGAATCCACCCTATTGTGCAGCTCTGAAGAAGGGAGTGAGCTGAAAGTGAAACTCCCTCCTGTTCTCTGAGTGAAGAATGCAGTTTAACTTCACTACTTCTGCATTGCCAAGTACGGTTATAAAACCACCCAAACCAAATACTGACCTTACCTATGGTCACTTTATACTCTACTGTTCCTGCTTCTTCCATGACCACTCGGTATAAAAGTGTAGCTGGCATGAATTCTGCATGTTAAAGCTGCTTATATCTCACAAAACTGGTATGTGGGCTTGGATTTCTGATTCATGAGATTTGGATGCAACCACTGAAGATGTTACTGCCCATAAACATCCGGTGGACCCATGAGCTGAGAATAACCCAAACCATCTCAGCAAGAGCAGAATAAGTAGTTGTCTGCTCTTTATTAGTCACAGTTTCTGGTCATTATGCTAACAAAATCTACCATTCATACCATTTAGTAATTTGTTGACTGGCAGCAGAAGAATGGCCACATTGCCCATCCTGCTGCTTCTGCTGCAGTTTCAGTAGCCTGCAACACAGTGTAGGTGAGTGTTGCACAGCCACAACCCCCTTGGCTTCTGGGTCAGCTGTATCACAGTTTTGTACTCCTACTTACAAACATCTTCTCTGAATCAGCTGCTTTTGGATGATTTTTGCTGTGCTGAGCCCAGACATTTATTTTAGCTCTTGTCATCTTGTTAACATAGCACTTAATTTTCTGTACAGTTTGTATAGCTGTATATACACATGTAGATGTTAATGCTTTAGTGGGAAAAAAATAATGGTACTGATGCTCAAATTTTAATGTCTGGGGGTTTTGAAATCTTTATAACTGATTATTTGGTGTCCAGAAATATTCCTTTTCTGTAGAAGGTGATTTATAACCTTAGCTTTAGCACAAATCTTGAATGCAGTTCATGTTTCCAATTGAGTGGCTGATACTCTTTAAACAAAAAACTGAAGGGATGACAGCTACTGTATAATGGACTTCTGTGATGGATTTCTAGATGATTGATCATTCATCCCAAAAAACTTTGACATTTCTGATATTTTCAAACATTTTCAGCACTAAACTGTAAGTTGGCCTGGATATCTGTGAACAGCAGATGGCATGAGCTTAAGAAAAACAAACAGGGAAATATATCCTGAAACAATTTCAGAGAAATCCTCACACATTATTTTCATCCATTGATCAAGTCTAATTTTCTGTCAGAAGTGAAAAATTAGGTGCCACTGAACTGACTACTACATGAGCCCAAATTCATCCTATGGAGTCAACAGGAGGTTTTTTCCCCCTTGCCTTCATTGGTGTTTGAATCAGACCTTAAAAGGAAAACTCTCTGGATTTCTATAGGACGCTCCCCAAGGACATAGTTGCTCACAAGGACAGGATTCTAACAAATCCTCAAATGCTGTAAAACACTGCCAGCAATTTGAGATGCAGAGATATGTCATTTTTGTTTATTATTTGGTTTTTTGGTTGGGTTTGGTTTTTTTTTGGATGGCTCAGCCTTATTGAAAATTCCAGTCAGAGTGAAAGATGAGTTAATTTCCAGTTTTAAAAACTGAACTCTGTGTTATTCAGTAAATGGTGGCAGAAGCCACAAAGTCATTTCCCCCCCATTTCCTTCCACAGCTGCTGTCCTTTCCTTTCCTCTTTTTCTTAAAGTTCAGCACAAGCAATGTTCTTAAGAACAAAGTCATCATTAGGTAACAATGGCAAGATAAAGGAGGTGGAGAGGTTTTAAGGTTGTTGAAGGAATGATAGTGTTACCAGGAGTTAAGTGAATACTAATAGAAGCAAGAAGCATTAGGCAGAGGAAGGATTTTAGCTGTCGGAATGTGCTGCCCAGGGAGGCGGCGGAGTCGCCATCCCTGGAGGTGTTCAAGAGGGGATTGGACATGGCACTCGGTGCCATGGTTATGTAGTCATGAGGTCTGTGGTGACAGGTTGGACTTGATGATCTTTGAGGTCTTTTCCAACCTTATTGATTCTATGATTCGAGGGCAGGATGTTGTCATTCCTGGTCTGGACCTAACAGCCACTAGCAGTCACAAGCATTGTGTCATACTGGAAGAATGTAGGAATAGTGTGTTCAGTGACACTGCAGGAAACAATCTGAACTCCATTAATAATCTTATATTTCAGTTAATAGCTCACCTGGATAACTGCATCATGTTCTTTCATCACCCTGTGCTGGTTCCTAAGATGCCGTGAAATGTTGGTTCTTACAATATTACAGGTAAAGCTGCAAGTTCCCTTTCTATTAAGAGCCTTTTGTAGAGGTTGAGCAAGGATGTGAAAAATGTACTTGATATGCAAACATATTCCTTAAAAAAAAAAAAAAACACCAAGATAAGGTTTACCAAGTACTGGAATCTAATCAAGTTAAACTAAAGTAAATGGAAATAACCAAAGTACAGAAACTATGTACCCTGGCCAGGAGTTCATACCCTCGTGAGTGGTGCCTCTGAGGTCCAATTTATTCTTGGTATAATTCCATGGATAAATCTACACTCTTGGGACTTCTCTGTGGGATGCAAGTTCTGAGACTCTATCAATAATGAAAGCTGAATAGCAAATGAAGAAAATACAGAGTGAGAACTGGAAGAATCTGCTGATACATAGACATGTGAAGAGATGGAGAACTTCAAAGGCTATCATGTGCCACTACACATAAAGTACATTCCTTATTAAGTGATATATGATGATACATGGTGATACATGGAGAATTTCAAAGGCTATCATGTGCCACTACACATAAAGTACATTCCTTATTAAATGATATATGATGATACATGGTGATACATGGCCCTTGTAACAGCAGTGTTACTGGAAGTGCATACATAAAGTTTCCATTACAAAATTAGTATCTACTGTGTTGGCTTTTCCCCCTCACCTACTTCACCCTAGATGCTTGTGTACAAATATACCTGGGTTTTGCATATTGGTTTTTTGCATATTGGTTTTGTGCCACTGCTACATTTTTAGCAGGATACATATTAATTACTAAAGTGCCATGCTCTATACTGCTGCAAAATTTCTGTTCACAGGCATAAAATAATGCTAATTTCCTCATATATTAGTGTCTTTAATGGATGACACAACGTTTTCAGAGAGTAAATTTTCCTCCATTTTTTCAGAGAATGACTGCAGAGAACAAGTCATGCTCTTTGGCTTCTTTTAAAGTGTGCTGCACAATTAATTAGTGGCATCCTGATTTCCAGCTAGCACTTAAAATGTTCTCTGTTCACCGACTGATTATTTCTCTTTTTGGAACGAACGTAGTGACAAATACAGCACAATAATTACGTTTTTTTCCCCCCTTTATTTCTCATTTTTGTTATTTATACCCCAAATAAAACAGATGCTTAACTTAGAAATAAAGACAAGACACATTTCCTGCTTCAGTGAATTTGCATCTAATATACTACGGTGGTTTTGAACAGAGATGAATGCTGCAGACAGGAAAAGAAGAATCTGTGTAGTTTTGGGGTCAGCTAGGCATTCTCCAGAATAATTTTCTGTGTTTTTCAGCAAGTAGAACACTTACCATATATGTTCATAATATTTACATACCATACTGTTCTTAGTTGTAAAAGCTCGGGGTCATATTGTCACAGCCTCGGAGGATTAGTGGGAAAGTTACTCACTTGTAGCTTGGTGCCTGCTTGTCTGCACATACATTACAAAACAAAAGGAAATCCCCTTCAATTCAACTGATGCCAACGACTTGCCTTCCTAACAGCAAAAGAGAAGGTCGACTTTGGTGTAAGGCCTTAGTCTTAGGATTTATGAACATTTTGCTAAATTATCAAAGTGAATAATTTCCTATTAAAGGAAATATTCTCACAAGTACCTTGAAGATTTAGGAGCACAAATCCCACGAGTAAAGGATTTATGAACCCAGACTGCATAGTTTATATATTTCTTAAAAGCATCCTGGGAAGTTTTACTGATTGCTAGCCTCTCCACTTTCATTACATCAAGGAGAGGTTTAGATGCAGATTGAGCACGCTCTCCCACATGCCTTCAAGCACTCAGTGGTGCAGCACCGCTGACAAGGTTGGTGGGAAGCAGCTTGGAAGCTCTCTGTTAGGTATCTGGACAGACAAGAGGACACCGGGAGGTGCAAGGCAGAGCTGGTGATTTCTCCAGGACCTGGTGATTTCTCTGTTCCTTCACATCAGGAAAGCCTTTAACAGGTTTTGTTCTGAAATGCCCCAACAATTTTCTTACATATTCTATTTTGTGCTTAAAAATAGATTGAAAAACTCACCTTAAGCTCTGCTCTCTGACATGCTGAATGAGATGGGTGAAGAAAAGAGCTGCCCGATATAAAAGAAAGGATATTATGCCATGGTTATAACCACTGATGCATTATGTGTGCATGGTTATGACTCAGTCCACTATTGCCAGACACCTCATTCTGAGTTAATATTATCACATATTTTATAACCAGTCAGCTTCACCTTGGGTAACTGGTGCAGCAATACCTCTGTATCCACAGAAGTGCTAGAAGTTTCACAGATT
This sequence comes from Colaptes auratus, assembly GCA_015227895.2. NCBI lineage: Eukaryota > Metazoa > Chordata > Aves > Piciformes > Picidae > Colaptes > Colaptes auratus. The sequence goes on from CM037642.1 coordinate 12,232,514, forward strand.
TACATAGTTGCTCCTCTCTGGAAGTGTACAGCTGCTTTTATTTGAGTTTGACAAAAAAAGCAAATATTTCCTGCATTTCTTTCCCTTCCCTTTCTTCTGATGGTGGTATTACTTATCTGCATCTCTTTCTTGGATAGTTCCCTGGCAATCCCTTTTGCGGTAAAGGATGAAAAGTATGGAGAAATCCTCTCAGAAGAATTACTGGAGCTTTTCTCACCCTTGAAAAAGAAAATTCAAACAACTGCAACATCAATGAAATTGACTGTGATGCTGCCAAACAGAAATTATTATTACAAGGCCTTTAGCTGTTAGCATAACGAAATAGATCTTGGATTGCTGTTACCCAAAACAGCTTTTAATGGAAAACAAGCCACACCCTGCTAATGTCTCTGAACTTAAGGGATGCAAAAAAACAATGATAAGGGAGACCACACAATTCTGCACAGAGTGCTGTGTTCCAGAACTTTAACAAATAAGGGCATTACAGAGCAAATCCTGCTGGTAGTTCTCATAAGTAAATGATGACTTCATTTATTATTTTACAGAATGACATTCTCTTAGTCAAGTAATTAGTACATATGTTGCAGGACTCAGCTCATGATACAGTCAGAAAAGTTTACATATTTTGCACACCAATTCCAGATTTCATGATGGTTGAAGGGGAACAAAGATTAATTGATTTTTAAACATCCAAAACAATCATGCTCCCCATGAAAACAATATTTTGTGCACGTTTTCACACCCCCCCCAAAAGTTGTGTCCTTACAGTGACCTTACTTCTATGCAATGGCCCCTTGTGATGACACTGTAGAGAGATTGTTATCTACTAATAAGTATTAATCTACTGCCATTAAAATGGGAGCAGAAATACCACATCTGTGTCAGTCAGGCCTTCAGAGATTGTGTTAATGTCTGCACTGAAGCTGTACAAGCAATGTACATAGTGTGTGGAGTTTCTCTGCTGATGCTCTGCTAGCATAGTGTGGTGAACATTATCTCCTATCCTACCTCCAGTGCTCAAACCTTGTCCTGTTGCCTTTAACACTGCAATTGTCTGTCAACAAATTTGGTAAATGGATATTCTCTCCAAGCTTCTTGGCATCTTCCTAGTTTCCATCCTTTTTCTATCAATTTTCATACATTCCTTCTTTGCACAGGGTTGAGCTGCGAAACCTTTTTTAATTAGACCATAGTGATCTCATCACTGCAGGGGCAAGCAAGGAATTTTTTCCTGGAGGGTAGCATTGCAGGCTTAGCTAAAAGGGATAAAACTTTGCTTGTTTTCACCTTCCTCTCTCAAATCAGGTGTTGGATTCATGATGCAAGATTTCATGGACCAATGGTCTGATCTGATAAGACAAGTCGTATGTTCCTACTTACACTGCACAGCTGAGATTTGACATAGATTGTTAAAACATACCCTAAATTGTATAGCACATGAAGAATCTTGAATGCACAGTGCTAACCTTTTTCTTTCTCTTTTTTTGTAACTGAAGACCTTAATTAGTGCACAAAAGGAATGCCAAAATAGCATGAATCAGATGGGCTGGATGCATGCAACTTAGCAATAAAAGAGAAACCCCTCTTCACAACTCAGTAGCTGATGAAATAAAAGCCAGTTTTCAGGCAGCTGTGAAATTGACAGAAGAGCCTTTGTAACACTGTAACCACCACCTCCTGCATGGGACAACCTCAGCACATTTCTGAATCATCTTTAGCATATACAGAAGCCAAAGGCTGATAAAGAGATGAGTTGGTTCCCTCAGAGGCTTGCAGAGGATTTTTCTGTTCTCTTTGTTCTCTGTTCTCTCTTGTTTGACTATGGTTTTAACTCTCAGGGGGAGCCTTGGTGGAAGGAGAGACCTTACAGTTGCTCTTGTAAGCATCCAAACAACAACAACAAAAAAACCCTTAGAATCTTTTTATTTGAAGCCAAAAGTTTATAAGCTGATTTACAGAAACATTCCAAAGGAAGAAACAAAGAGTGAAAAGAGTCTGCTGATGAATGGAAGCTTGTAGTCTCAAGGTAAAGCCAGGCCAATAGTAATTTATTTGGAATATTTGAAATCCTCCCATGTGTATGAATTTTGTTGAGAGTAGACTGAAGTTTCTTTAGTTGCTGTCCTTTAAATAAATGCAGGCAGGCAGTTGCATAGAATGCAAATTTCAGACCTAACCAGGAGATACAGCCATACAAAACTCCAGTCAGGTTTTCAGTGAGGGCCATCTGAACAAATCCTCAGGTCACCTTTGGGAACTTTGTGTCTAAATGTCTAAACCCCCTGCATACTTCTGGAAACCTCTGCCAATATGTGCATGGGTGGGAATCTGAGTTGACAGAACTGACACCATTTCTCACCTTTGCAGATGTGTGCATCTTGTCTGGGAGCTGACCCTGTTATTTGTACCACACTAGATATGCTTTTACTTTTCCATTGATTTAGGCTTAAAATTGTTCTGATAGACTGTTGTTAATAGTCTCTGTAAGAACTCTGTACAATGCTTGTGAAGATGAACACTACACTTCCTAGGCATGAAAAATGGCTATCACCCAGTTGTCACATGGACCCCATCAATCAAATACCATTTTTCACTAGTGAATAGGTAAGAGAGGAATGGACTAAATATAGTCTGTCCTAAAGTACAGACAGAATAATTGTGACAGTTTAGGCTGTGCCTTTAAGAAAGGATAGCTGCAGAATTCTCTAGCTGTATGTTTGGATGTAAAAAGGAAAACAAAAGGAAGATAATTCTACTACAATATTAAAGAAGGAGAAGCCAGTTTATAAATAGGTTAAGACTGAAGAAGGTGACTATAACTCAGCTTGTAGGATAGGTCTCCAATGTTTTGTAATATCTGTCCTTGTATATTCAATGTCTACCCACAGTGGTTGAAGAGGAAGTACTTACTAACGATGGAAGTGAAGTTATTCTTTCCATATTATATATAATGAGGTCTCTAATTATTCCTAGGAACTAAAGAATCACTAAGAGGCTCCATTTTCTTTTACTATAGGACAAGTTCCATCCAGCATGGACACACTTTATCTGGAAGAGAGCGGATGCATAAATCACACCATACGTCTTACATGACTAGAAATGCTTTAGCACACCAGTGCTATGGAGGAACTCAGACTGTGGGGTCCATGCCCATCTGCAAATGCTGAACCAATGCTGTGCACCCCACTGTAATTCTTAACAAAATGAAACCAGGAAAATAAAATCCAAACAAGCAACCACCACCACCACAAAAAAAAAACCCCATAACAAAAACCAACCAAACCAACCAACCAAACAAACAAAACCAAACCAACAACAACAAACAAACAAAAAAAGAGGGAAAAAAAGCCCAAACAAAAAATAGGAAGTGCAAATCAGAAACAGTGAGGAAAAACTGGTTTAGAAAATATAGAAAATGTGTCCAAAAAGCTAACATTACCTTCCACAAAGTCCTTTCTTTTCACCGTACCTGCAAGAATGACTTCCAGCTTCTTTCTCCCCCCATCCCCCTTCCCAGATTTTCTCTGGCTGGAGTCCATGTAGCAGAAATGTTACACAAGAAGGAGCTCTTTACAGAGACTTAGAATGAAGGGTTGGTTGAGGGCATCAAAACAAGGTTTATAATTGAAACTCTCACACTCAGAGCATGGAACAGCTATTTGGGGTCCCACAGTCCAACAGCTTATCAAAAGCTACGTCTATTAAATTGCTATTTGTTGTAATCAACTACTTACCACTTGCTGTTGCCTTTCAAGACTGAGCACAGAAATGCTAAGTCTCTGTTGGATCATTAAGAATGTCTGCTGCATATTGCTATGTTTTAATCATTTTCAAAGGCTGGAAGCCAACAGTGAAAATTACAACCTTCCCATTTAGCAATACCATCAGCACTGTCTTCAGCTAGATTTGAGGGCTAGGCTAAAGCTGAGTATATTGACTGACTGCTGATGTTTTGGAATAACTTTTCACTTCCTTGTACATCTGTGCTGCTCTTCAGACTTTTTGATGTGATGCTAGACATTTAGATGGCATGCCTTTGCTCAAAAAATCCTGAGGTTCAGAAAGTGACAGGAAAAAAAGGCATGTGTTTGAGGGGGAGGATCAAAGGGAGAAGAAACAAACTCATGTCTTGAGCTTCTGTGTCTTTGACAGAAACAATTCCTGCTGAATCCCTTCTTTCACTGTGGTGATAACTTTACTTGTCCGGGCCCATATTACCTTCCCAGGTGCAGGCAATCCTTCAGGTTTACTCCTAAATTGTGTTTCTGATACTGTGAAAAATGAAAAGTTGAACAATATACCTACAGTTGAGCAGACATAATTTTCTAGAAGACCTCTCCATTCCTGTAGGAAACAGGAAGAGGAGGTGCAAGGATCTCAGAGGTCTTTTCTAACTGAAAGAGTTCTATGAAGGGGGATCCTTATGTGCCACATCCATAACTAGTGGACATCAGTCTCTATTAACTGAGCTCTGGGTGCAAAAAGTCATCACTTTTAATATTGTACACTGGCTGCTATGAAGAGGAGCATAAAAAAAGGAGAGAAAGTGTAGGCCAAATGCTCTGAACACTATTTAGAAATTCTCCAGAGAGGAACAGAAAGAACCAGCATGAATAACTGCTAGCAACTTTCTCGTTAATTAAAATCTGACAAGCAGCTGGCAGCTGAAAGAGGGAGCTGTAGGTGGGGGAATCCTGTGGTTCACCACCACATTCCTTACATTCATAAAAGCTACGGAATATTTCACTGTAGGCCCTCCAGAAATGTTGATGGAAATGTGAATTAAAAGAAAGAGCTGTCTGAAGGTGACAGAGATACTGGATGTAGCCCATGTAATCCACAGATGAAAATGTATGAAAATTTAGTGACATGTACAAAGCAACTTCTGTAAAGAACTTTTATTGTGATGAAAGGTGGTAAGATTCAGGAGATGCTATAGTCTGCAAGATGAACCCGTCCAGGCAAGAAACTCATTTCACAGAAGAGGTAGAATAAATTCATTCTGTGCCATCCCTCTGAGCCCAAACATTGGGATACTGATTTTGGCCAGAGCATTCAGCATCTCTGCGGGAGCTTTGCTGGGCCGCAGCATGCTGTGCTGTACCTTTCCCTGTCTTCTCATGGAAAGGCTGTGACCCTTTTCATGAGACCTCTCAAGCCCTGAAATCACCAGCCTGGAAATAGTGGCTTTAAGGTTTCTGATAATTGTTAAATTCATCAGAAAAGGACCCCCCTTATTTCCTGAAGAGGAATATATTTGATTTTCCACAGTACCTTCTGAAGTTTTCCTTTTCTTGGCATGCATATAACTAAACCAAGTGCAGTGATTTCCTCTTGCAGCTTGGTCACTTTGCTGCTACCTTTTGGTCTTCTTTACACATTGTCTCCTTCATGGTCAGGAGGACTTGTAAAAGAATGCAGTTATTGCTTCATAACCTTGAAATATTTGCCCATATATATATGATATAATAGAATCTTATCTCATAGCCAATGTCTTTTATCTATCACGATGTTAGTCTGAAGGACCTCACAAGATACGTGAGGCACCCACGGTGCCATGTCAGGGAGGTCCACAGCGGTGCCATTTTGTGTGTGCAATTAAATGACATTTCCTTTCACTGAGAAGAGTGGAAAGTTGGCCAGTCATTATCATGTGGAAAATAATTTTAAATCCCTCTGGACAGTCACCACAGACAGCTGGAAGAGTTTACCCTGAAACAAAAAAATCGTCTTGAAAAATGATGTCTCTGGTGCTGTTATTCTGAACGTGAATCAAAGCCTTAAAAAGAGAATAAAAATGCTTTCAGCTTTTCTGTCAGGAGTTACCTCAATTTCGTCTGCATTTCAGCTTCCCAGGGTTTATTTCTGTTTGGTGGCTGGCATTTAGGTACAATGTTTGTTGCCCAAACATTTCCAAATTCCAGGAGGTGACAGGGGGAAAGGGAAAAAAAAAACCCCAAACATGTTTTTTTTTCAGTGGGGTGCTCATTAGAACCTGTTTCTGATTCCTCTCCCTCATAAGCACTGCTCCCAATGTTAACATTCTCATTTGTGCAATTCAGCGCTGCTGGAGATTGAACTAAAACTACCTCTAATTATTCTTTTTTCCACTGAGAGTAAATAGAGAGGACTTGTTAGTGTTTCCTTATTCTTTAATGAGGTGTTTTCTCTTAGTCATTTCACAAAAGTAGTAGGCTTCGGTTTGTCTCTACTAAGATTTCTGACTGCAGTTCCATTTTCCATCTGAATATCTCACCTCTTCATGTCTGGTGTGGTAAAAGTGCAGTGGACAGTGCTAATTGCCTGTGTTGTATTTCAAGACCATCTGCTGAAATTGGGGTTTCCTGTGGTGATTCTTTTCTTCAACAGCTTATAATTCAGTGCCCTCACTTTATTACCAGGGCCTTGGGTTTCGTTGCTCATCTTCTGCAGATCGTTTCCTTCTCCACACCTCCTCCCAGTATTTCTCATTAGGATAGATAATTAGTTCAGCCAAAGCTATTATAAGGACAGCTTTTGGAGGTTTTTCCACTTTTGCAGTTTTGTCCATTCCTTTTAATTTTGTCTCCCCACTTACTATTTTAACTCTTTTTTATTAGAACATGTAGTGTGGAAGTACACAATGATAAAGAGACCTGAGGCCAGGAAGCAACGTAGGACCCAACAGCCCTTTACAAGGAACACCCTGAATATACAGTAATAAAAGAAATGTGCTTGAGGTTACCCAGCAAGCCTAAGTAGCAGCCCCACATTTGGTGTTTAACACCTTGAATGTCACCTCTATATGCTCACGAGCAGAGCTTGTTAGAGTTGCAAGCCTGTGGCCTGAAAATATTCATCAGCTATGATAACCAAACCCTGAACAGTCTAATTCAATAATCCAAATTGTAATGTGGCCCTCTAGAAACATAGAATCAGTCAGGGTTGGAAGGGACCACAAGGATCATCTAGTTCCACCCCCGCTGCCATGGGCAGGGACACCTTACACTAGATCAGGCTAAGTGCTTCATTTGCGACGAAGATCTCTTGCTTCATTTGAGATGTCACACATGACAATCACCTCCACCTCCAAATGGCAAGCTGAGTGACTGCAACTCTGATACCTACAAGACCATTTGGTGAAATAAATATATTCTATAAGTTCTCAGAGGCTCTTATAGTTTTAGTCCCTTTTCTCTAGTAATAGTGGGAGATCAGGCTTCCCTTTTTCCATTGTTCCCTTTTCCTCTTGTCTTAGTACTGATAAAATGTCATGTCAAAATAAAACAAGGTTGATTGTCTCCCTTATGAGGACAGGCTGAGTGAACTGGGTCTCTTTGGTTTGGAGAAGAGGATACTGAGGGGTGGCCTCATGAATGTTTCTAAATATGTAAATAGCAAGTGTCAGAAGGATGGAGCCAGGCCCTTCTCAGTCATGTCCAATGATAGGGCAAGGGATAAGGGGTGCAACCTGGTGCACAGGTTGTTCCATGTAAACAAAAGGAAAAACTTTTTCACTGTGAGGGTGACAGAACACTGGAACAGGCTGCCCAGAGATATTCTGGAGTCTCCCTCTCTGGAGACATTCAAAACCTGCCTGGACACATTCCTGTGTGACCTAGGTGATCCTGCTCTGGCAGGGGTCTTGGATTAGATGATCTTTTGAGGCCAATTCCACCCCCTAATGTTCTGTGATTCTGTAGACAGTGCCAAACCTGTAAGCCCAGAGAATGTTCACTCCATGCACTTACATGTTGGGAAGTGTTGATGCAGGACTGTGATCTCTCTTGCGAGATATTCTTGTCCTGCATTATAACTTCCACCAGAGACTTTTCTGGTTTGGTTTGTTTTGCTTTGCTTTGCTTTGCTTTGTTTTCTTTCTGCAAAATCATGAAGTATCACAAATTTTCTCTGTTTGGAATATTTCCAAAGGTCATGTGTTCTCTTTCAACAGAAGCACTGCACTATATGCACCGTGGGAGAACCTTCATTTCTACCTGTGAGTCATCAGTCTCCAAGGAGCTTGAATAAAACACACCTACCACTGGGTTGGGTTGGCTTAGTGGTTGCAGATGCTCCTCAAGCCTTGTCTGCTGTATTGACTTACAGGGCTTTATTCTTTCTATGAAAATAAGGCATGGAGAAATGAAGGCTCCAGGGAGACCTTATAATGGCCTTCCAGTAGCTGAAAGGGGCGTACAAGAGAGCCAGGAAGTGACTTTGTACAAGGTCTTTTAGTGATAGGATGAGAGGGAATGGCTTTAAGCTTCAAAAGGGTAGATTTAGACTAGAATGTAATTCTTTACCGAGAGGGTGTGAGACACTGGAACAGGCTACACAAAGAGGTTGTGGATGTCCCCTCCCTCAAGATGTTCAAGGCCAAGTTGGGTGAGGCCTTGAGCAACCTGGTCTAGTGGAAGGTGTCCCTGCCAATGCAGAGGGTTGGAACCAGATGCTCTACAGGGTCCCTTCCAATACAAGCCATTCTATGAATCTATGAATCTATGTGTAATGATGCAATACAGATATTTATATATGCTAATGCATATACAGAATTAACCAGGTTGGAAAAGACCTTTGAGATCATTGAGTCCAACCTATCACCCAACACCATCTATTCAACTGAACCATGGCACTAACTGCCTCATCCAGGCTTTTTCTAAACACTTCCAGTGATGGTGAATCCACCACCTCCCTGGGCAGCACATTCCAATGGCCAAGCTCTCTTTCTGGGAAGAATTTCTTCCTAACATCCAGCCTAAACCTCCCCTGGTACAGCTTGAGACTGTGTCCTCCCAGGTGTTCAGGAAGGGATTGGATGTGGCACTTGGTGCCATGGTTTAGTCATGAGGTCTGTGGTGACAGGTTGGACTTGATGATCTTTGAGGTCTCTTCCAACCTTGGTGATTCTGTGATTCTGTGATTCTGTGTGATTCATTGTGGCAGAGGTTGCCTGGGAGGAGAGACCAACCCCCTCCTGGCTACAACCACCCTTCAGGTAGTTGTAGACAGCAATAAGGTCTCCCCCGAGCCTCCTCTTCTCCAGGCTAAGCAACCCCAGCTCCCTCAGCCTCTCCTCATAGGGTTGTGCTCCAAACCCCTCCCCAGCTTTGTTGCCCTTCTCTGGACATGCTCTAGCAAGTCAACATCTTTCCTAAAGAGAGGGGCCCAGTCACCTTCTTTTCTAAAGTAATCTGTGGGAGAATTCTGCTGATGCTTTTTCATGTACCTGTATTACTGGAACCCACACGTTCCATGAAATGTTCATTATTGCTCTGTGGGTGGCATAAACAGATAAAAGCAGTCAAGCAGAGTGTATTACACAATGAAACATTTTTGTGATAGACCTGGTTTCTGCTGAATTGAGGAGCAGCCAAAAGCAGACTAACCAGAATGATTATTCATCCTGATTTTGCTGCATTTATTCATTAGAAGGGTGTCAGCCTTTTCTGTTTCCTGTAACAAAAAAACCCATATGTATTTATCTTGAAATAATGATACTGTCTTGGACTGGCTTAGTGCAAGAGTCTGTATTACTTTCCTCATTCTACAAACTGATACCTAGTTCTCTGCCAGTGACTCCAATGAAAGATCCCAATGGAGAGGATTGGACTTCTTCTTGGTTTTGAAGAGACTACAGTCAGCATTTTGAATAAGGTGCTAGAGCCAAAAATCCAGATGCCTCCACAGTAGGCCATCTCCCTGTTCTGCCACTTCTGTTTCTGTACCAAGTATTTAGGTTTTCTTGTCTGCCCAGAAAGGAGAAACTTCTCATTTTTTTTTTGCTTTTCCATTTGCAATGCAACTTTCATCTTTTGGGATGTATAATCATCATCATATTGCTGCATCCTCCTTCCATCCACTCAGAAAACTGCTGGTGGGATCAGACTTGTGATTTGGCAGTCTGATTGCATTTTTCCTTTTGCATTCTTGTATTAATTCTTCTTTTTTTTTTTTTCTTTACCCTGTTACTGTATAAAAAATAAACTTCTTATCTTTGTTTGCAAAATCCTACAGTGTTTATCTCTATCTTGTTCAATCTCCTAGCACACAGTGATGTCCTTTCATTTCCTCCATGCCCATAGTGCTTGATTTAACCCCTTTTTTCTAGTCCATGCACAAGCACCTTCCTAGCACTTCACCTACATTATGAAAGCCACCACCCTACTGTCTTTGAAGTAAGGGTGTCAGAAATCATTCCTGATGATCAGTTGACATGTTTCTCAATCACATCCTAATAAACATATTGAATATGAGTGCTTCAGCCAGCACTGCTTATATTTTAAACTCTTTATTTGGTGCTTGCCACCACAGCTGCTTGACTAAGACTGTGATGCTGCATTCAAGATACCATTTTTTTAGGAATATAGGTATGAAAAGGACACAGGGAGTTCCACAGAGTAGTCAAGACTGGGTAGTCAAGACTGAATTTTGACCCTGTTGTTCATGCAAGGCATATTGTGTCCTCTCCTCCTCAGTACACAAAGTAAACAGGAGTAGAAACACGTACACAACTATGGCATTGCTTGAAGTAGGTATATAGGCAGTCAGAGTACCTCTCATGGTGTTCACCTCCAGGAAGCTGAGGACTAACTCTGGGACCTTTAGACTCAAGACTAGAAAAATCCATCTTCCACAATAAAATGTATCATAAGGGAAGCATAAGATGAAGAGGAAAAACAACTTATACAATGAATGCAGAGGGGAAGAGGACAGCACAACTCCAAAACCAGTTTTATTTCAAAAGGAACAAACATTCATTGGACTACTTACTTTTCTTAAAAATCCTCTTCCTCACTTATTCCAACATTGTAAGTAATGCAAGTGTTGAAGGGACAGATTGAGCCTTTTGGCTCAATTTAAGAAGGCCCCTCAATTTAAGACATTGAGACTCTTGAACATGTCCAGAGAAGGGCAACAAAGCTGGTGAGGGGTTTGGAGCACAAGCCCTATGAGGAGAGGCTGAGGGAGCTGGGGTTGTTCAGCCTGCAGAAGAGGAGGCTCAGGGGAGACCTGATTGCTGTCTACAACTGCCTGAAGGGAGGTTGTAGCCAGGAGGGGGTTGGTCTCTTCTCCCAGGCAACCAGCACCAGAACAAGAGGACACAGTCTCAAGCTGCACCAGGGAAAGTTTAGACTCAAGGTGAGGAGAAAGTTCTTCACAGAGAGAGCTGTTAGCTGTTGGAATGTGCTGCCCAGGGAGGTGCTGGAGTCCCCATCCCTGGAGGTGTTCAAGAGGGGATTGGATGTGGCACTTGGTGCCATGATTTAGTAGTCATGAGGTCTGTGGTGACAGGTTGGACTTGATGATCTTTGAGGTCTCTTCCAACCTTATTGATTCTATGACTCTCTGCTATAACATTCTTCTTCAACTCTCTTCTTTGCCTATGGAGATAATACAAAGCCTTGAACTAAACAAAGCTCTAGCAGACCTCCTAAAATGTTTGAGGACTCCTAAGCACACCAACTGGAGTATGGCTCTATGGCTACTCCCTGAGATGAGTTTGTACAGGTGGGTGTTTAGGTGCAATATCTGACAATCTAACTGTGCAGCTCTGAATGTCTCCTGCCTCTCAAGCAATCCCTATTCCTTCTCTAGTTTCTTGCCAGAATTTCTCTGAAATTTTCATGATTAGCCCACAGTGGATAGGAAAGAATAAGACATTTGTGGAATGCTGGCCTGTTTTTAGCTCTGTATATTTCAATGGTCAAAGTTATGCAAGCATTTTCTAAAACAGTGCCACATATCCATGTAGTGGATCTTGCATACCTTATGGTTTTATCATCAAACGAGGAAACAGCCCCAAACATCACATTAAGACAGCTTAATGGGTGGTCTGAAACTCCTGTCTTTCCTTCTTAGAACAGCAAGGAAACTCAAGTACCAAGTCCTTGCAGAAGAGACTAATGTGTGGCTAGAAGATCAGATAATCACGGGACAGTTTACACTGATAAGGTCACTAAACTTTGCTTTTCTTAGGTTCACATGCTTAATGATTCTTAACCATCACTTTGGCATTTGAAGTAGTGGGTGGCCAGTTAATCTCTTATTCATCTTTCCACTATCATTTTAAATTTAGCCTATGGAATATTGTGAAGCATTATGATTTTATACTCATACTCCAGGATGCAAAGACAACTTCTAGCTCTGCAATGTATGGATTTTCCTTCATTTAGAAGTACAGTAAATTATTCACTACAGAAGCTATGCCTGCTGAAGAACAGCAGAAGGTTTTTTGTTTCTTGGAATGTGTGAAATCTGTTGTTTGGCAATGCCTGGTTTTAGTGTAGCAGTGCAGTACAGTGCAGTGTTCACCAAGACTTTACATCTCTGTACAAAGTGATTTATCCTTCAGCTAGGATTTTTCAGATGTAAATATTTTCCTATAGAGTGGGTACAGTCTAAAATATAGATCACAGAAGCACAGAATCACCAAGGTTGGAAGAGATCTCAAAGTCCAACCTGTCACCACAGACCTCATGACTAAACCATGGCACCAAGTGCCACATCCAATCCCCTCTTGAACACCTCCAGGGATGGTGACTCCACCACCTCCCTGGGCAGCCCATTCCAAAGGCTAACAACTCTCTCAGTGAAGAACTTTCTCCTCACCTCCAGTCTAAACTTCCCCTGGTGCAGCTTGAGACTCTTGTTCTGGTGCTGGTAGCCTGGGAGAAGAGACTTCTTCAAAATGTTAACATTCTTGTTTTAGAATTGTACTTTGTAGGAGCTTCTAAGGCCTAGCTCTCTCAGGCTTCTCCATTTGAGTCTTTTTGGACCTAATATAACTTTATTCTCTTGACAGGAGCCTGTGAAGGTATGTGTCTGCCAACAACAAGCACAATGTGATTGAAAGCTAAAATCTACTGATCCAGGTCTGCTTTCAGATCATACTAGTGTGCACACAGGCTACTTAGGACACTTGCTGTGGTTATAGGCTAGGAAACCAAGTGGAATGTGGTCTGGAGTGTATCCTGAAGTCAGATGGATTCTGCCTCTTTCTCTTTTAATCAAATCACTGAAGCATGCAAATGAGAACAAAGATTGCAAATTCAACATTTTTGTGAAAACTAGGGGGAAAAAGGTTTTGGTTAAACTCCAGGCTCCAGTATCTTTTGCTTTTGAGTGAATGACATGCAAATTCTGAAAAAGTAAAGCATTACACAAATTGTACTCAGTTTTGTAGAACAACGCTGCTCACGTTTTCAGACAATCGAGAAAACCAAGAGGCATAATCAGTTTTGCTGGGATTGTTTAGCCTGGAGAAGAGGAGGCTCAGGGGAGACCTTATTGTTGTCTACAACTACCTGAAGGGTGGTTGTAGCCAGGAGGGACTTGGTCTCTTCTCCCAGACAACCACCAGAACAAGAGGACACAGTGTCAAGCTGTGCCAGGGGAAGTTTAGGCTCGAGGTAAGGAGAAAGTTCTTCACAGAGAGAGTTGTTAGCCATGGGAATGTGTTGCCCAGGGAGGTGGTGGAGTCACCATCCCTGGAGATGTTGAAGAGGGGACTGGATGTGGCACTTGCTGCCATGGTTTAGTCATGAAGTGTTGGGTGCCAGGTTGGACTTGATGATCTTTGAGGTCTTTTCCAACCTTATTGATTCTGGGATTCACATGTCCTTCCCTTGCTGATGGTCTATCACAACTCCCTTGGTGGTGGACTGCAAATCCTGCAGGGGAATATAGCAAAAATATTTTAAAGTAGTTCCAGCTTACCTTGGCCTTTAAAAAAAAAATATCTTGAAAATACTCTTATTAATGGAGCTTTTTGCAGCCTTTCTATCCTGCCCTTACCAAAGCTTACATTTCTGGTCTAAGTTACTTGACAGTGACCCTTTTCAAAAACTCAAATAAAACATGTAACTTTATTTGCAGTTCCTGAGGCAACCACCGTAAATGGCAGTAACACAGAGAATTGCTGTGAGTTTACTGTTATGTCACTATGGTGTCCATATATAAAAGCAAACTACTGTTTTCTCTGGAGCTGTAATAAATACATTTTAAGGCACCCAGTTGCTAAGGGCGCTGATTGCTTTCAAAAAAGAACTTGAAAACACATTTTGCTGGTGACTGGGAAGGGGCCCAGGCAGCCCTGAGCATCCCACACCAGCATCCAACAGCACACCCTGCAACAACTGATTCTGCACCACCCAGCAGCAAAAGGAAACGCTGGGTTTGTGCTCTGGGAACAGCACCTCCAATTTGGTGGCGGGTTGGTGCCAGGGGAAAAGGCAGGCTTGGTTGTGGGAGACCAGAAAAGCCATTAGTGTTCCTGGATAGTGCCCCTCGTGTGATGTCTCAGCTCCTACAGGCTTACCAGCTCCAAAGGCTTCTTCTCTCTTTATTCAGCAATAGCTGAACAATGGGACCCCAGACTTCTGGGGGCTATCATACCAAAGCTCCCAGTTTGCCTTGTGTGCCCTTGAATGTGGCAAGCTGTTGAGATCCAAATACAAATCTGAGGGTGCCACTTCAAAATTTGGTGTTTTAAGGATTCCTGTTTCTTTGCCAGCTCTTCTCTAGCTGTTTTCAATGGGGTGCTGTCACAACTATAGTTTAAAATGAAAAATTATTAACAAACTACAGGCATTGATTGCAAGACTCAGGCCATTTGCAGTGTGCAAATGTAGCAGCAGTTCTATTCAGGAAAGTCTTTGTGGTAAAGGATCCTTCCATGGCACTAGGTATGTCTGCATCTGACGTCCTTGCACTTAGACCCACCTGAAAGTAAACAGCCATTTCACTATCAGTAATTTCACTTGCAAAAGTTCAGAAAGCTTACAATTCCTGCATTGCAAAACAAACACAACTGAAGCTGCAAGTGATGGGACAGTTCTAAGCCATAAATTAGTGGCTGCAGATGCAGAGTTGTACCTCAGCAGATGTTTTACATGCAAGTAAGAAATTTCTCTGTGCCCCCGAATGATAAAGAAGAGCACAATGCACAGTACCGTGGTCATACAAAACCTTTTCACCACCTTAGCAGCCTTTCCAACAGCATTACACCACCTAAGTTTCTGGTCTATTTGGAAAGCACAAGACTGTATTTACACTTTCCCATCATCTTAATTTTCTTTCAAAGCCCAGAAGAATGAAGGACATACAGACACCTTATTGCTGTCACCATGGTTATGAATCTGACTCACCTGTCAGAAGGGACATAACTCTGCCGTGTTTGCTCAGCCGGCTGTCCAGCCTCAGCAGTGAATTTGCTGAGCACTCTGGACTCTGCCAGCTGTGGCAAAGCCATGTGAATCTAGCACAGTTTCTTCCATCTGTGTTGATACAGAGTACTATGCAAAGTTTATGGAGGCTAAAACTCGCTCACCAATGACCACAGCGCTCAGTGCACACAGAAAATGAGTATTTATCACCACATATCGTAGAAAAAGACAGTTGTGTACAAGGAGATGTTAGGTTATGGTTGGACTCAATGATCTTAAAGTCTTTCTATGATTCCATGTAATTATGCTGAAGCAGAAGCAGAAGAAATTCAGGTCCTCACTAATAAAACTGCATAAGCCTGCTCTTACCATTGAGCACAGACATAAGTTCAGGCTAGATGTGAGGAGGAAGTTCTTCACTGTAAGGGTGGTGAGGCCCTGGAATGGGTTGTCCAGGGAGGTGGTTGAGGCCCCATCCCTTGAGGTGTTTAAGCCCAGGCTGGATGAGGCTCTGGCCAGCCTGATCTAGTGTAGAGTGTCCCTGACCATGGCAGGGGGGTTGGAACTAGATGATCCTTGTGGTCCCTTCCAACCCTAACTGAAACTATGAAACTAAGTTGCAGTGGCTGTGATGAACATAGTGAATGGATGTAAAGTGGGAACGTAATCCACATTTAGCAGAATACCTAATCCCAGCAATGTTGCTATGGGGAATGATCAAGGCTATGGCTTGCAAACCTGCCAGCTGCATTTAACGCTGCAAGCAATCTGAAGATGTTAGGCAGAATTTCAAAAGCAAGCAGTGCTCTAAAATATTGTGACTTCTGAACAACTTTTGGAAATGCTTTGGGAGGGGGACAGGGCTTTGGAATGAATGAGGCTGCTAAAGGCCCAAACAAAAATTCCGATGGCTTTTCCAAACTTCCTTCAAAAATCTGAAGACAGTGAAAAAAACTTTCAGCAAACCACTGAAACACTGATCTCAGCTTCTTTCTCATCAGCTTCATAATTGCTTAGCATAAAAGGAAAAAATTTTGAAAAGTAACCTTTTTACTTTTTCTATTAAAAAATGGAAAAATATGGGGAAATAAATGCTCTAAGTGAGCAGCATTTCAATTAGTTCTCTATTTTGTCCCTTTTAACTTGAAAAATGCCCCTCTTGACTTGTTCTAGTGGGAGGCTAAATGCAAGTTTGTGAAAATATAAGCATGCAAGAAGGAAAGATAGTACAAGACCACCAGGGAGGTGATGGAGTCGCCGTCCCTGGAGGTGTTCAAGGGGAGATTGGACGTGGCGCTTGGTGCCATGGCCTAGTTGTGAGGTCTGTTGGGACAGGTTGGACTTGATGATCCTTGGGGTCTCTTCCAACCTTGGTTATACTGTGATACTGTGATACTGTGAAGACTTAGGGGATCAATATTGCAATCAATTATTTCAGCATATGTGTGGGCATTCTGGATAGTGACATTCTGAAAGAGATAGAAGCATTCTCTTGAGACATATACAATTTAAATCAGGACTAGTCCCAGCAAAACTGAGAGGACTTCTAAGGATAATTTTTTAAAATGAGTAAATGGTTGTGGGGAATGGACAATAAGATTATTTTTTCTGAGCTAAAAATGCTTTTGGAACAGGAAAGTACACAGCAGGAATTCAGGGGCTGATTACCTGGAAATCAAACAATGTCCACATTCAACAAGTGTGGCAAAATAAGAACTTCAGTTACACAGGCAGCATGTTAAAATTCAACATGTTAAATACACATCCAAAGTAGAAATATAGACACACTTGTGGTTTCATTACAATCGTTTTTATCACAATTATTCTTCTGCCAAGAATTGAGACATTAATGAAATTCAGTTTGGACTCTGTGAAGCATTTGATAAGACACACCTCATGTCCAAAAGCATTTGCTAAGAGAAACAAGATTTCATCTGAGGTATTCTAGACCTGATGGCATTGCCAGTGATAAAACTAAGGCAGAAAGTATATCTGCACTTCATTTTGAATGCAAGACCTAAGGGCTAAGAGTCACCAGAAAAATCTATTCAAAGAGTAAAGGGCAGCACAAAGAAAAAGCAAGTTTGAGATGCAGGAAAAGGCATAAAGAATGAGATTAGTCTATCTGGAAGAATGCAGAGCAGAATATGCAAGCAGGAAAGAAAAGATATAGGCAGGTGTGAGATGATGAACACAGCCTCCTGAAGATAAAGTTAGGGCATCTGAACATTGTGATATAATGTTAAGCCAATAGGAGTTCATCTGAGAAGGGCAATTCTATTTAAACAGCAAAATAAAATGCAAAGTTGAAATATGTAAAGCCATTACTAGTAATTCAGAAATTTCCCCCCCTTTATTTTTTTCCCATTCTATAACCACATTCTGTGTTGGGGTAAAATGAAGGGAGAAATGGTGGTTGACAGTAGTTAACACAAATTTACAATATGCCCATAATGGGTGCTTATCAAAGATGAGTGTCAGTACAAGAGGTAACCAGTCCTCCTGTAACTAGAAAATAGTTCTTTTAATATGGGGTTTTTTTTGGAGGGGTATAACTGTAATATTGCCAAGTACCTTAATGAATTTCTGTGAAATAGAAAGGGATTTCCAGCTATTAAAAAAACAACCAACCGACCAAAAACCCCAACCAAAACCCAAACCCCAACCAAACCTACCTCTTTGTACTTTTCAGTGACTTCACATAAGCTTAAAATCTTGAGCCATAAACCTCTCTCAGTCAGTGCCCAGAGAGGTTGCTGAGTCTCCTTCTCTAGAGACTTTCAAGACCCACCTGGATGCATGCCTGCGTGACCTGCCATAGGTGGTCCTGCTTTGACAAAGGGGTTGGAGTCACCATCACTGGAGGTGTTTAGGAAGAGACTGGATGGGGTGCTTGGTGCCATGGTTTAGTTGATTAGATGGTGTTGGATGATGGGTTGAACTCAAGCGTCTTTTCCAACCTGGTCTAGTCTAGTCTAGTCTACTCTATCTCCAGAGATCCCTTCCAACCCCTACCATTCTCTGATAATCTTCCAACAACATAAAACATCAGCAGCATTTAGCTCTGGCAAGTTAATCACTGCAAAACTGAGGTCTGCAAAGGAAGTGAACTTCTGCACAATTACAGTGATCATGAAGTTTCATTAGTCGGAAATATTCAACTGTGAAACCCCTTGAACTTCAGATCACACTTCTGCCAGACAAGACATGACCAGTACCTCACTAAATGTGTCAATAAATGTTATGCTAAATCACCTAAACCAGAGAAAATCATTCCTATTTGGTGTTCACTGCAAAGTTGCCTATGCTCATAACTTGCAAATTTTAAATCCCCTTGACATTTTTCACATTATTCTAGGGACTTCAGAATATTCTACACTTATTAATCAAATTTCATCATGTTCCAAGCAGGCAATACCTCACTGAGGCTTCAGCTGCCTATTTTCCTCCCTTCAGGAGGATATTATTCTTTTCAGACAGTGTTGAGTAATGTATCTAACCAAGTTCTGATGAGATCTCCGTAAAACTCCAGCCAATTTCCATCGTGTCTGGCCAGTCCTCAGGGTTTGGTGGGCTTTCTTATCTTTTCAATAACCTACATCTCTTGCAGGAACTGAATCGACTGAGGAGAGAGGATAATGTTTATATTAACACTGCAAATTAGATTTTTAACATCTTCTTGCAAGCTGCAAAGTGTTCTTTTAAAGTGGAAAAACCACCATCGAAAATGACAGGCAATGATCAGTTCCTCTGAGAGTTGCTTGTTTGAGTTTACTTTTAACAGGTGTTCCCATAAACAGGAAGGACTTTATTCCCTGTTTTGATTTACTATTCCCAGATTTAATGCTCTGCATTTCTTCAGACTAAATTGTTCTGCACCAACTGACGAGTGTGCAGGAGGCTTTACTTCCTCTAGATCTGGAGCAATTGCTCTTCATTCTTTGATCTCCACTTTTGATCAATAACTTGCTATTGTATTATTCATTTGCTATAGTTACACTAATTGAAATAATGGATTGGACAGGTATCCTTGCAGAGGTCTGAGTAAAAATAGAAGTAACATCAGTATTCAACAAATCCAACTCAGCTGGCAACAAAGAAAAGCCCACTATGGGCAAATGACCTCTGATAGAAAAATCTGAGTTTTCAAAGGAAAGTTCCTATGGCTAGGGTAAATGCTCTGGCTTCATTTAAATGCCAGCACAAAACTGCACCTGCACAAGAAGAGAACGAGGCTGCAAACCAGGTGATGTCACTTTGTCTGGCATTCAGCTTCTATCACCATGAGCTACATCTTTGTTCCTCGAAGGGCTTCACTGTAAACCCAGTCCAAACAATACCCAGTCCAAACAATGTTTTGCTTCACAGACACACTTACCCCCAAACTCCTGAAGTTATTTGGTGGTCACATCCTCAGACAGCGATGAAGAACAAAAGGACAGAGGCTTTTCTCTAAAGAGGGCCTCAGACCAATACAGCAGCAGATAAAATTTACTCTTGCAAAGGTCCTGGCCTCTAGAAAATGCAGTGATGAGTAATTGCCAACTCCAGCACCACCTATGTGTAACAGATTAAGTTAGTGATCTTGGTGTACTCTTGCTTAAGCTGCTGGCTTTCTCAAGTGTGGGTGTTCCTGATTCTCTTGTTTATACACATAATATTTAGGAAAGCTGTGTCTTCCCAAGGGTCCAATTTCAGTTAACAAGGGTCAATGGTGATTGAAGTCAATGGGATTTCAAAATATGCTTAAAGATAAACACATGCTTTGGTGCATGGCTCAGCCAGAGCCAGAATGAATGGTGCTGTTCAGCATTTCTAATCAATAAGCTCTCATGGTTTTGAAATATATAATATCTGATTATTCTCTTTATCTGCTTTCTGCCTTCAAAGTCTGTAAAACTCCTTCTATTTAGCCTTTTGTTTTAGGGGTAGATATTAGTTAAAAAAACAAAACCAAACCAAACCTGACTTGCTGATCTGAGAAAATTCTGAGGCATTTAATAGCCAAAATTGAATATCCACTCTATTTTATTTACAGCTCACATTTGGCCTTTCAAAGTCCTCATTTCCAGAACCTCTCGCATTTTCTGCTCCATGAATTCTTAATGAGTTCCAGTTGATAGTGCTACAGATCCACATTTGGATCATAAAACTCCCCTGAAAGACACTGTATGGCTTCCCTGAAGCCCCCTCTCCACCCCACTGCTTTAGCCTCCCCCCCTTTTGGCTAAATGTTGGCAGTTTCACCAGCAGTGGAGCCAGCCCACTATGTTTGAAAATCCTTTTAATCCTCTTTATAGTAACAGAAACATTTGAGACTGATCTTTGAAGGCTTTGTGCAGTGCAGAACACCTGTGGCTTAACTCACCACACTAGCAAACACCCCACGTGAGTCTAATGTGCTCTGGCACCTAAGAGCACCGCTGCACAGGACCACTGCAATTATGAGGCTGTACCTTCACCTCAGGACCTTTACCTTCACCATTAAAGCTACTGTATCACAGAATTAACCAGGTTGGAAAAGACCTTCAAGATCATCAAGTCCAACCTATCACCTAACACTATCTAATCAACTAAACCATAGCACTGAGTGCCTCATCCAGTCACTTTTTAAACACCTCCAGGGATGATGACTCCACCACCTACCTGGGCAGCACATTCCCATGGCCAAGCTCTTTTTCTGTGATTAATTTCTTCCTAATATCCAGCCAAAACTGCAAAACTGTTTTAGAATCATAGAATTGTTAGAATTGGAAAGGACAAATTGGCTCAAAGATCAGCCAGCTCCAAGCCCCCTGCCATGGGCAGGGACACCTCACACTAGATCAGGTTGCTCACAGCCACACGTAGCCTGACCTTCAAAACTTCCAGGGATGAGGCTTGTACCACCTCCTTGGGCAACCTCTTCCAGTGTCTCACCACCTTCATGGAGAAAAATTCTTCCTAACATCCAATCTGAATCTACCCATTCCTAGTGATTTTTTTTTTTTCCATTCCCCCTGGTCCTGTGATTTCCTGACACCTTTAAAGTCTCTCACCCAGCCCATTTCCCTCCCCACCCTTTTCCCTCAAACCCAGAGCACCTGGGCTCTGTTGGAGTCTCCTCCCACCCCAGGTGTGGCCACTTTGCCCTCCCCACCCACTCCCCTTTTTAAATTCCTCCAGAACAGGTAGAAGCTCTAAGCTGAGCCCATCCAGGCTGGAGGAGCCTCCTCTCAACACTGGTGAGTGCCCATGGTGCACACTGGGGGATGGTGGTGGTGGCGGCGGCGGCAACAAAGGCCGGGGGGCCTGGTGGCCCCCCGGCTTTTAGGGCTGGGATTGCTGACTATTCCAATCCCATCCACGGGTGCTGGCTGGGGATGAGCTCCTCCAGGTGGCCTCTTGGCTGGTGAGGGTCTTGCTCCCAGCTCTGGGCTGGGTGCAGGAATGGTGGGGGTGGAGCAGGAGCTGTTCAGTCAGATGATGCGATGCTGATTACACTGGTTTTACCTGGAGGCCCCTGGAGTCTGCTCTCCTCATCCAATAAACCTCTGCTTTTGTGCCTCACTTACAGACCATTTCTTCCCCCTTACTGCTGCCTTTCAGAAATAAGGAAGGAAAGAGGACAAAAGCAATAAAGATCTGGAAAAGGCTTTCACTTATAGAATCAAGAAGGTTGGGAAAGATCTCAAAGGTCATCAAGTCTAATAATCATACATGGCATAGCAGCCCAACAGCTGAATGCATATCACAGGTGTCACTTAAAATGGTTCCCCATCTTGACTGGAAGCTGAATGCACGGAGACCCCTTCAGCATTGCATGGCTGAGGGGGGTCCATCATGGAGTTAGAGTTACTTCTGCTCTATGCCTGGAGATGTGAGGGCTTGGCAAACCTGAAATACAGGTTTAGATCCAGGCTTCTATCTGCACTCATAAAAATATTCTCACAACCTGAAGCACCTGTAGCCATTACTTTAAAAATAAATGTTTGCAGATGCATGGACAGAATTGATTTGGTAAAAAATAAAGGTTACAGAAGCTAGTAATGCCTGTTAGGAAATGTCACTACGAGAGGTGTCATCCGTTTCCTTATGATTCTCTGTTGTCTTTGAGATGTTCACCTTCAGTGTTTCATCTCTACACACACCTTTTCTCTTGGAAGGGCTCTCTTAAACCAGATTGTGACTTTATTGAAATGTTAGCTCAGAAATTGTTCTGAGAAGGAGATAAGGAGAGAGAGAGCCAAGATGTGAAGAAAATCATCCTGTGCCGAAAGATGTAAATCCACAATTACACGAGGAAATCCACTCTGGTACCTTACAGCTAATAAAGAATACAATTTAGTGCATAGGACAGGCATGGAGGTCATGTAGGCATTTATGAAGACTGAAAGCTCACATAGGAGGTTGGAGAGCAGGAGCTGCACATCACTTGCTCTAGACTTCTGGGTTTGCTGTGACTGTTTTAACAAGCACAATGAACAGGCTCCTCTGACACATTTTTCCCAATCAGTAAAAATAGTTTCCTTTTATTTATTTATTTACTTCCTGGGAATACTATAAAGTGAAATTAATCATGAGCATACATAGAATGCTTTGAGATCCTCAGAGACTATGGACCACAGAAGTGCAAAATGCAGCTGTCATAAAGACTACTAGAAATGGGTTGGATTCTGAGACAGTAGGAACTGGTGGGGCTCTCTGGTCACGTAGTGGAAGGGATAAAACCAGATTTGCCTGGTTTATGTTCTGCTGACAACAGTGACACTAGCTATCCTGGGGAGAGCAAATGTACCTCACATAGGAAGGCAATAAAGAATTTCATGTGGCTGTCAGTGTTCCCTCCACATTCCCTCCTTGGCTTTGAAAAATGTAAGAGCCAAATGTTTCCAAACTGATAATGGCTCACCCCGAATATTAATTTTTATTACAAACTGACTCTGCTTAGATTATTTTATACTTTTTAAGTGAGAAACAGCTATAAAATGCCAACTGTGTTTGACCTCTTAAATTCCCAGTTCAGCAACACATGATTATTAATAAATAAAAATTTAATTCTTAAAGCACTCTGAAACCACCACTAAAATGTTTAAATGAAGCTTTATTGGCTTGAAAATGCCTTTGAACAGAAAATATGAAGCAGCTTGACATTAAATGGAAAAGTAATAAAGTATCAGGCTACTTTTTGCTGTTGTTTACCCTGCTAAAAATATGGATTTGCACTTCTAATCCTTTTCTATGCCAACCCACCTGAAAGACAATAATGCTGCCATTTTGCCAGATTTGATAAGTAAGCTGCCACCAAAACCAACCTAGGGATGACAAAACAAAGAAATGAAAAAGAAGGCTCTATCTCCATTTTTCCAGGCACTCTAGAAGGATTTTTGTGTCTCGTGTGACTTGCACCAGTAAATGGGTTTCCAGGAAATAGGGTGGTCTGCTCATTGCTGAATCTCCAGCGCTCCACTGCCAAAGGGTGTGACAAGCTTTGGAGCGACCATGGCTTCCACTGGAAAAAGTTCTTTGAAATTATACGCTTGGGATCTGCAAAGATTATCCAGAACGCTGTGCATCCAAATTTGTCTATTTCCAAACTGCAAGGTGACCCTGAGCTCGTCTTTAAGGAAAGGAGCTGAAGCGTTGCTGTCCCACAATTTCTCACCAGTTCGGTCCGCTGCTAGAAGCGCTCCGCCATCACTGTTGATGTTTTGATTCAGAAATCACAGAATGCACTGAGCTGGTGTCCTGGTTTGAGGCCAGGCAGATCCTTTCTTGCCCTTGAGAGGGGCAAAAGAATGATGCTCACACAAATGGATTGCGGAAGTGATGGAAAGTTTAAATGGAAAAGCAGCAAGTGTTTTACAGAGGCTACAAGCATAGTGACAAAAGGAAACCCAAAGCATACAGAGTCCCCTAGAGCACACCCAAAGCCTCCCAACACTCCCATTCTCCCCAGCTGAGGGTATACCCAAGATCTCCAGGGTTCTTTCTTCCCCCCCACTGCTAGGCTAGTCTCAGGCTGGCCAGGTTTGAGACTGCTCCTCCCCCTTCTGTTTCATACACTAAGGATTGAAAAGCCTTTTTGTATTACTGGTCATATTGTGTAAGACCCAGCAACTCCTATGAAACTTACAAAACATTGTTCAAAGCTTTTCTTTGGAAATTGCTTAAGATAAAGATTCCTCTTTTGAGGAGCTACACCTCTACCTCCAGATCTCCTTCTGACAAATGTAATTATTGATGAAACCTTATTTTTGGATGCAGGGGGGGAAAAATTATAGAATATTTTCAGCTGGCTCTAACTGAAAACATAAGCTGCAATCTGAGCCAGGCAGAGAGGAATACTGCTTCCAGCTGAGCCAGGAGATGATTTTTGCTACACCGTTTAGATGATGTCTGCAACACGTGGTCCTTCTGTTTGTGTGTGTTACAGGCAATGCTGCAAATGCATCTCCACGCTGAGTAATCTCCCCACTGAACAACATGTTGTTCAGTGAAACTTCACAATCTGCTTTTGAGCCATCTTGAGGAATGTGCATGCATGATTACATAAATAAAGGGGTACTTTCAAACTTATACCTTCATGCAGAGCCATAGCTTCTACCAATTTTTTTCCTGCAGTTGCTATGGAGTCTCGGCTGAATTGTACACCGTACGTTCGGGTCACTGGAGCTGCTGCCCCACACGGGTCTGTCATCTCAAAGAGCTATTGTATTCAGTTGACATCTGTGAATGGCAGAGAGAAATGAGATGAAGATAGATTTATTTCAGTGTGCTTTTTATTTCTCATATTTTCTCGCTGAAGTAGTACCTAAATAGCAGAACACTGGCTGGAAGGAAATGTGATATCAAAGAACAGAAGCATAGAAATCAGAAAGCAATTCTGCGTGTCTTCGAGTTCAGATTCAGTTTGAGAAACAACCTGGAGTAAAGAGGTTACATCTCTCCTAATAATCCTAATTAGGAAATAAAATCTAAAGCCCCACAGATTTGGAGACAATTTGAGTCAGAGACCAAATCTGGAGACATACATTCCTCCAGTGATTCAGTAATACACAATAAAAACATTCTGCAGGATGAAAAAATTGAGACAAACTCCTGCCTGATACCTGAGATCATGCACTAAGAAGCTGGGCAAACTCGATCCTGCCAGTATTACAAACAGAAAAACATGGCTTTCCACTATGTGCTCCCTCCTACCTTATCCCTAGAAAATAAGGAGACAAGGAAAAAGGGCTGAAAGGGATGGTTCTGCACCCTTTCCCCTTGTTTCAGTGGATGTCAAAAGCTCATCATTAAACCAAATCTATCTCTGATTGAAATTACTACACTTTCTTCCATATGTAGACAGTTTGTGCCTATTTCTTTAATATAGTTCCCCTAAGGACATGCCAGCTTCCCCAGCTCCTTTCCCTTAGACTTTTTTCCCTCCATCTGTAATTCTGAATGTGTTTATTTTACAAGTGAAACAAAATTCTGCTTGATCTAAGGAAATGTAATCTTTTAGATTAACTAAGTTCTCAGCTGTGCGTATAAGAATATTTGTAGATACTTATCAAAACATGAGCATCAACCATCAAATGCAGGCAAGATATTGTGTAGCTGATGTTATAGTGAATCCATACTATGTTCCAAACTAAGACCATGAGAAACATTCACAATAAAACCACACAGTACAAACACAGAAACTTAAATCATTCTCATTGAAAAGTTTGCCAAGGTTCAAGAATCTTTTGAACCAACCTGGGCCTGTTTTGAAGGGAACACAAAACATGGGTTTGTATTGAAACCAGGTGGGGGGATCTAGTTTTTTGTTGTTTGGGCTTCATTTGGACTTGAAACTTGAAGCTGAAATCAAAGGATGGAACCGGAAAGTTATCCAACTGAAGAAAACATTTCTGATATGACCAATGAGAAATCACAGATTCTTTTGTTGTTGTTTTAAATGGTGCAATCAAGGGATGTATACCATTGGACTGTGAATTGCAAGGCATGATTGCACACATGTTTATGGAGAGTTGTTCTAAAGGAAGGCACGGTAGGGGAACATTTTATCTATGAAGAGACAGCACGTATATCAGTGAAGGACTTAGGCTCTCTTGATATCTGCTGGACGTAACCAGGACAGACAAGAGTCTGAAAGTCCAAAATTCTGGTTTACCATTATCAGAGACAATGATATGCTGTCAATTGTGATAGCAAAAAACCCCTAAGGAATAAAGGTTTTTTTCTTGTCTTTGTGAGGTGCTGAGCACTCAAAGTAGGAGTCACAAATGGCTGTAGTTCTGTAACAACATGATTGTGGTCTTGTACCTAATTGTAGAAGAGGCATAAACAAGAAGCTGGTTCTGTCCAGTTGGAACCTCTAAATGTGTAGTCCTGAAGTCATAACTCTGCTAGTAACGAACTCCCTTTGGTCTCACTTCTCAGTCTATAAAATAAGTTGCATGATGCAAAGCAGCTATTCTAAGGCATTTTAAGATCCTTAAAGAAAAAAACCCCAAAGTATAAAAGATAACCTATAGTATAAAATAGTAAAAACCTAAACCATTGAATTTACCATTGCTAAGGTAAATACTCACTTAGATGTCCTTTGGGGGTTTTTATGGATAAGAGAAGGAAGAGGAACTTATAAGCAACTGGGTTTTGTCCTTCTTGGTAGCCATGTGAGAACAGTGGGAGGTTTTTGCAGATAAGTATGTGAATAGTGAATGATCCACAAATCAAGCAACATCTTCTGAAACAACTTTATTTCTGAAGGCACACTAGTAGATGAACAAAGAACTGACTGAAGAAGATTTGGAGTTCAAAACTATTTTCACCAGAAATGAGGGTTTTTTTTTCACCAGCTCCTAAATTAGCAAGACCTTTAAATATGTCTTTGAAAAGTAACTGTTGCACATTTTACAACACGAGAAAAGGCAAGGCCAAATTAAAGCACACTAAATCTTCAGTACCATGAAACCCTCAAGTAAAATCTCTAGGGAACAGTTCAGATCATTGCCATGAAAGAAAACACGAGAGCAAACTCTTTGGATCCTTTTCCTACCACACACAGCTAAAGACATATAAATGTGGGAAATAATCTGATTGACTTTTTAAAACATTTAATGACATGATTCTAGTGTTTTTAAAAGGTGCTGGATTCAGACATCTCTGGAGATGGCAAGGACCCTGACAGTCCAATTTTTCCATCTTGTCTCCAAGTCAGTCAGTGGGTCTGCCTCTCTAGCAGAAGTAAGCCCCAAAAACATTCAAAGAGGAACCAGGTGACCCATGTTCACCTTCATATCTCAGTCTCTGCAGAATTTGAAAGAGGGTCAAATCAAAGGGTGTCCTTGCCTCCCAGGGGATTTATTTTTTCTTAGATATTAATTTCTGGATCCAAAGTTCTCCAAAAATCTATGTGTTCAGATCAGCAGCTCTGGTTCATGTCCACCTCTTTATACAGTGATCTTACTTGCTTAAAAAGGATAAAAACAGAGAGCTTGCCAATTTGAAATGATCAAAGCTGGTGGAAAACATTTGTTTCTAATAGAATTTGTGAAGGGATTTCATCAGTCTCTCTCTATAACTAAAAGACATAAGTTAGATAGGCTTTGTACACTTAGATGGAAGTAAGCAAATACAAGTGATTAACAGAGATAACAAGGTTAACTCTTACTGCATGGAGTTGGGCTTCACACTAAGCTGATGCACTGAAGTCAGGGGAATGACTTTGCATTTGCAGTTTTGTAGCTCTTAAGATATGATGTGATCAAAGCACTTTACAGTCCAAAAAGTAAATTTTAGGGCAGCAGAACTGCATTTTCTCTTAGGGAGGTGAATCAAGGGCAGTTTTGCATTCCTTAATCATGCCATGCCCTTCTGCCTATCCTGGGATCACTTGACAAGGAGATAAGAGTGAGAGGATCCCACATAACAGTGATGTTGTGTCTGAACCCTCACAGTTATCCAAGTATATTATCATCAAGCCCCATGTGTATAAATATCTGAAGTGAGTGCTCACAGGATTTGGTATCTGATTAGCATTAGCAAATGTGTAAGGAACCAAGGAACTAACAGCAGCACTTTCCTCTTCCATTACACACCTTGAGTACTGTGTCCAGTTCTGGGTCCCTCAGTTTAGGAAAGATGTTGACTTGCTGGAATGTGTCCAAAGAAAGGCAACAAAATTGGTGAGGGGTTTAGAACACAAGCCCTATGAAGAGAGGCTACAGGAGCTGGGGTTGTTTAGCCTGGAGAAGAGGAGGCTCAAGGGAGACCTTGTTGCTCTCTAAAACTACCTGAAGGGAGGTTGTAGACAGGCGGGGGCTCTTCTCCCAGGCAACCAGCACCAGAACAAGAGGACACAGGCTCAAGCTGCACCAGGGAAGGTTCAGACTGGATGTTAGGAAGAAATTCTTCATAGAAAGAGTGATTGCCCATTGGAATGTGCAGCCGGGGAGATGGTGGAGTCACCATCACTGGAGGTGTTTAGGAGGAGACTGGATGGAGTGCTTGGTGCCATGGTTTAGTTGATTAGGTGGTGTTGGATGATGGGTAGGACTTGATGATCTTGAAGGTGTCTTCTGACCTGGTCTATTCTATTCTATTCTATTCTATTCTATTCTATTCTATTCTATTCTATTCTATTCTATTCTATTCTATTCTATTCCCATTCTATTCTATTCCCATTCCATTCTACTGATCTGCTTCCCAAGCTTATTGTTTATTGCTGCCTTCCATTCTCAATGTTTCAAGTTATTTCTGTCCCCTCTTCCCCCAACCATTTCTTTCCAAAGTCTTGTTCTTCCTCCATCCCTCTTCCAAACAGGGAATGGCTGAACTCTGCCCAAGAGGCAGGATGAGAAAACATGTGTCGAGCAGCAGAAGGAAGAAAGGTAATCCTATATATTGATTACTATTTACTGAGCCCTTCTCAGAATCCAGAAAACAAATTTAAAGTGTCCATTTATAACCCTCACTATTTTAAGCTAGTATTGTGAAGGATTAATTAATTTTGTCACATTTGGTGTCACTGATACTGCCAGTGCAACCGTAACAGATCCCAGCTGTTCTTGCCACCCAGCTTCCTAAAATGGAGGGTGACTTGATGGCAGAGAAACTGTCTTTTTTTTTTTGTGGTTGCAATTTTTATAACAAATAACAATGATTCCTCATGCTGACCAACAAGAGCAACACAACAGGCACAAGTCTTCACTCACACATATTGCAGGGAGGGAAGTTCAGTACAGTGACTCTCTGCTGCTGGACAACAAAAGTACTAACAAACTGGACAAAGAGCACAGAAAGATTAAAAAAAAAAAGAAGTCTCTGATTCAAAGCAAATATTTTTATTTGAGCTTTCAAATGAATGTATTTTTACTGCATTCCTTCCCTTCTGAGCTTACTTTCCATAAACATGCTAGTTAATGAACTTTATAAACAAGAATACTTGCTAAAAGATAATTTTAGAGACTGAGTTTTCAACTGATCTCCAAAAGCAAAGCCAATTCCAACCCAAACTTGAATAATGAATTTTACACTTAGCAATACAGTCTTGACATGCTTCACCCACCTAAGACTGCTACTGTTGACCCAGCTACAGCAAGTGCCAGCCCCAGCCTCCTCTCCATCTTTGCTCCCTGCCACTGCCACCACTGAAGGAAACTATCCTGAGCTCCAAGCCCTGCCAGTTCAGCTCTGGCTCACTATGTTCTCCAGCTCAGCTCCAGGATATGATTATGGTTTTAAAGGATAATGTGACATTTACTACAGCTTGGTACTGGGTTTTGGGATTTTTTTTTATTTCTAACTGAAATGCATAAGACCAGGGCAAAAAATAAAGACATTTTGTAATTAAACATTTAACCTAACAGATCTGACAGGACAGTAACTTCTGGCAGAGAGGAAGGGACAAGAAGTCAGGAACGGTCTGGGAATGGTAATACTTAGCATGGGTCAGCAGCACTTTGTCTATGTTACTTTGCAGAGTGAGATACAACTTAGTGAGTTGTATCAGCATTTCATTTGTGCCCCCGTGCTCCACGCTTGAGTACTGTGTCCAGTTCTGGGCCCCTCAGTTTTAAAAGGACATTAAGACACTTGAATGTGTCCAGAGAAGGGCAACGAGACTGAGGAGAGGCTGAGGGAGCTGGGATTGTTTAGCCTGGAGAAGAGGAGGCTCAGTGGAGACCTTATTGCTGTCTACAACTACCTGAAGGGTGGTGGTAGCCAGGAGGGGGGTGGTTTCTTCTCCCAGGCAACCAGCACCAGAACAAGACAACACAGTCTCAAGCTGTGCCAGGGGAGGTTTAGGCTGGAGGTGAGGAGAAAGTTCTTCACTGAGAGAGTTGTTAGCCATTGGAATAGGCAGAACAGGGAGGTGGTGGAGTGCCCATCCCTGGAGGTATTCAAGAGGGGATTGGACGTGGCACTTGGTGCCATGGTCTAGTAGTCATGAGGTCTTGGGTGACAGGTTGGACTCGATGATCTTTGAGGTCTCTTCCAACCTTGGTGATTCTATGATTCTGTGATACTGCTAAAGCATCTAACAAGCTGTGCAGCTATTTGCAATATGAGTTTTCCCCTAATGGTTTTGTGGTGTTGTTTTTTTTCCTAATGCATCTAAAATATTGATTTTGCAAAGAAGCACATGAATTATCACAAAAGTAAACATATGAACATAAAAGCATCAGCCAGTGGATAAATTGCAACTAATTAGCTGTCTAGCTCTAAAGAAAAGCTGCTTCAGTCACTTCTCATGGGCTCTTGCATCAACTGTCCTCCATTTTCACAAGAGGCAGATAAATGGCTGTGAAAATCTGCACCCACCTTAGCGTCCCCAGTGAGTCAAGAAGCAAGATATTTTCTGTTCCACCTCAGGCCCATCTCTAATATGAAGGTTAAAAATGAATCTATTAAGAAGATTAAAAAACAATCTATCACAAATTATAGAGGCATTAAGCAATACAAAGAAAAATATGAAAGCAACCCAAGAAGCTTGCAGCGAAACCACAACTGTGAGAAAATCAGAGTTAAAGGAAGTGAAATCCCAGCTCTGCTTCTAACTCACTGTGTGGTCTTGGGCAAGCCACAAAGGGCTGAGTTTTGAACATCTTACTTACGCTGGTAACCAACTTCTTACAAAGCATTTCTGCTTAGCCCTGCAGTCCATGAAACCTGAACTATGGAAACAGCCTGAACATGGGTCTCCTTATGTGAGGACAAGTTTTTCAGCCTTCTCCTGGAGGTTTCTTTGCCTCCATCTCTCCATAAAAAGCAGATGAAAGCTCCTGCCACCATCAGAATGGTGTTGCCGGGATTCATTCTAATTAGCTAACATTTGCACAGCTCTTGGAAAAGGTAAAGTGTGAAGTCCACGCCATGCACCTGGAGCAGATGTAGTTCAAACTTAATCCCCCAGCTTTGAATTCACAGGCTTTTCAAGTAGCTGAAGCATGTGTGTGAAAAGAGAATAAAGGAGTGTCCAGATCTCCTCTCTACTAGGCCCAAAACCTCTGTGAAAACCCAGTACATGCTATTTTAACTTACATTTCTGTTTCCCTGCCACGTTATCAAGAGAGTGGCCTGCCACAAGCCACAGACATTGCTCTACAAATCTTTTAGTGTACTGGGAAGTCCCAGAGATAACTGCACACCACATCACCATTATTACATACTATGGGTCCAACAGCAGTACATTTCACATATTCCAAATCTTTTCCATACATTTGGCACTGTCATACCTTAGTCCCCTAGATTTTGCTCCACCTTTCTTGTTTCTCTAATACGGTTAATGCTACCCAGCTGTTTGCAGTCAGCTTTAAAAACTATAACTAAATTAGCATTCCTGCTGAAGCTTATTCCCTGAGTATGTATTCCCAACATTACTGATGTTCTCCATGCATTTCTTGACGTTCAAGCATGGCTTCACTTTTATTTGCACAGTGTTACATTTCAAAAACTAAGTCAAGGGGGGGGGGGGGGGGGGGAGAGAAAAAAAAAAAGAGATGGGCCTGGAGAAAGGCTCTGGATCAAAACAGTCCCTGGATGCTGGAGAAGTTTACAACCAGGTTGGATTAGAAATGTGCAAGTAAACCCCATCACTCTTCAGATTCCCTGTACAACTGTGAGTTCTTACAGCTTGCATACCCCAGCAGTGGCAAATCAAGACCTTCCCTGATGATAAGTTAGGGGGATAGGTTAAATGACACTTATTTAACACAATAATTGTATGGTTAAACTCCAGGGTTGAAATATGTCTTGCAGAGCTTGCACCCCAGAAATGCATTTAGACACCTCTAAATGAGTCTTGCTTTTCACTTACACCGTAAAAACTTGGGTGGGGAGAGCCTCTGGAGTTACTTAGCTATTACTGGTGTCTTGGGCAAGTTGCAGAGCTCCAGCACCAGGACCTAAAACTGCTGGTGCTGAGGGTGCAGCCCCACAGCTGTCCGGCATAGTTCATGTGCTGCAGCTTTCTCCCACGAAGACAGACTCTCTGGGGCTCTTAGGATCTCTTTTCATCTAGGTTTGATATTAAACTCCACTAAAGTGGGATGTTAGCTTGGTTTGCTAGTTCAGGTCTTTCAGGACTTGATCCTAAAGAAAATACATGTTTTGGTAACACCTTTGCATCAGAAAGTATGATTTTATTGAATAGTGGCAATTTAAATGACTTCCCAGTATTTAGTGTGGCCCTACTTGCATTTCTAGATCTACAAAGGATTTTTTATTAGTCAACCTCCATGCAGTCTTGCTGCCCTTGTAAATATCTGTCTTGTTTCAGTGTGCCTTACAACAGGGTTGTTCACCCCTCCTGTGCCTGACTAATGTGAATTTCTTCTCCTTGTTTGTTATTTGTACCAAACAAATTTCCTCTCCTATTTCATGTTCAAAGCCTGAGCCCGTGGTGAGCAAGTTTTCCACCTCCTGCTGCTATCTGGGGTGGGCAGTGAGGTGAGTCAAGCCCATGCACACCTGGGAGTATCTGACCCCTCTCCAAGGAACACCACCTTAATGAAGGGGCAGGCAGGAGGGAATTAAAAATGCATCTGGACAAAACAAACCAGTCCCCAGCAAGCTCCTGCTGGCAGACTGCACGCTGGCCTCTGATTCCACAGGATATTTAAGTGGAGGCTAACTAATGATTCCACTGACAGAGAGAGGAGTTCATGTGTGCTGAGAGTTCATTGTGTGCTGAAATAATTAGTCCAGTCTAGTTTCAAAGGCCTCCTCAGTCTTCTGCAGCATTAAGGGTTGGATTATTAATTTAATGGAGTGGTTGAGCTATGCAGGGAAGTGGGAAAAAAATCTACTTCCACCTTGGCCAGAGCTGTAAAGCCTGGAGCAGCTTTACATGGCTTTTCATCACTGTTAGCCCTTGTGAGAAGCAGAATGGCAGCCCTCCTGCTCCTCATCCCAAGAAATGTTAGTGTCAGTCCCAGTATGATCCTTCCTCTGCACTTTGCCTGTAGGAAATGACTGATTGCAGCACAACTCTTGTTGATCCCAGCACAGCCTGCTTTCACAAGTGGATCCAAAACAAGCATCAGGAGAGAACAACATTAAATGTGCATAGTTGGGTTTCACATATTTAATTCCAGGTTTTGGTTGAGGGTCTTTAAGCTGGGGAAGGGAGTCTGGATAATTATACAGTGGGTGATGGGTGTAGTGGAGGCGGGGGTGGCACTGTTAATGCTAGTTTCATAGGAGGGAGATACATGGAAAGCAACAGTACTGAAAGACATTTAATGGACATTAAATTAGATATGAAATTTCCATCTGCTAAAATGGCAAAAAGCCTCATGCAAATATGGGATGCATTTACAGACAATTCATGTCACAGGCCAAGAAAAAGGAAACTTTATTTCTTTAAGTGGCAAAATACCAGCAATGGCACAAGACTTAGCGTGCTACAATTAGCTCTTGACATTATTGTGCTCAAAGAGTTCAGAGAAGATTAGCAGAAATTAAGACAGGATGGAAGAAGAGGTCTACAAAAAGCATAAAGTGACTGTATGCATGCAGGAGAAGGACACACCAGTGGCCCCAGAACACAGCTCAGAGAGAGTCCAACATAACTCAGGTTGCTCTAAGCTTGCTTGAACTGGGCCCACAAAATTAATTCATCTACAGTCCCAAAGTGAAACGAATCCAAAGGTTGGGAGTCCCCATCCACAGAGCTGAGCAGGAGTAGGGCTAGATAAAAAATGGAGGCAAGGCTTTTCAGTAGAAATTAGAGATATTTTTTAAGGGTTTCCAAGAAACTGTATTCCAGCCTCCTTGTATAGAAGAGGAATCCAGAGATCTGCTCTGAAGATACAGTGCTAAATTCATTGACCACAAACATTTGGTGTGTGCAACTTTAATTATAACTTTCCAAAATAAAAAGAACTGCCTGAAAATTCCAGGAAAATAATCTATTCTTTACTCTTTTATCACTTTTAAACATAACCCATGCCTCAGTTTCATAGAATCATAGAATCAACCAGGTTGGAAAAGACCTCAGAGATCATCAAGTCCAACCTATTACCTAATACCTAACACCTCATGACACAGTTTCTTCCTGTGTTTCCTCCTACCATGATATCATGTCCCTGAACGTTTTTCTGTTCCTTTTGTAGTCATTTCTCCCTCTCAAAGAAATGGGTAGTTCACAAATAAATAGTGCTCTAATGCAGCAGCCCAAAGATGTTAGGAGGAAGTTCTTTACAGAGAGAGTGATTGCCCATTGGAATGGGCTGCCCAGGGAGGTGGTGGAGTCACCATCATTGGAGGTATTCAGGAGGAGACCTGATGGGGTACTGGGTGCCATGATCTAGTTGTTTAGGTGGGTTGGATTGGTTGATAGGTTGGACACGATGATCTTGAAGGTCTCTTCCAACCTGGATTTATTGTATTGTATTGTATTGTATCATGATTCCTGTCCTCACTTGACCTGAAGTTTTAATTGCTATAGATATGTAAGTATAATCCAGTATTAGCATAATAGGGTTGATAATCAGCCTTGTGTTTGAAGGAAGGATTCTATGCCCTGGCCTCTTTCCTTGTGGCCATCTCACTGGAAAAGCATAGTGGCACAGGACTATTTCCATTATTGCATATCCCAGATGAGCAGAACTCCATCACAAACACAAGACGCAGGCAGAGTGCCAAAGGTTCCTTGGAGGTGAGAACATCCAACCTCAAACTATTTTTGTAATTAGCATTTCAATCTAAAATTGAAGCCTGTGACATGCATTTTGCTGAAATTTACACCTGACCTACTAATTATGAAAGTTACCACAGGATACTCTGCTCACTAATAGGAATAATAAATAACCATATCAACACAAAACTGTTTCCTGCACTGCTAATTGCATGGGAGAAACTCTTCCCAGTTAAAGGAAATGATCTATTCAAAGACCAGTAACATTTCTGGTCTAACTGATAAAGTTATTAACTGAGCTGAGTCAGGAAATGTCCCTTGGAGGGACAGGCAAATGAGCTGTAGAGATGCTTCTGAGGTGTAATTCTCACACTATCAAATTATCAAATCTAACAAGAAGGATTTCCTCAGTGACCTGGCAGAGACTGGGAGGAACCTGCAGAAATACTGAATGGCTTCTGATATCAAGATATTTATAGAAAGGAAACATGTATTAAAATGGGTTTATATATGGCAATCACCATGGAATTAGCATGCAACATCTTTCAAATACCTGAGAATAAAAGCATTCTGAGGAAACAATTAAAAGAAGATGACTCTCTGAGTCAAAATTAGCTATAGATTAAAACACAAGCAGTTGTTAATGTAGCAAAGAACGAAAATTGGCGTAACTTTTTCTGCTCCAACAAAACTTCCAGAGGCTTGGAGTAGCTGAGCTGTCAAATTCCCTGGAGTTGTAGAGTGTGGAAGGAAATGGCCAAGAAGATCTGCCAAGGAATGAATCCATCACTATTGCCCATTCCCCATACTCCCTGTTCTCACATCACAAGTCATTGGAGAATGGCTTGCTGTACATTTCATTTCAGCCAGTTCCCATGTGAGTGGATAAAATGATCTGGTTTTCCAGTGATGATTCCAGGTTTTTGAGGAGTTGTACTGAAATCAGGATATTGTCCTGCAGAGTTTGGGAAGGAGGCTGGAAGGAAGAGAATAAAGGGTAAGCTTACGCCAACCAAAAACTTGGGCCCCCAACTCATTAGTTCTTATGTTCCTTCCCTTCATTGTTCATCTAGACTATCATCCCACTGTGTCATCTTGTCACATGTGTTTCACATCCCATCCCTTCCAGATCTAAACTCCTTTTCACCCTTCTGTTTCTTTCTGCCCTGTCTTTCTTCCAGCAAACAGCCACCCTACATGGGCTGAGCAAATGCACTCCCAATAAGTGTCCTTAGAAAGGCTTCCAGAGTTGGCTTCCAAACTCTGATCACCCTCCCAGCTCGGAATTGATGTTGAAAGACTTGCACAACTACACGCCCTGCATTTGTTCCCCTGTTCTGCTCTTCACCCCGGGGTGAATTAGGGAAAGTGCTCCTAATATCAGCTATGTTCCTCTGGCAGAAAAATGACACGGATGAGTGAAGAATCAGGTCCATCCATTTTCTCCTGCTCAAATAAAATTATGTAATTTGTTTGCCTTCTTCACATGAAATGTCTTTCAAAGGTCCTTTTTTTACACTGGATATTACATGGGTCTTCTATTATTAATAACAATAGCTACAACAACCAACTAATTAAAGCACAGAGGGCTTTTTTTTTCAGTTACTTTTGGTCTAAACATTGACTGTTGACAGAAATGTGAAGAGCAGGAAAACAACTCAAAATACTACTTCACAAAGATTGATTCAAGTTGCTGCTCAGAAGATACTGCACCATATGGAAAATGTAACTGATTAGCTGACGGTTTTGTTTAGTTTAAACAAGGGTAGGTAAGATCTGATAGTACATGGAATCATCTTGGCACACAGTACAGCTCTTGCAGACCCATTGCATTATGCATATCATCAAGTTAGTTCATCTAACAGCACAAAGTGGAACACCCTGACCCTTCTTATCCCTGTTAATCACTTTTAAGTAAATAATATCTCTTTGGAGTATAGTGATTCATATGCTGCAAACAAAGATATGGTCAAGCTGTGAACTGGTCTTCCTGCAATGATAGGTAAAGTCAGGGAGCAAAGATAAGGGAGGATTTTGTCAGACTGTTATCATTACTTCACATTTTAATTGCCTATAAAAGTTTTTTAAAGCAGCAGGGCAGCATTGACAAACACAATCCTTTCTGTTTTCTTTCAAGGCAGCTTCTAAACAGCTGCTCTGTTTCTCTCCCATCGTCACCTATTTAATTTTAAGATAAGGGATCCTCAGGAATCATTTCCTCTGTAAGCAGCTAGGAAAGGTTATACATCTCTCAAATGTTCTGTGCTATTTCCTTTAAAAAAAAAAAAAAAGTCAGACCAATTCTTCGTTTCCTGAGGCATTGCTGTAGTCCTGATCATGCAGGGCAGAAGCTGAGCAAGACACTAAGGAAACTCACAGTTCAGACATTTACTTTTTCTCTTTTCTTTCAGCTTTCCCAGGACCCAAGATCACGTGATACTGATATGCTTCTGCATCACTGCAGCCTGCAGTAGGTAGGACCAGGCTTCTGCTCTGCTGCTCCAGGCCCAATTTTGGAGAGCTGGGCAGTCAGCTGTTAGTCTCTGTAGCAATTTTTAATCTCTCCACTGCAATACAGAGCTGAGGCATATCTCTAAGACACCCATTAAGCTGGAAGTCTTGGAGATAACTCTTCCACACCCAAAATGTTATCTGCACTGCAGAGGACAAAACACAGAATCAACAGCCTCCCTTGGAGTGAGCTGTTGTGTGCTTTGTGGCAGGTAGATGTACTTGCTGAGGTCCTCAGTGACAGCTCCAGGGCTGATGACCCATGGTAATGTTTTTTTATAGCAATGTTAGTTCCTGTTGTAGATAAAAAGCCAAGATTTTGCTCTGCTCAGTTATCAAGACTGCTCAGAAACCAGAGCCAGTTTGTTCACATAAAGACAGATGATGTGTGCAAGACAGGTACTTTGCAAAGGACAAGTCAGGAAGCTCAGATACATTATAAGTTGAATTTCTCAATCCACTCAAAGGAAACATATCAGGTTCCAAGGAACAGTGATTGTATGCCTTTGTCCTTTTATTTAGCTGTTGGACTGGGCTGCCCAGGGAGGTGGTGGAGTCACCATCCTGGAGGTGTTCAAGAGGGGACTGGACATGGCACTTGGTGCCATGGTTTAGTAGTCATGAGGTCTGTGGTGACAGGTTGGACTTGATGATCTTTTAGGTCTTCTCCAACCTTATTGATTCTATGATTCTATTCATCAAATCCCACAAGTTCAGACTGTCCTGAAGCAAACTTGGTCGTGGGTTTGACCCTGTCTTGGTTTGCTCTTGCACATTTTGCTGAAGCTGAGGGAAAGGCTGGCATAGTATTTGATTCGCCTTCACAAAGAGCAGGTTCAATACACTGAGATATTTAATACATTTGATATTTTTCTTCCATCATTTTCCTGAGTACTTAGATCATGGCATCCATTGTTATTCTTTTGTCAAAGGCTGTGTCAAACAAGTCTGCTCAGCAGACAGCAAGAGGTCAAATGCCCATCTGCACTACATCAACAGTACCCCACCGATGTCCACAGTCAGTGGAACTGTTCCAGTTTACACCAGCTATCTGGGGTCAGGGTTTGTAGTCTTTTGAGGTGTTTGCAGTTGACTTGAACACATTTATCTTCAGCACCTCAGTTAGAGAGTTCTGATAATTTCTAAAAGCAGACTCTGGATGCTTTATTTCCTGAGAAACTGATGCAAGGTAAGAATATGCTTTTCATAAGGTCTGGGAAACATCTGTAAACTTCTTTGGCAGAGAATCAGTTCTTTTTAAGTAACTAATGCTGAATGAAAATCTTCTCTGTGAGACACATTCTTCTCCTATGGAAATTTTCTGCAGATGATCATATTTCCCTTTTTTATCTCTTGACTTGCCCTGATTTACATAGTGGAGTATTAAAAGTTTCTCCATTTTTTTTTCAATTATTAAAAAATGTCACCTCCCTATTTATTTGATGGACTTTAAGTATTTGTCAGGTCTCCATGGAACTTGAAACAGTTATTTTCTAGTTACTGTGGAACAGAGAGTGGGGACAAACACAGAACCAAAAGGCTGATTTTAAAAAATTTTCTTATACACTGAGGATTTTTGATAGTCTTGAGGTACAGCTATTTAGCATGACTTTATATCTCAATGCCATGCAAAAATGAGAGGTCTAAAGGGACTTCATGATACATGAATTCTTGGCATTCATTAAGCACCCACAATAATAGGAAGGAAATTCACCTATAGAACAACACAACTCCATGCCACAACTAATTTGTTCATAGCATAGTGTGAAACTGAATCTACTCCGTGTTAAGTACCATAAACCTGGCAATGAAGGTTTATAGCCCCATAAATTTATATGCACATAGACAAGCACACATAAAACTGAGCTTGCTGAATTGCAGAATGCTTTGCATTTCTTTAATTCACTTTTATGTAAACAAAATAGAAAGTGCATACCCAGTGCTTTACTGCTTGACACCACCACCATGTGCAAAGAAATTGTTTAGTCTCTTTGGAACAACTTTCCTTTGTGTATTTGTATCTCCTCACATCCAGTCCTCCTCTCTCTATATATATTTTTAATTGACTAAAAAAAATTAACTCTATACTTTTACAGAGACATGCAACATTTCAGTTACAAAAAGTTGTCATAAATAGTTCACTGTCAGAGTATGAGCTCAATAAATAACAAAAGAACATGGCCTTGAAGGTTTTGATCCTATCATGACCTTTGAAACTCGATGGGTGGTGAATTCATTAAAAAGATGCCAAAATACAAGCTCAAGGTCTCAAATTTATTTGGTGCTATAGAAGCCTTCCATCAGGAAATGCACCACTAACTGAACGTGCATATCAAACACTAAACCAAACTATGTCATGCCAATAGTAATTTCTTGCATAATGAATACTTAACATCAAAATCCTGATTCAATTAAAAAAAGATCATTTTCAGAGAGTCTACATTTTTTTTCCAGGCTTTGTTTATGGCAATCAGGTTATGCAATATGTAGTTCACATCAGAATTTCCACTGTACACGACCAGGAACATGTGATGCAAATTAAAGATGGGCAATCCCATTCGGATACAGATAGGATGAACAAACTCAAACCTCAAATGAGAATTTGCTCCAAGGTGCTCAAAATGTGCTTTCAAGATTTGGAATGTTTATTCTTTCCTTTTCAATCACTTTTACTTTCTTCATTGTGAACAGTCCAGCAACTACAACTGAATAAACACTGCAACTGATACTTTCTTAGAAGACTCTCTATACCTGTCTCTTCACAACCAATACCACTGGTTCTGTCAGCAGTGCCAAACTCAGTCCAGCATTCATTTATTTTCCCACTGAGCACTTTCTTTTCCATTATCTCTGATTCCATACATACAGTCCTCACACTTTGTTAATTTACATCACCTCGACACTTCTTGTGTCCTTTCCTTCCTTGCTAAATTCTGAACACTTCTGTGCAACCCTAAATCCAAGTGCCAAATGGTAAATTCCATGAATGTGGATGCAAACATTCCAACCTGGGCCACCAAACTCAGAGGACCAGTGCAAAGAAGAACAGAAGAAAAAAAGTGAAATATAGAAAAGCAGAAATATTTCAGGGTATAAATAGACCAATTGCTCTTACCCCTTCCCTATCCCCAGAAATTGTGGTGGGGTGGAGGGAAGGCAGATATCTCCTGGACTATATCCAGTTGTAAATTTTGTATACAAACTCTGGCTTCTTTTTTTCCACATACTAGAAATTTCACTCAAACAGTACTTGGACATATCAAATGACCATTCAATTCTTAAGGAGTCTTTTTCATAGCTCATGGTGAAACTGAGTCCACAATAGGTATTATTACAGAAGGTAAAACTTTGTGAAACTCTGAATAACAGGAACCAAAACCTTCCCTTTGCTTTGAGGGAGTTGTTCTAGACCCTGAATAAGAAATACTAGTCCAAGAGTATTTAATGCCCTCTGCCTGAGAAGAACCAAGATGAAAAAAGCTACTGCTCAGTAGCAAGCCCAGACAACCACTGGGCCAGTGGTCATGCAGCTCAGGGGAACGCTGTGGGAATATTTAGCAATAATGGAAAGAAAACGCATGGAGAATACACAGATCTGGCTACTGGTACCTCTTGCAGTTTGAATGAGTGACAGGTAACTCCATAGACACCATCTCATTTCTCCTTAAATGTACAGAACTGCACATGAAGTAGTTTCTTCCCTTCCAGGAAGAACTCTTTTCATCCGATTCCAGCTCTGTTGATCAGTGGGCCCCAAAGGGACAGCGCAGAAATTACACCACATGTGGACAGATGAAACGGGTTAACCTGCTTCAAAGCAGAGCA
The DNA here is from genome assembly GCA_015227895.2 of Colaptes auratus. NCBI lineage: Eukaryota > Metazoa > Chordata > Aves > Piciformes > Picidae > Colaptes > Colaptes auratus. Next base: position 12,274,112 of record CM037642.1, read on the forward strand.
CTTATAGTTAGTTAAGTTTGGTAAAGGGACACATGGGGAAGACTATACTTACATACAGGATGGAGCTTGAATATGTTACCTGGGAAATACAAGTTTCTTTGTAGAAAATCAAAATCATCGTATCCCAATCAGTCAGCACACTCACAACTGCAGAGCAGTCATGCATTCAGGTGCCTGTGACCAAAGGAATAACTCACTCTCAGAGCTCTGTGAAAACCTCCACAAACCTGGCACAAAAAGCACAATTTAGCACTTTTGCAATGTAGCAAGATGTATTTCACCCTTACCTCATTGTTTTTGCGAAAATTAAAGGCAACTTTTACTTACTGCCTAAGGATGAAGCTCTTTTCTGAACAGGACAGATGAAGCCTTGGAAAAATCTAACAACATAATTGAGCAGGAAGGAACTGGCTTGCCACAGGAGAGGAAGCTCTGCTCTTTTGAAAGGAACAAGGCTTCAAAACACCAATAAAATACAATTTAAAAAATGTTTGAAGTCAGTTGAGACATCTTTCCTAGATACCAAAGGATGTATTTTGTTTAGAAGTTGATAATTTGTCACAGGATCACACAGGATCACCGGATGTTAGGGATTGGAAGGGACCTCTGGAGATCATGGAGTCCAATCCCCCTGCCAGAGCAGGACCATGGAATCTAGTGCAGGTCACACAGGAACACATCCAGATGGGTCTTGAAAATCTCCAGAGGAGATTCCACAACCTCTCTGGGCAGCCTGTTTCAGTGCTCTGTGACCCTCACAGTGAAGAAGTTCCTCCTCATGTTGAGGTGGAACTTTCTGTACTTAGTTTATATCCAATCCCCCTTGTCCTATCACAGGGTGCAACCAAGAAGAGCCTGTCCCCTCCCTCTTGACCCCCAGCCCTCAGATATTTATAAACATTTATTAAATCCCCTCTCAGTCTTCTCCAGACTGACCAGCCCCAGGGCTCCCGGCCTCTCCTCACAGGGCACATGCTCCAGCCCCTTAACCAACCTCATAGACCTCTGTTGGACTCTCTCAAGTAGATCCTTGTCCCTCTTGAACTGGGGAGCCCAAAACGGGACAAAATATTCCAGGTGAGGTGTCACCAGGGCAGAGTAGAGGGGGAGGAAAACCTCCCTCTATCTTCTGGACACACTCCTCTTAATGCACCCCAGGATCCCATTGGCCTTTTTGGCCATCAGGGCACATTGCTGACCCATGGAGAAGGACTCTCAGGTCCTTCTCCACAGAGTTGCTCTCTGGCAGATCACCTCCCAACCTGTACTGGTGCAGTTTATTGTTCCTTCCCAGATGAAGAACTCTGCACATATCCTTGTTGAACCTCACTAGGCTCCTCTTTGCCCAGCTCTCCAGTCCGTTTATGTCTTGCTAAATGGCTGCACAGCCTTCAGGCATACCAGTTTGGTTTTCATTACAAGAAACAGTCATCTTTTTCATCAAATGTCTTGAACATTATTGAAAGTGTTTGGTTTGTTTCTTTTTTTTTGAATCAGACATTTGTTAAAAATCATGCCTTAAATATTTAGCTTCAAATGAAAATTATGTTCCTCTTTGGAAACTTACTTTGTTAAAAAATCATATTAATGGTAATATCCAAGTGTTGTACCTGGTTTACCTTGGGTAAAAAGTTAATGTTTTCAGTCCTCCTGGGGTTAATTTTTGTACTGTTGGACTGCAACAAGCTACTTTGTCTTATTTTATGTGCTGTGTATTGTATTAATGTAATTTAATGTATTTTATGTAGTACCATCCTCACTGTTAAATTTGTGTATTCAAGGATAATGATGTTATTCGTGCCTGTTCAGAAAACTCATTGATCTTTTTATGTATGTGTTGTGTTCTCTTGATGCCAGAAAATGCCACATTATCAAATGCAGCACATTGTTTGATCCCTCAGCCTAAAAGGTCCTTTGACTTCTGGATGACAGCAGTCTGCGTAAGTCTGATGTTGTTTAGACTTTCTTTTCAGGTGGCAGGTTTAAATTGGAGATTCTGTGTTCTGGTGAAATGGTGATTTGGTGAAGAGGAGGCTCAGGGGAGACCTTAATGCTCTCTACAACTACCTGAAGGGAGGTTGTAGACAGGTGGAGGTTGGTCTCTTCTCCCAGGCAACCAGCACCAGAACAAGAGGACAGAGTCTCAAGCTGCACCAGGGGAGGTTTGGGCTGGAGTTTAGGAAGAAATTCTACACAGAGAGAGTGAGTGGCCATTGGAATGGGCTGCGTGGGGAGGTGGTGGAGTCACCATCACTGGAGGTATTTAGGAGGAGACTTGATAGGGTGCTTGGTTGTATGGTTTAGTTGATCAGGTGGTGTTGGAAGATAGGTTGGACGCGATGATCTCGAAGGTCTCTTCCAACCTGGTCTGGTCTATTCTATTCTATTCTATTCTATTCTATTCTATTCTATTCTATTCTATTCTATTCTATTCTATTCCATTCTAAACTAAACTAAACTAAACTAAACTCACAGGTAATGCAGGAAAACAAAACAAATGCTGCAACTTTGAAAAGGGGGGAGATGGAACACTATTTCATAACTACTTTTTGAAGAACAGTTGGTTTACATTTCCAAATAACTTTCGTTTCAAAGGGACAGTACCAAAACACATGCGGAAAATAAAATTCTAAATAAGGCACAGTAAATTATTTCACTTAGGTATTGGATTTCAAAGGGAGAAGAGAGCATGCAGAAGGATATTGGAGTGGACTATATCGTATCTTTGGGAATTGCTGTCAAATATTGATGAAAACAGAGAGACTGTCGGAGATCAGATAAAAGAAAGAAATGATTACATTTGGAAGAACAATGTGCAATGTGTGGCCAATAGAGATTTCAAGTGTAAGCTAATAGCAATCCACCAAAGAAGAAAGCTGGAGGAAGTCCCACGTGTTCGATTGCATTTATTTACAGTCAGTTAGCATATATCAAAATTTTATGGAGCAGTTTTCCTCATTTTGAAACTCAATGTGCACCATCCAGTCGATGTGACTGTGGCACATCCTTACAGTGCATCAACAGCATCCACAAGATGGATGAATAAAGAATGAACACTAGTTTTAGCCATATTGTCATAACTTGTGCTTATCATAACACAAACTCAGCTTCTGGCATTTCTAGACTTCAAGTGATCTATGAAATGTAGGAGACGTACCTGTTTTACACATTACACATGTACTTTTGGGATGCTATTTCTGTGAGTCCTGAACATCCCATATTTTCACCAACAGAATTTTTCCTCTATGAAAAGGAGATCTCCAAAGAAAGAACAAGTTCAGGTAACCCCCCATGGCAGGGGGGTTGGAACTAGATGATCCTTGTGGTCCCTTCCAACCCTAACTGAAACTATGAAACTATGAAACTATAACCTGCTAGCCAGCAACACATGCAAAGCTCAAACTAAGGCATATTTGCTCACTTTCCCTCCCCCACCAGCTAACAATCTCCTGATTTAATACCTTTGCCCATTTTTAAGAAAAACAAACATACAACATGAAAGAATCTTTCTATTGCTTTTTATTTTTCGGTAGCTATGTTCTTCCAACAGAGATAATCATAGAGCAGAAGCTTTTAGAATTGGCTGAGGACTTGGAAATCTTTTCTGGAGACTGCTATGAAGAGAAGATGATCTTGGAAAGATATTAGACAGTTGCTTTGATATCATACCTAGGAAAAAACAAGTAAGTTGCATAGGTCAGTAAGGAAGTGACTTCCTTGTTTCTTAATCAAAAAGAAATTGCATTAATTCTTAGGCATATCAAACTATCTGGGCTTATCACAGATAATGCTGATCTGTCAGAAAGCCTTTAAGCTATGAAAAGATAAACAAAACCAACGCCATAAAATCATCTTTGCTTTTACTGTGGCAAGTCTCTTCTGTTTATAGTCAGTGGTGCACATTTTCAAGTCAGTGTTTTTATATCTTGTCTTTTAGAGCCTAAAAAAAACTGTTTAGTCTCCTAAACAATATCATGCTGTTGCCATTGTCTAACTGGGACACAGCTAGGAATAAATGCACTAGAGTTGAATATAATTGGGCAAATTGTTGATTACTAACATACTGCAACCACACAAGTATTGTCTTCAGGGATTACTCTGATGAACAAAACAATCATCTGAGCATTTGGAGAAAAGGAGAGGAGTCACTAAATGTGGCCCACAGGAATTGCAGATAAGAGGAGTTGTACTGGAAGTGCACATGATGGCTGCAGCCTGCATTTTCCTATTATTAAAAGCACCATTTGTTCTAGAGAGTTGTTAGCACCAGCTGAGGACATAACAGGAATTTGGATTTTAGAGAAAACAACATCACTTCTGATAGCTCTACATGTTGTCCCCAAAGCTGAGCAGGAGGGTTTTGGTTTCCAGCATGAGAATCAAACAAAACTGTGCTAAGAGAATGTCATGATTCAAATGGAGAATGGCACATCCTGACTTGCAGCCATCGGCATAGGGTATGGAAAGTAGCTTATAGGTTAGAGAGAAGATGAACTTGGTGAAAACAGTAGACCCTGTGAAATTACTACACAGACAACTTCAGCTAGTCTTGGAGTTACTCTGTAAATCACTGCTTTAGTAAAGCTTATTCTGTTTACCAAGTTTGGCATCCTCTGAGGTTTCAGCCTCACATGAAGCATTTCAAATTCGACATTTAAAGGCAATTAAAGCTGTGACACAAATAAGGCCACACCAGTGCCAACAGGTTTACTGGATGGCTCTCTGGTTTAAGACTCTGATGTCTTGGTTTGTACAGTGTTTATAAAGTTATTTTATCTTTGAAAACTTAATTTCCTATTTTATTTATGTGACAGCAGACAGAATAAAAATAGTATATCTGTTATTGAAGCTTACATAAGACCTAGATTTCACTGGAGAGGCTGGTGATGTGATCAGTTACTGATTTCACTAGGGCTGCATGTATGTAACTAAAAGCAGAATTTGACAATCTGTCCCTTGCAGTGAGAATGTGCAGATGTACCAAATGTCATAAATGTTCCCAGTTGGAACTAAGACCTGTATTTTTCTCACAGGGACAACGGCACAGATTGGGAAGTTTGTCCTCAGTTCAGAGCTGGGTGGCCTAATTCCTTCTGGTTTATGTTTCAGACCAAAATGAATGCGTACACCAGGGTTGTAAGTGCTGAGAAATTTTGTCTTATAGTGGAAAAGATTACAAGCAGCCCAGTGTCAGTGGTATAGAAGGAGCTGACAGCCTCATGTAGTCCCACAGAGTGATTGCAGGGCCTTTCGTAAGAAAAAAGACTTTCAGCAGGCAGCCTTGGCAGCAAAGCAGAGAAGATGAGTAGATGACTGAAAGCCATACTGGAAATGGGCAAAGCTGATGGCCATCTGGGATGTGAAATTATGCTGAGTTTGTGTAATGTTGCAAATTGGATTTTGCTTGCAGCTATACTGTTTTCTTCAACTCTTCAGAATTCAAGTAGATGAAGGATGAAGAGATTCAAATAAATGTTTCTGGTATAGACAACCTCTGCATGAGGGAATTTTGCTTCCATATCCTCTTATCGGTGGTATCATTAGTTCATGGACTTCACAGCACTGTCAAATTTTTCCACAGAAAATGCAGAATGTCATCCCCTCAACGGTACACTCAGGTTATTAATCAGGGAAAAATGCAGAATTCCTGTGCTGCCAGAGCTGCTACTTGCCCCCTGCCCGCAGCGCTCCTTTTGCCCATCCAGCACTGTGGATGACCTTCCAGACTCTACTTTGAGGAAGCAGCAGCAATGCAGTTTCAGCTAAATGGTGGATGGGCTGGAAAGTGTGACAAGAGCGGGAGGAAAAAAGATTGCAAGCATTAGCCATTCATGTTTGGTGAACATTGGTTTGTCATAATCTGAGGTTTGTGCATATTTGGAAAACATGTGAGATGTTTACTTTCCAAGTACTACAGAAGATTCAGGATCAGGCACCACCTTCATCTGAAGAAAAAAATAAAAGACTTCTGAGCCTCTTTTGAAAGGCAGTGACTGTTGGAACAAGTCAGTTACTCCAGTTACAGAGGGATCTATTAGCTGTTCTGCTGTGACCCAGCAGGAAAATAGAGCTTGGGTATTGTGTTGTGCTTTCTTCCTCAGTCACCTTTGAGTAGGAAGGCTTTCATATGTCTTTGATTTCATGGATAGCCCTGTGCCCAGGTGGCCAAGAAAGCCAGTGGAATCCTGGCCTGCATCAGAAATAGTGTGGCCAGCAGGAGCAAGGAAGTCATTCTGCCCCTATACTCAGCACTGGTTAGGCCATACCTTGAGTACTGTGTCCAGTTCTGGGCCCCTCAATTTAAGAAGGACATTGAGACTCTTGAATGTGTCCGGAGAAGGGCAAAGAGGCTGGGGAGAGGCCTCGAGCACAAGCCCTATGCAGAGAGGCTGAGGGAGCTGGGATTGTTTAGCCTAGAGACAAGGAAGCTCAGGGGAGACCTTATTTCTGTCTACAGCTAACTGAAGGGAGGTTGTAGCCAGGAGGGGGTTGCTCTCTTCTCCCAGGCAACCAGCACTAGAACAAGAGGACACAGTCTCAAACTGTGCCAGGGGAGGGTTAGGCTCAAGGTGAGGAGACAGTTCTTCCCAGAGAGAGTTGTTAGCTGTTGGAATGGGCTGCCCAGGGAGGTGGTGGAGTCACTGTCCCTGGAGGTGTTCAAGAGGGCATTGGACATGGCACTTGTTGCCATGGTTTGGTAGTCATGAGGTCTGTGGTGACAGGTTGGACTTGATGATCTTTGAGGTCTTTTCCAACCTTACTGATTCTATGATTCTATAGTAAATCTCTTTTCACTGGATTTGAAAATTTGAGCATTGAGTTTAGAAAGCCATCTTGTCTCTGAAGGCCATACTATCTGGGAAGAAGTCCATCCAGGACAACAGTGAAGTAGCAGCTGCAGACTGTGCCACTCAATGGTTCAGTCACACTAGCTCTAGGAATCTCTTGGATTGACATCAGACTTCACCTAAAGAAGATGGAGGTGTCTGCACAGCAAAGGCAGAGGCTGCACTATCTTTCCCCTTACTCTGAGGACATTAGGCAAGAATAATTTATGGTCTCTCACAGCTTCTCGGTGTGATTCCACATTATCCCTTCTTGAGCGGGATTGCACTGTTTGGCCACGGTCTCTGAACTGCAGAGATTACCAACAAAAACACAAGTTCTTTTGGAGTTTGCTTGATAAGATTTTGTTTATACACTAGGAGTAGTTTCTTAGACTCTTTAAATTAAGTTAAATAACACATTAACTTTTCCACCCATATCTAAGCTCTTGTGCAAGTCAGTCATCAATTCTGACAGCAGTAAATGCAGCCTAAATAGAAAATACGATTAACTTTGAGTAATTTACACAATAATTACATTACCCAGATGAGCATTTCTTCTAAAAAGAGGTCACAAATGCATTTCTGACTCTTTATTGTTTGCAGTAAATTGGGAAGCTCAGTCTGCACGCAATAATATTGGAAGAGATTTCCAGAGGGTTATTAAAAAGACACTAGTGTCAGAAGACTGTTCCATAAAAACACATGCACTAAAACCTTCAGCATTAATTGAATCATGCTTGTGTTTTGGCAATGCTGGAAACTTGGCTCAGTCATAGCTCTGGTGATTCATTAGTGCTAATTAATGCTTTTTCCAGGCTAGTAACAAACTAAAGAAAGACTGTTTGTCTCTACTGATCATTCCACAGTTACAGTAATGGTTTGATTTATGTATCAGCCACTTAATGCCGTGTTTCATTAATTTCTAAACAAGTTTCAAAGGGACCCAGGGTGCTTATGTGAAAGCTTAAGAAAAGCAAACAAACAAAAGTGTTTCCTATGAGTACTGCTAGGCAACAGCTCCAGGTTTCCTGGAGCTGCCCATACAACCTGCTCTGCCGCTCCTTCCCCAGACACAAACAATCCTCCCAGGAGGGCCTTCACACTCCTTTTCCTCTCCCCAAAAGGCTTGACCAGGCTGGCAGCCACTGGTGCTGTGGTGAGTGCAGAGCTGAGCTGGCCAGTTGGCTATGGGCTCCTAGTGGGGACCTGCCCATCCCCTTGGCAGAGCCATCAACCGCACTCACCAAACTCATCCCAAGTCCACTGCTGATCTTCTCAAAAACCTTTCATGACTTCCTACAGGCAGTTGAACTTGAGGGCAAAATTGTACCTTCAGACCTACACCCTGGACCTGAACTTCAGTATTATTCAGCTCTCAGATCTACAGGGTAGCTTTTGACTCCAATATTTTGCTCTCTCTACAGGCACAAAACCGTGTGTGCCAGCAGTAGCATAAAAAGTGTAAATGCTGCAAAAATATGTTACCATTTCCTCTCACTCTGCTGCCCAGTTTAGAAATTTGGCTGGAGGCATTCACTGCAGTTTGGAATTTTCTTTTAATATCATTTTTCTGTAACTGTTTTCTTTTACATTTTTGAAACATTTTTAGTCCTCGGGAAATGTCTTAGAAGGTGAGTCTGGAAACAGAAGCACTTCACTTATCCACAGATTAAGAGGAGGGTCAGCAGTGCCCTTTGCTGCTGGGGTGAAGTGATCTTCTCAGTGGCTGAGAAAATATTTCAAGCTTCATGCACATTCAGTTCTTGGCCACTTCTGGCTGAGCAGTGACAACTCCAGTGTTGTGGATCTCTTTTCATGAAGTACAAGGCTGACATCACCAATGCATTTCCCATATGACAGCAAAGAGCTTCCAGATGGAGACAACTTTCCAAACGCTGTTGATTGGCCCTGAACTGTAGAGTAGTGACACAGAGGTCTCTGCACATCTGAGTCAGAGAAAATTGTGATTGTAAAATAATGATGATGATGATAATAATAATTATTATAATATGGTATAACATGATATGATATAACATGAAATAATATAACATGAAATAATATAACATGAAATAATATAATATAATATAATATAATATAATATAATACAATACAATACAATACAATATAATATAATTAATATAATATAAACAAAAATAATAACAACCACATTAAAATACCCAGTTCAGGATGTATGTGAGGGGGAAGAGTCTGTTTACAGGTACAATAGGTACAGGACTACACAGATCACCTTTGACAGAAACTCTTGTAAGAAAGGCAGGGCTCATTCAAATTTAGAAAGTCACTTGTTTTCCCTCTCATTTACCTATCTTAATGATGACAATACATTATATGCCTATGTAGATTAATAACAAAATATTAGTTTTCAATACCCAAATTAGCATCATTTGGAATTAGAAGGCATTTGAGTTAGATAAAGCTTAAAATCCAACTAGGGAGAACGAACAGAAGGAGAGATCCATGGGAATTTATCGGGCTGCAGCCTCACTGATGTCATGGAAATGCAGTGGGGTAGCTCACAGGACTACAGTGCTACGATGGATCAATACAGGCTCTTCTGGAAGGACAGCTGGGACAGAGACAAGGAGGTGTCATCCTTTATGTGACAGAAAAGCAGGAAAGAACAAGGTCATCTTAGAGAGGGATGACAAGATGGCTGACAGTTTATGGTCCAGGATTAGTGGCACGAGGGCAACATTGTGGTGGGTGTCTGTTAAAGACTAAAAGACTACCTGACCAAGAAGCCTGCCCTGGTCCTCAAGAGAACTTCAAGCACCCCCTGATATCTGTTGAAGGGACACCACACTAAGGCACAAGCAATCCAGGAGGTTTCTGAGTGCACTGATGACAACTTCACGAAGAAGGAAGATGATGATGACAACTGCCTGAACAAGGAAGATGATGATGACAACTGCCTGAACAAGGAGCAGAAAAGAGGCAGTGCTGTGTTGGACCTCAGACCTGCAAATATGACAAATTTGTCAGCGATGTGAAGATCAAGGGCAGCTTTAGGCTGCAGTGATGGTGGAACTAAGGATACTGAGAGGACAAGAAAAAGGCAAAATCACAACCACAACTTTCCAGGAGATCAGATCTTGGCCTGTTCAGAGGCCTGCTGTGAACAACGCTATGGGAGACAGCCCTGGAGAAAGAGTGGCCCAGGAGAGATGGTTGATACCAATAACACATCCTCCAAACTCAAGAACAGTGCAAGAAATCAAGGAAGGCATGATGCCTGCATGGATAAATGAGGAGTTCCTGACAAAATGTAAACATGAAAAGGAAACATGCAAGAGGTGGACAACAGGTGATCATGCAGCGATAGAGAAAGGATGGAAGAGAATCAGGTTAGGAACATTTAAGCAAGCTGAACATTTTGTGGGAGCTGAGGAGATCCACCCACGAGTGCTAAGGGAGCTGATCAGTGTCACTGGGAAACTACTCTTGATAATCATTGATAGATCATGGTCATTGGAGGAGGTTATTGAGGACTGGGAAAAAGCAAATGTCCCTCCTTTCTTTGCAAAGGGCGAGAAAGATCTGGGGAACTACAGGTTGGTCAGCATCACCCCAATCCCAGAAAAGGTGATGGAGCTTATCCTCCTGGAAACCATTTCCAAAGGACAAGATGATTTTGAGCAGCCACCGTGGGCATATGAATGTGAAATCACCTACAATCGTTGGTGGGCAAGGGGAAAGCAGTTAATGCTTTGTGTTGACTTTGTCAAGGCTTTCAACACAATGTTCACCTTAGATAAGCTGATAATATTCAGAGTAGATAAATGGACAGTGAGGTGGACTGAAAATTGGCTGAACTTTTGGGTTAGAGAGTTGTAATCAGCAATTAGAAGTTCAGCTGGAGATGTCACTGGTTCTCAGGGGATGATGCCAGTTCCAATACTGTTTAACAACTTCAGTAATGACCTGGCCAATAGGACAGGCTGCAATCTCAGCAAATTTGGGAGGAGAGGTTGAGCTGCCATTCAGAGGGTCTTCAACAGAGGGCTGGAGAAATAGGCAGCAGAAATCCTGTGAACATTAACAAAGGGAAAGGAGAAGTCCTGCAAGCACCTGGGGAGGAATAATTCCAGAGGTGCCTTTCAACCTCAGACATTCTTTAGGTTTGTTATTCTGTGTTATTCGATATAAAACACCTGTTCACTGCATCATTACAGGAGACAAAAGTCTTCCAGTGATTATTACTTTAGGAGACCTTGTGTTTTAAGAGCATTACCATACAGATATATTTTTTTTGTTGTTTTTACAAGTTGACACATTTTAAAACCAGACAGTAGACTAATTTATTTTTCATTGTGAGTGTGCACGGTAATCTTGCCATTTAACCAGCTGTCATCATGCATTTACCTTAGAGAAATCACTCAAACTAGATTGAGGTTGAACTGATGACGAGTTAGAGGGCTGTCTATTTGGGGATGTGTCACATTTTGGAAACATAAATCTACATTCCAGAGAGGTCTTGAAACAGTCCCTGACACTTTCTCAACAGTATTGCCACTAACCTGCAGATCATGAATAATATAGTTTCAGTAATTATGTATTTGCTTCTGTGGAAGTCCTTCTTTCAGCTGGCTCTATCTTTTTCTGATTCTTCAACCATCCTTAGCTTATAAACTATAATTCCATATAAACCCATGCATTTGCACTGTTGCAAAACTGATTTGAGAATAGAGCCTGATGCAGAAGTCTCCTAAACTGTGCTTTCCTGTGCAAACAGCTGCCACAACTTGCTGTAAAAGCTTTCTGTTGGCTATATGGGGCTATATTGGTACCTTGAACTATAACTGAGTTCTGAGGACAAATATGCACATTCAGACATGTGGTCACTGAAGTTATTCCAGACATATACTACCTAAACTTAGATCAAAACCATTAACTTTTACACAGTAACTTTTACATGTTTGCTCAAGGCTTTCAAGGAGCTTAGAAAAATGTCCAGTTGCAATCCAGCTACTAGGGACTACATTTGTATGCTATTGCTCTTTCATGTATTAGCTAAATGCAGCCAAAAGGGAGAACTCAATGCAGACCACTCGCTCTGTGAGAACTGGTTATCATTGTCCACAGGAAATACGTCACTAACACCCTAACAGTGTTCAGAGAGGATGTACATTTGCTGGATTAGGAACCTGATAGCTCAGTATGTACATTTTCATGCCAACTTCAAGGCTGGTCTCAAAGCTCAAAGTTTCTAACAGTGTTTTTATCTGCAAAATAGCACACAGAGCTAGAAAGCTGAGCTTAAGCTAGATAATTGTTCATAGCCATAAACCTAAAGCTGATTTTCACAACAACAAAAGAATATTGGCATATATTTAGACCATGCATGACCTTGCTGAATCAACTTGGCATTCTCAAGAACAACAAAACAAAACCAGATGACAGATTCTTGTTTTCAGCCTCTAAAGATGCATCTTACAGCATGTGGAAAAGAATAATTGCAGTGGGTATGAGGGATTTCATCTCATCCCCCATGGGCTTTAGGCAACCTTTGCCCAAGGTTTTACACACCACTGGAATCCTTCAGGTATGTCCTGAACAAGGTCTTCAGCACAGACATGAGTTTCAATCAGAATCCGTGGCAGAACATAGTAATTAGGAAATAAAATGTCCCCACACAAGCAAAATTTCCTGAGGGGGTACATATAGTACAGCTAATTTTCTGAGCTTTTCTGGAAGTGCTACAGCAAAAACCCCTAAGGGAAACTTTTGCAATAAAGGTTTTCATGTGGTCTTCCCACCATGTACAGTGGGAACACGCATGGAAAAATCTACTCCCAGCTCTGTGTGCCTTTCATTCTTCTTCACTTTCCTTTGGATACAAAGAGGCCACAAAGCCTATTACTGATCTCTGTGATAGCAGCATCTGAGTTCGGATGTGGGAAAATGAAACAATGTTTGTTAGGCAGCAAAACTGAAGTTGCTGTTGTTTTGCTCCACTAGTATTTTGTATGGATATGGAATGTAAAGAGACTGTTCTGAAGCCTAGAGTCTGCTGTGGCCATGTCTTTACCAGGGGGATCTTGAGTTACATACTAGAGTTGCTGTGGACTTTAGGGAAAACGAATGGAGTGTGCCCCACTTGCATTGCCAGGAGGATCTAGCTCTGCTGCAAGAGCCAGGGCCACCCAAACAACAGACAATACACCCTGGGAGGGTATCTGCAACACATTCCCTCCCTCCCTCACCCCCAAATGTACACAATGCTAAGGAGAAGAATGAAAAGCAGCTTGGTGAAACAGCATAGCCACATCCCTGAAACTGACTCCTCTTAACTGGCTTTGAAATTGACCACACTCTTGTGTTCGTACCTTGAAACACTGTAACAATATGGACACAAAAGCTGGAGGAAGCTGAAAAAGGGAAAGAGGAACATTATCTGCTGAAATTGACTGTTTGGGTACACAGAGAATGTTATGTCATGATCTTGAATGCAATCACAACACTTCTTTATTAGATAACCATAACACAAGCATATCAACAAACAAGGACCTGTCCCTCCCTACATGCATCATCTGTTTGCTACCTACGCTGCCTGTAAAGTAAATGTCATGTTCTCTTTTACAGTTTGCATCCAGAGTTATATTTTTATTAATCAAAGTTCACACTTGATTAATGCTCCCCTGCCATCACTACCACAGAAACTGGTATTTAGTCCAACCATGAGCAAGATTTTGTTTCATAGTTTCATAGTTTCAGTTAGGGTTGGAAGGGACCACAAGGATCATCTAGTTCCAACCCCCCTGCCATGGGCAGGGACACTCTACCCTAGATCAGGCTGGACAGAGCCTCGTCCAGCCTGGTCTTAAACACCTCCAGGGACGGGGCCTCAACCACCTCCCTGGACAACCCATTCCAGGCCTTCACCACTCTCACGGTGAAGAACTTCCTCCTCATGTCCAGCCTGAATCTCCCCACCTCCAGCTTCATCCCATTCCCCCTAGTCCTATCACTACCTGATAGTCTGAAAAGTCCCTCCCCAGCCTTCTTGTAGGCCCCCTTCAGATACTGGAAGGCCACAATGAGGTCACCTTGGAGCCTTCTCTTCTCCAGACTGAACAGCCCCAACTCCTTCAGTCTGTCCTCATAGGAGAGGTGCTCCAGCCCTCTGAGCTCTCTGCAGCTCTGTCTGCAGCTCTCCTGTCATTGGAGTGTGTTTCCTTAATATCCCATGTTAACACAGTGTATATGACTAGAAAAGTAAGACAGAAGCAGAATTTTAATATTTCACTTCAACACATTGTATTCTGGGAGCTGACATTTTGGCACAACACAACCCCATGCAGGCTGCAGCTCAGCAAAAGTCTCATTTGCTTTGTGAGAATTTTCTGCACAAGTTCTTAATTGAAAATCCTTTCTCTGCAGTTGGTTTTACCGGACGAAATGTAGATGCATGCTCCTGACACTTTGCCTGAAAGAAAGGGAGCAAGGGAGCAGAGTTTTAAGGTTTTGCTTGACTAAGGTCTGTGGCTCAAACTCCAGTTATTTGCTAGGTGGGGGAACAGGTTCAGAAAAAAATCAGGATCCCACACTAAAATAATCATCTGCTTTCTATAAAGTCAAAGCTGAAACAGAACTTTCTGAGGTTCCAACGCACTTGCCTGCTTTTTTATTTGGGGGTTTGGGTGGTTTTGTTTAGCTTTGTTTTGTTTTTCTCTTTAGTATAGGAGTAGGACCAGAGGTCTAAGCTGAGGAAGGTAACTTTGTGCTATTCCCAACATGATCAGACTGTATGTGTGAGAATGCTTGGACCTCCCAAGGCTCAGTTTTGTAGATGGCTGGTTTTGGCCCAGTAACTCTGCCAGATTTTCTTCTAGGCTTTGTGCTGCTCTTACACAGCCATAACTGCTCTTCCTTCAAACTAATTATTTCTGATTCATACCACAGGCTGTGAGAGAGGAACCAGCCTCTGATTTCCAGTGTGGTTGTACTGGGGTATATTTGACTCATGGGTGTCAGATAATCTAGGTCAGGATCAGCTGCACATGAGAGTTCTTGGGTGGTTTGCCCAATTAAAACCATGCTACTAGCTCCCAGCATTTTTTCCTTCACAAATTGATAGCTGAAAAATGCACACAACTCCGGATGATAGAAGTTACTGAGGAATGAGGAATATTTGAAACATGATAAAAGGAAAACCAAAAAATGAGTGCTACATTTAACACTTTGCTTTCTGCTGTGGTTAATCCTAATAAATATAGTGGTTCCCTAGATAAACTCTGAGGTGATTGGTCCTGTCTTCTAATATGTGGCCCATATGACTGGAACACCTCACATGCATATAGCACTAATGGCATTATGTTGTTATTCACTCACATTATGAAGCATGTCTCTCACTTTAAATTTGAGTTTACTCTCATCCTCATAAACCAGATGGTATCTTATTAGTAGTAGGAGTTGTGGGGTTGCAGAATTTTTGGCAGTAGAGGCTTAGGCTGTGAGCCCAGCCTGTTTTTGGAGATCAAAGGAGGAACGTAGCCTGAACATCTTCAGAGCCTGGTGAACAGACCTCCTTTTCTTTGAGCAAATGAACCTCAAATGAGGTCAGATTCACACTGCTGCAACTGACAGGTCCATTTTCATTACAGGACTGAAAAAAAGACAGCAAGAAGAGAGACACAAGCTCAAAATGAAGAACTGGCCTTGTCTTATACAACTGCTGGTAGACTTTGCTTTGATTGTAATACAAGGTTTAATCTGAGGTTGCTACAGAAAGTTTTGTGTATACTATTGAATACATTAGAGGTCTGTTGACTCTCTAAGGGAAGTATGACAAGTGAGTGCTAGAGATGCAATTACCCTTTCAGAGCTTTACATATAACATTGTGAAGCTAGGACTTTCAGTTGTTTGCACCCTATGTCAGAAGCTTAAAGAGGAATTAGAAAAGCTGAAATTGCACCCACAAGCTTTGTCTTAGGAAATCCTTCACTAAAGCAGAATTTCCAAGGAGCACAGTGTTTCCACATCCAGATTGTTCCACCATTGTCACTGTTCCCATATTCAATGCATGCTTATAGAATCATAGAATTGTTAGGGTTGGAAGGCAACTCAAGGATCATTTAGTTCCAACCCCCCTGCCACGGACAGGGACACCTCACACTACAGCAGGTTGCTCACAGCCACATCCAACCTGGCCTTAAAAACCTTCAGGGATGAGGCTTCTATCACCTCCCTGGGCAACCTGTTCAGTGTCTCAACCCTCATGGGGAAGAGCTTCTTCCTAACATCCAATCTGAATCTACCCACTTCTACTTGTTTTTCCATTCCCCCTAGTCTTATCATTACCTGACAGCCTAAAAAGTCCATCTCCAGCTTTCTTGTGGGCCCTGTTAAGATACTGGAAGGCCACAATAAGGTCTCCTTGGAGCTTTTTCTTCTCCAGACTCTCTCAGATCATCTCCATAGGACAGGTGCTCCAGCCCTCTGATCATCCTTGTGGCCCTTCTCTGGACATGTGCCAGCACCTTCAGATCCTCTTGTAACAGGGGCTCCAGAACGGACACAGTACTCCAGGTGGGGTCTCACCAGAGCAGAGTAGAGGGGGAGAATCACTTCCTTTACCTGCTGGCTATGCTTCTCTTGATGCAGCCCAGGATGTGATTTGCTTTCTGGGCTGCAAGTGCACACTGTGGGCTCATGTTGAGCTTCTCATCCACCAGCACCCCCAAGTCCTTTTCTTCAGGGCTGCTCAAGCCAGTCACTGGCCAGCCTATATTGTTGCTTGGGATTGCCCCGACCCAGATGTAGGACCTTGCATTTAGTCTATGGTGGAGGCCAACCAGCAACAGTGATGGAATAGCAAAGAAAATAGTGCTCCATTAAACTGCCAGCTAGCACAGTCACAGAGAGTGACTGCACATCCACCTTGGCCACCTAAATTTTAGGCTCACAGTCTAATGCAGCTATTCACCCTCTGATCTACATGGCCCCGTTAATTTCATCCTAAGATAGGTTTGTGAGAGTGCCTAACTCTATTGATTCCAGGTAGAATTCAAATGAGCATTGCTGAAGTTAGATGAGACTGATCCAACTCTTAAGCATCATGATTCATTGACATGATTTAGAGCAGCCCCTCAGAGATTTTAGGCAGAAGAGTTATTACAACCTAAGACACACATATTTCTCACACTGAATTCCTGATGCACTTGACTGGACTAGAGCAGTGATGCTGGATGAATATGACCCTGCTTATCCTACAGAATCCAGCATTCAGTGCCTGCCCAATTGCCCACCAACAAAGAGTGAGACACTAAACCCGCACAACCTCAGAGATTCACTTACTGAAGATATTATCCAGGCTCTGATGCTTAACCTCAGAGAACACATGATAAATAAAATGAAAGAAACCTCATCTGTGATGAATTATAGCTGCAGTACTAACTGAAGCTCAGCCCAAACAACAGTCTTGTTGTCACTGTAAGGCATTTAAAAACTCATCAGGAAAGGGTTACAAATGAAATCTCTGTAATGCTCTATTTTTTTTCCCATTTAGTCTCTAAAGCTCTGCAGCTTTTTGCATATTTACTACTAAAATAATTTTAAAATCTATTTTAGTAGTAGCATCTGATAAATCCTCCTAAAGGATCATTAATTAGCTTCAAGATCGATTGTTCCATTGTGTTTTGTTCAATTTACCCATGTAAAATTTATTCACATTTTCTCCCATCTCCCTTTGTTTTCTTCTTGCTTCTGCATGTTTTAGTTTTCATGCACTTTGTACTAAGGCAGTATGAAAAAAATCAAGCAGTTTCTCTCTCTCTCTCTCTCCCTGCCTCTCTTTCTCTCCCTCCCTTCCCACATGTCAGTCTCAATTAATTTGAATTTATCTCATTTGGAAATGAAGGATGTTGCTGAGCAGTTCAGAACTGATTCTTTGAAGGATTTCCTAGGAGCAAAACCATCTTCAGAACCAAAGCACCCTCCCATGGGCTTTACAATTAATTTTCTTTTTTATCTTTTCTTTTCTCTTCTTTTTTCTTTTTTCCCCCTTTTTTTCTCCTTTTCCCTCCTTTTCTCTTTCTCTTTTCTCTTTTCTCTTTTTTCTTTCTTTTTCTTTCTTTTCTTTCTTTTCTTCTTTTTTCTTTTCTTTTCTTTTCTTTTCTCTTTCTCTTTCTTTCTTTCTTTCTTTTTTTTTTCTTTTTCTTCCTTTTTTCTTTCTTTTTTTTTTTTTCTTTTTTTTTTTTCTTTTCTTTCTTTTCTTTTCTTTTTTTTCTTTTCTTTTCTTTTCTTCTTTCTTTCTCTTCTTTTCTTTTCTTTTCTTTCTTTTTCTTTTCTTTCTTTCCTTTTCTTTCTTTTATTCTTTCTTTCTTTTCTTTTCTTTTCTTTTCTTTCTATTCTCTTTTTTCTTTCTTTTCCTTTTTTTTTTCTTTCTTTTCTTCTTTCTTTTCTTTTTTCTTTTCTTTCTTTCTTTCTTTCTTTTCTTTTTCTTTTTTTCTTTTCTTTTCTTTCTTTTTTTTTTTCTTTTTCTCTTTTCTTCTTCTTTTTTCTTTTCTCTTTTTCTTTCTTTTTCTTTTCTTTTTTCTTTCTTTTCTTCTTTTCTTTTTTCTTTCTTTTCTTCCTTTCTTTTCTTTTTCTTTTTCTCTCTTTTCTTCTTCTTTTTTTCTTTTTCTTTTCTTTTTCTTTCTTCTTTTCTTTTCTTTTCTTTTTTCTTTCTTTTCTTTTTTCTTTTTCTTTTCTTTCTTTTCTTTTTTTTTTTCTTTTCTTCTTTTCTTTTTCTCTTTTCTTTTTTCTTTCTTTTCTTTTTTCTTTTTTTTTTTTTTTTTTTTTTTTCTTTCTTTTCTTTTCTTTTCTTTTCTTTTCTTTTCTTTTCTTTTCTTTTCTTTTCTTTTCTTTTCTTTTCTTTCTCTGTTTTTTTCTTTTCTCTTTCTTTTTTCTTTTCTTTTTTTCTCTTTTTCTTTTCTTTTTTTTTTTCTTTTCTTTTTTTCTTTTCTTTTCTTTTCTTTTCTTTTCTTTCTTTTCTTTTCTTTTCTTTCTTTTTTTTCTTTCTTTCTTTTCTTTTCTTTCTTTCTTTTTTTTCCTATCTCCATTTCAATTGAATTGTTTTTTTGTATGTTATCTGCATGCTCTGAAAAAGGTCAGCAGCCCTCTATTACACTGTATATGGAAAGTCTGAAAGTTTTCCAAAACTACTGTAATTAAAGCACAGGAGAATTTGATTTGATCCGTACCAGAAACTACAATGATTTAGGAAACTTCTGGTTTTTGCACTGCAAATCAGTAATAATTAGTGATCAGATTAAGTGATCAGACTTCTGGTAGCTTTCATTGGTCAGTAGAGTTTATAAAGGAGATAAATGTCTTGCGAGCTCTGGCACTGGATGTGGCACTTGGTGCCATGGTTTAGTAGTCATGAGGTCTTGGGTGACAGGTTGGACTTGATGATCCTTGAAGTCTCTTCCAACCTTATTGATTCTATGAAATCCTACAGAGTGTTTTTTAACAGAGCTTTAATAGAATGGGTATCTGCTTTACCATTTTCCACAAAGGTTCCCTTCCCATTGCCTAGTTACTTGTTCCAACTTCTATACCCCATGGGAGAATCTTTGCCTGCAATGTTTCTTTGGCACTTTTTCATGAGAGGAAAGGAAAAGTTTCGGTGAAGAGGAAAAATCAGATTTTTTAAAAGTATTATTCTAATATGCAACTAACTTGACTCTGTAGGGCAATTGACAAGTACAATTTTACCTGTTGTCTCAGGTGTATGCACTGTTGCCCAGGACCAGAAACCTGGGATGAATCCTTCCCAAGGAAGACCAGCGCACCTCTTGGAAGGTACATAGATGGGGTAAGAACAATAGACTCCTCAGAACAGCTTGCTGGCCTACCCACACCCTCAGGAAGGAGCCATGGATTTGCTGTACTACTAAATTAACTACAGATGTCTCTCCAGAGGTCTGTATGTCCTACTTGAACAAGGTTTGTATGTTTATTTATACGCCATCCAAAGCATGTGATCAACCTGGGTCCTCTAAGCAGGGTGGGAAGACAACACATTTGTGCTTCCTCTCTTCTTGCTGACCTGGAGTGAAGCACCCTCCAGGAAAGCCAGGGAGGACAGAATTAAGAATGAAGAACTTCTCTACTAAAAAGTATATTTTCCTGACCATGATGATAATGACAAGTATTGAGCTCAGAAACTATCACCCAGACAAATGTTGGAAGTCTTGTTACCTGGGCCTGAAAATCACACAGAGTGATCAGCTCAGGCTTTGAAGCTGTTCAGAATATGGAAGATCAAGAGAGGAGTAGATGCTCTGCAGTGAGAATAATTTTCACAAGTAGAGATCCAGCAGGGAACAAGCCAGAAAAACTTGACTTGGTGATTTTACAGTCTAGCAAGGCACTGTTAGCGTTCCTTTGGCAAAGAAGATTGATTTGCTTGTGTAAGATAGGTTACCAAATGCAGAGCTAAGAATTGGTGCTATGCCATGGAACTATTCCTCAAGTCCCTTTTTAAAAGTCTCATGGTACATCATTTAAAATCAGTGTAAGGGGTCACTGGAAAACATTGGTTGCACAGCTTCCATCGAAAATCTAAGTACCTGTTTATAGTTATATATTTATGCAAACAGACAGTGCAGCATAAATAAATATCACCCTTCTTTACTCAGCATCACAATGGAAATGAAATCAGCCATAATTCAATGCATAAAACCTTTATTGGCTCTCAGGAGGATGAGAACAACAACTTTTTCACTGAAATGACCATTGCTCTGTGCTGTCAACACTAGTCCTCCAATGCAGAACAGCCTTCCTAATTGTCCACAGGAGAGGAATATAGTGTTATAGAAAACATTTGGTAACTTGATGTAACCTGGTTTCTTTTGCACAGGAGTTTTAACTGTTTACTGATAGCTGTCACAATGCTCTTATCGGTTAATTTCCTATTAAGGAGGTAAAAATGAACTTCACTTTTTTTACATTCAGTACAAAGTCTTTGGTCTCCTTGTCTGAGTAGTTAGTGTAGGAACTTCTGCCTTACATCTCCTGCTCTTCTTGGCCCTTTTCCGACTCAGTCATTAGGAAAGAATGCAATGGTGCAGAGTCCAGCTGTAGGAGACCTGTAGCTAGCAGTGCTCCTCAGGTGTCAGTGTTGGGTCCAGCATTGTTCAACATATTTATCAATGATCTAGGAGAAGAGATGGGGTGTGCCCCCAGCAAATCTGCTGATGACACAAAACTGGGAGGACTGGCTGACACACTGGAAGGCTGCGCTGCCATTCAGCAAGACCTGGACGAACTGGACAGCTGGGCAAAGACAAACATAATGGAGTTCAACAAGGATAAGCGTAGAGTCCTGGACTTGGGGAGAAATAACACCATGAACCAGTACAGGTTAGGAGTTGACCTGCTGGAGAGTAGCTCTGCAGAGAAAGACCTTGGAGTCCTGGTTGATAAGAAGTTACCCATGGGACAGCAATGTGCCCTGGTGGACAAAAGGCCAATAGTATCTTCAGGTGCATTATGACAAGCATGTCCAGCAGGCTGGGAGAGGTTCTCCTACCCCTCTACTCAGTCCTAATTAGACCCCATCTGAATACAGTTCTGGACTTCCCAGTTCAAGAGGGACAGGAAACTATTGGAGAGAGTTCAGCAGAGAGCTGCAAGGGTCATTAAGGGACTGGAGCATCTCTATTATGAGGAAGGACTGAGAGACATGGGGCTGTTTAGTTTGGAAAAGACAAGGATAAGAGGGGACCTTATTGATATCTACAAATATCTGAAGGGTGGCCCTCAGAAAGATGGACCCAGTCTCTTTTTAGTGATACCCAGTGATAGGACGAGGGGCAATGGACATAAACTCAATCACTGGAATTCTATCTCAACACGGGAAAAAACTTTTTTACTGTGAGGGTGACAGAGCATTGGAACAGGTTGCTCAGAGAGGTTGTGGATTCTCCTCTGGAGATCTTCAAAACCCACCTGGACATGTTCCTGTATGACTCGCCCTAAGTGGTCCCATTTTGATGGGGTGTTGGACTCCATG
This sequence comes from Colaptes auratus, assembly GCA_015227895.2. Classification (NCBI taxonomy): domain Eukaryota; kingdom Metazoa; phylum Chordata; class Aves; order Piciformes; family Picidae; genus Colaptes; species Colaptes auratus. The sequence continues at coordinate 12,295,962 of CM037642.1, forward strand.
ATCTCTGGAGGTTCTTCCCAATCCCTAGCATTCTCTGGTACTATCATTCTGTGAAGGAGAAGGGGTTAAGGACACAGCCTCCTCTTCAGTCCATTCTGCTTTCTTATAGACAATTGGTTCACTGCATGAATATTTGGGTACAGCCTAAGGTCTACTGAAATAAACACTTTTCCTTCTGATTCGAATTTTAGTAGCAAAGCAAGTACTGTCCTAAGCACAAAGCTTTCTGTTAGGCACTTCACAAAATCCAAGTGAGGGAGGTTGACCTTCTGTTGTCTCCTCCCCCTTTGAACAATTCTGTCTGATGGTTGGTGTCATGAAGTTTTCAGAAATTGGAGAGAGAGAAAAAGAGAGAGGATCCTACAAACATTCTAAGCTTTAAAACTGGCTTATGGACAGGAAATAAAAGGCCTTAGTAAGAGTGAAGAGTTTAATAAAGGGAGAGGCAGCAAGTCATGTGCTCAAAAAGTCAGTATGCCATAAATATGAATGGTCTTGTGGAGTGTCAGAGTTTTACTTCAGAACTGGTTTTACTGATAATACAGTAACTGAGGGTGGGAAGCAAAAGAAACAGAGGAGCCAAGCCAGATAGACTGGGATGGTAGAAAGACAGTGGAGACACAGAGAGGAAACTCTCTTTTGGTAGGTAGCAAAGGCACTTTACTGTTGTGAATAAAAGGGAAAAGAAAATGTAGAAAGTATTTTCCTTTGCTCTCAAAAATGATGGGCCTGATTCTCAGCCTGCATGATAATCACAGCTCCAAAGCAAAGAATTAAGGGGTTGGCACATCACAATAATTCTAGACAGTAGATTCAATTCCCAACAACTTTTGTCAAAATAAAAAGTGCTGAAGCAATGACTTTCTGACATGGAAGCTTTCTACTCTTTATCATAGAATCATAGAATCAGTAAGGCTGGAAAAGACCTCAAAGATCATCAAGTCCAACCTGTCACCACAGACCTCATGACCACTAAACCATGGCACAGTGCCATGTCCAATCCCCTCTTGAACACCTCCAGGGATGGTGACTCCACCACCTCCCTGGGCAGCACATTCCAACGGCTAACAACTCTCTCTGGAAAGAACTTTCTCCTCACCTCACCTCCCCTGGTGCAGTTTAAGACTGTGGCCTCTTGTTCTGGTGCTGGTTGCCTGGGAGAAGAGACCAACCCCCTCCTGGCTACAACCTCCCTTCAGTTAGCTGTAGAGAGCCATAAGGTCTCCCCTGAGCCTCCTCTTCTCAGGCTAAACAACCCCAGCTCCTTCAGCCTCTCCTCATAGGGCTTGTGCTCGAGGCCTCTCCCCAGCCTCGTTGCCCTTCTCTGGACACATTCAAGAGTCTCAATGTCCTTCTTAAATTGAGGGGCCCAGAACTGGACACAGGACTCAAGGTGTGGCCTAACTACTCCTGAGCACAGGGCACAATGATGTATTCCTGATGCAGGGCAGGATGCCATTGGCGTTCTTGGCCACCTGGGTATACTGCTGGCTCATGTTCAGCCAGCTATCAACCTGTACCCCCAGGTCCCTTTCTGCCTGGCCACTCTCCAGCCACTCTGACCCCAGCCTGTAACACTTCATGGGGTTGTTGTGGCCAAAGTGCAGCACCCAGCACTTGGGCTTGTTGGATGCCATCACGCCTTTATGATCTTCTAAAACACCTATTTGTTATGTAAAGTTCATGAACACAGACCATATCAAATCCAGCAACAGAGTGTTTCCAGAGTTAACAGGAAGAGTTTTGGAAATGTCATACCAGAACTTTATAACTTTATTTAAACAAAAGCTGTTAAGATCATCTTTACAAATCTAATATTTATATTTCATGATAAAGCAAAAACTGTAAAGAACACTGGCCCCTGCTGTAACAGCTAAAAGCTGGAGGTATAATTATATAGGCAATTCATCTAATAGGGCAGATTTTACATCCAGGATTAAAACATACTTTTAAAAAAAAAATAAAAAATTATGAGTTAGGACTATAAAAAAATTCAAAATTTTATATTGCCCTCTTACTACACAATTTTATTGCTTGGTAAAAACAGTCAAACACCTCATGCATCACTGGAGGCTCTCTTTCTACAGTTCTCTTCTGGCTCATCAGCAGCGATGCATTCAAACACACTGAAAGACTGGAAGTAATTGCTGAAATCTGACTTTTTTCAGTTGTCTTAGGAGCAAAAAGTTGAACTGTGGAGCCTGCAGCTCCTCCTGCCGCTGCTGTTTCGATGCTTTCATTGTATCAGGAATATGGTACTGCTGCTAATGAAGATATAACTCTTTTCTGTGTAATATCTGTTGGGGGTTTTTTACTTCTGGAACAAAAGGTTCCCACTTCAAGCAGTCACACCAAAGGGAGAAATAATCCTTTACATTTTTCTATCAATATTTCACCCGAGACCCTAAGTGAAAGAAAGGGAAAATAATGGTCTCCTTTCTTCCTTGGGCTGTTTGAGATCTCTCACTTTGTATTCCAAAAGCTATTCAGAGGTGTGTGCTCCTGTGTGTTGTGCATGGGGGAGTTGTCTCCAGATAGCTCATAGTTTATCGCCTTCCTTTATTTCCCCACAGTCACAGTACCCAAATGTACTAAGGAAAATTTTTTCCTGATGCCAGAAAATACTTTTTTTCATGTTTTTCTTGCCATGGATACCACCTTAGAAAAGCTTTTGAGTCACCTAAATCAGAGGAGACGAGCCTTTTCCTCACAGAGGGCCAAGCAGACCTTTCACACACCCTTCACAGGCCACACATTAACACAGAGATTAGTGTTGTTTTATAATCTGGGAGAGGGAAAAAAAAAATATGGCTTCAAGTCACATAAAACAAAGTTGCAGGGTAATTCTGCCAATAGGTTCTCACATCTTCTACAAATGACCTCCTCTGCACAGTGGACTCCCATATTTATGTACCTCCTAGAAAAACAACTCCTGAATGCTTTATTAAGGGCAATATCATTTACAGAGCATTCCAGCCCTGGAAAAATTCACAAGGAGCATCTCTGAAAGTAAAGCTCATCTCTGATTAGGTTCTCATTTAACTTAAAAAGATACCTACTGAAGAAAGAGGATTACATGCATTTTCTTTCGCCAGGTTCTTCTCTACTGTGATACATTCATTAACAAGAGGCTGGACAGCAGCACCCATGGACTTCTATTTCTGGATGACAGGTATATGTGTAAGCTATGCTCCTTGAGAAGGTGTGAAATCACCCTGGAACTGGGCAGTTCATGCTGGCAGGCTGGTCTACTAATAGACAGGACAAACATCCCACCCTCCAGGTACCCTGGACCTGCTCCAGGCACCTGCTGCCCAGGCACACCACTAGCTGCTGAAGTATATCTTAGGTAACATTCATACTTGCATTTCAAAAGAAGCTCCAGAAGAATTACTCTCACCTGAGTCTTCTCTGGGACCACAATAAGAGGAGTTTGCAAGATTGGACACAGTTCCTCAAAGCTGGGGACTGGGCAGCCAGCCCTTCCTCTTCCCACTCAATATCTCCTTCATGAATTCGTGCTCTTTTAACTCACACATCTGAAGTTTTCATTATATTAAGAGAAATTTTTCTATCCTACATGATATGCCTTTGTTCTTTCCACAGTATTCGTTGAGAAGGATGGATTAGATGCACAGAAAGTCATAGCAAGCATCTGAAAACATATCTAAAACTTAACTCAGAATCACATTCATTTAGAGTAGAGCCCAAGGCCTTCTGCTGTGGCTGTTAGGACTTCAGATTTGCTTTAGGCTTGTCAGGTGATCAAACTATCATAAGAATTTGTGAAAGGCAACATGCCACAGGCTGTGCCACTAGCTTGGGGTACAAAATGCTTTGAGTTTCCCAGAGTATATCTTTTCTTTATGCCTGGAAATTTTCTCTGGGTAGTAAAAGATAATTTTTCCCATTTGTCTGGGTAAGTCGGCCCAGAGAAAAGGTAGCTCTCTGGCTGCCAGATGTACAGCAGCCCCAGGCAAATGTACATTGAGATCACCAGGTGGACGTATTGCTTCATGTGGTAAGTAGATGGACCCCAAATTCACTGTTTCCATGGTGTACTCTATCTGTGCCATTCCTCTGCTGGGAAATCTGGGACAGAAGTATTAAACCCCTTATTTGTTAAAAGTCCTTGGGTTTACATCAGAATTATAGAACAACAGAATTGCCTGGTTGGAAAAAAAAGGATCATTGAGTCCAACCACAACCTAACACCTCCCTGTACACAACTGTTGGACCATGTTGCAGTGCCCAATGACCCTTCTGGTCTTATAGTGTAGTACCAAAATGACATCCTGTACTTTTCCTACTTAAAATACTTATGCCTGATTTTCTTCATTGTCAACAGTTCTCTTCCACTTGAAACTCTCAGGCTTATCACTCCCAAATGAAACAAGTGCTTGACACTGGTTTAATGATATTAAAAAAAGACCGCAACTGTGGGAAAATCTCAGCTCATGTGTTGGGGAGTAAAGGGGTCCTGGTAGTGCATTGACGCTGGGATGGCTCCTACAGCATCACCTAATCAACTCTGTTCATTTTTGGCTGTGTGAACAAACTGAAGTTACTGGGAACCAGGCCAGCAGCTGGACCACTAAAGGCTGAGGTGGGGATCAGCAACATATGGTCTTGACCACTCTGTTGAATAAAAAGCAGTTTAGATGCTGCTCCTTAGTCCATTTATCTATAGAGACAAAGCTAGTCAGTAGCAATTGTGATTCTAGCTACCTATAAGAATTGTCTTGTACATTTCACATATTGCCAACAAATAAAAATCTAACTTTTATTCCTACTTTTGAACACAAACTCAGCAGTAAGCAGCATATGCAAGTGGTGGCTCAGGGAGCACGTAAATGGGGACATGCAAAATTGGCATTAGTGCTGCAGAAAAAGAGGTCTAAGATGTGATGCTAGAAGCAGAGTGAAGGAAACTGCCTGTTGTCACACTGTCTTGCAACTGCTGTAACACAACAGTGAAATCTCCTTGTCCTGCCCTACACAGTTCAGCTGCGTACTCATTGCTCTGTTCTTTCTCCAGTGAAAAACAGTAAGGGCTTTTTTTCTTCAGTGTAATAGAGAGCCACAGAATCTCCCCAGCTTTGTTATCAGATGGTTTCCCTGAAGCTGTAGGTCAGCCTCCCAAATTTGCTGTGTGCACCGGGAGCTAAATGAGCTAACCTTCTGTCAAACAGTGAAATCTGGGACATATTTTCCACTTTTGCAAACATTAGTCTAAGTGAATCAAGTACTTAATGTGGCATGATGAGGAGGAACCCCGGGGAAAAACTAGTGAGCTCATAGTCCAAGACCGATGCAGTCATAGTACTCAAAGAAAAAGAAAGAAAAAAGCACTCAAATTTTCCACTATGATAAAACCAGAAGCAAGTGCTAGAATGAGTAGGTTTTGACATCCATTGTTCAGTGTCACTAGACTGTTATTTTTTCTATATAGTAGAACAGTGGTTAATTCATAGCTCCTGGGATATATTTTTTTCCAAGCATAAATCACTCTCAGGTTATTCCACCCCCCAGCCACCCCCAACCTCCCCTCCCCTGTATCAATCAGTGGTTTGTAAAAAATAAATGCAGAAAGAAAGAAACCATACAAGCTGGCAGGTCGGTTTAGTGGCATTTAAAACAACCGTGGTAGTTATAAACAGTAAACAAAACATAGTAACCAATTTAAACACTAGAGATTGTTGTATCATAGGAGCATAAATCATTAAGTGAGTAATTTCAGCAGGAGTGACTCCAATACAAAAATTAAGCCAACAGTACCCCCTGTGGCAGTAATGAAGTACTGTATTTCTTACAGAAAACGACTGAGACAATTTGTGGTTGCAGCTTGGAAGCCCTCTGAAGTTGATCCTTGGAGGAGAGATCTCCAAGAAGCTTCAGCACAAAGCACTTTTATAAAGGATTATATTCCAGGCATATTTTCACAAACACAATCCAGAGCCTGCGAGCGATGGAGATGAGGTTAGAGGTATTTAGAGAAGAGATGCAAGCACATAAATGTAATGGGAGACCACTGCTTGGATGCAGGGAGTTCTGTGTTTTCAGACAACATCACTGGCTATTTTTCTGAAGAACCTTAGCGACCCACCAGTGCTACAAAGTGGAAGATTAAAATATAGAAGGGTCTGACGATGCAGTGTTCAGCCTGGCTAAACTCCTATCACAGTAGGACTGAACAGTTCAGTTCCAATACCTCAGCTGGCCATTTGTGAAACAATGAAGCACATCTGAAATGAAATTATGCTCTCCTCCCCTCGGCCAAATCCACGCTCCATCTCTTTCTACTGCCTAGATATGAAGCTTAGAGTGCCTAGGCTTCTCCCTAGACACTAATCATAAGTCAAAAGTTTGGTGTCTGACTCTGTAAGTCTCCTTCATTTGCCAGGGAAGCTGCAGAACTTCCAGGTTACATGAACGCTGCTCAGACAAAAATCTCATCTAATTATCATCTTCAGATTTTGTCACCTCTTCAAACAGATGAGAACATCCAAAAATTGCTGCTGGAGTTTGAGGGAATGCAATTCACTCCCACCTACTTTTTTATGATAATTCTTTTATTTCTCTGCTATTAGTCCTTCCAGTATCAGCATTTTGTGAATGGGAAAACGAGTTTTCTCTTTCTGATGTCAGAGGATACTACTTCTGATGTCAGAAGGAAAAATTAAAATCACATGATGCTACCTCACTTCAGAAATGCCTTTTAATTAATGAGCTCATCACTCCTGTTCCAGAATTCTACATATGGATTTCTACATAGGGAAAGATGCAGAGATCTACTGTTGCCTTTGGTCAAAGCTCAGGGAGGGAACAATAGGAAATATCACTGTTGAAGCACAGGAAACTCTCAGATGGAAGGAAAAGGGACAAAATGGGTCCCTGTTCCCCTTTCAAATATATGATGCAGTGCTGCAATCTTTTCTGCTGTTTTTAGCTCAGCAAGAAAGCATGTATGAGAGTAGGGCTTAGTTATGATATATTAAAAATGGTAAAAACAAGAACAAACAAACAGAAACCCAAACTAAACCAACCAACCAAAAAACCCAAAACAAGGAAACAAACTCAAAACCCAAAGACAATTGGATGTGAGTGCTATGACAATACGAATCTGATCCTAGGGATCTCTGAGCTTCTCTACATTATTAATACATGTCCTAGTGTAAATGTTGTCTTCGTTCCTTTGCTTCGGCGCCTAAGAATCCTGTTTGTATGACAGGTGGCTTGTGCAGCATGAAATAAGGCAACAACCTGTGTCCCAGAGAAGTCACCATCTAACCACAGGACAAGAAATCAAAAACACAATCAGGGGTGTATGCTCAAAAATTCTTCAGTATATACCTGAGGACAGCAGTTTTCCTCACAGAAATCTCTCAAGTCAAATCTGTCTTCCTCAGCTGTCCTTTGTGATTTTGCAGGGTGGTGAGCTGCAATTTCAGTCAGGTTTCTTTTTAAACTCAACTAGGTATTTGTTCTGTAAACAGGTGTCATGACATACATTCATGCTCTCAGGAAATATGAACCACAGAATCACAGAATGTTAGAGGTTGGAAGAGACCTCAAGAGACCACCTAGTCCAAACCCCCTGCCAGAGCAACATCACCTATACCGGATCACACAGGAATGCATCCAGGCTGAACTGCGATGGGACACTGCCGGTGGCAAATGGGACCCAGGAGTCAATGACAACAAGCCCAAATAACTCTTAAGAACTGAGAGGTCATGATGTGTCCTGTTAAAAATACACATCCAGTAGCAGGCAATATTCTGTGTTTTCACAGGTAACTCCATGTAAATGGGGAAGGGGACCTCTGGCATCTTAAGATGGTGTCATTTACATACTAACCAGATAACAGGCCAGAATCTTTCATTCTCAGTGCTTCAGAGTCTCAGATGACCTTCCAGGGTGATAATTCAAATTCATACTCATTTAATGCTACTTAGAGAGCCATTAGTTGCTGTGCAAAATGCCAGCTGTCTCTAAATCAAAACTGTACGTGAGCTATGGGAGTGAAATATGTCAGACTTTGATGAATACAGTTCATACACAAACATCCATCCACCATGTCTAGCAGTAACCTGTACAAAAAAATAACAAGTACCTTGCTGGGGCTGAGATTTTTTCTTTCCTTTTCCTTCCAGATGTGCCTTAGTGTTTGCTTTATTTCTGAAGCAGCATTAGACATGAGAATCCTCACAATGGCCAGCTATCATTGCTGTGTAGGCAAACCAAGAGGTAATGACATATTTAGTCAAAAAGCAGAAGGTTTAAGGATATTTCCCAAATCAAATATTTTTCAGGTATGAAACACTGCTGTAGATCTTTGCATGCAGAAGGATTCTGAATCACTCACCAGGAAAAACTGCATCACCGAGAAGATTCCTTGGAGAAGACTGAAGTCTCTCTTGGACAGGATGGCAAATTACTCAGCTCCAGCTACCAGTAAAAAGCTGCTCAAGAGGAACAGGTGGTTTGTGGAGCTTTGCACTGGACAACACATCCTGAGTTTGTGGTTTTGAGGCCAAGACTATTTAATCACTGGTTAACTGAAAAATAGTAGATGCTGACCAAGACTCCCATCTCTGACCCCTTTGGGAGACCATGGGAGAAATGACTGCTCCACGGGTGAGTACTGCACCTAAAGGTACACCCTGGCCTCCTGTAGTAAGTAGGATCTTTTCACCAGTGAAGGCTATCCATTTTTCACAACAGAAGCCAGGGCAGCCACCCAAAGCCATTCCTAGCTAGTACTGAGGCAGCCAACTATTTACTTGCAGGCATGTGTTAAAAAAAAATGCTAAGAATTTTCTTAAGGTTTGTAGAGTATTGTAAAATAAGGACTTCCCTTCACAATGCAAGCTAATGCTGACCACAGAAAAACTAAGGAAGCCTTGACTTTCTGTATATATGCAGCAAGCACCTTCTGACTTGGGTTTGAGTTTAATACCCATTCTTGCAAGAAAATAATAAGGTTAAGTGTGAGTTAAATGTCACTTATGGTATGAATAGTGCATGTCTGTGTGAGGAAGAAATACTGACTGCATGTGAGTTTAACCTCAACTAAATTTTCAGCCAAAATTGCTAGAAATTACTTAATAAGAATGAACAGCATAACCTATAAACAAAACAAAACCACGTTCCCAAGAGGGGAACTTGGGCCCTGAAACACACCTTTTGAGGTCCCAGGTTAAGCTCTATCATTGGGCTTGAGAGATGGGACAATGCCATATTCATGAAGCTCAACAAAGCCAAGTCCAAGGTGCTGCACCGGGGTCAGGGCAATCCCAAGCACATATTCAGGCAGAGCAGTTCAGAGAAGAAAGACTTGGGAATGCTGGTTGATGAGAAGCTCAACACGAGCCAGCAACGTGCACTTCCAACCCAGAAAGCTGACTGTATCCTGGGCTGCATCAAAACCACCATGGCCAGGGGTGATTCTCCTCTCTGAAATGGTTATTTTGTGTAATTAAGGAGCACCAGCCTGGACCATATTGTTCAGAACTCATGGAAACTTACTCCTTGAGACTACACCTCTAGTCCAGGAAGATCTTGTCTCATATCTGAAAGCACAATGCCACCAGAGGGTCTGGCATATGATCTTCACAGAACAGAAAAGGCAATAGTGACCACAAACGTAACACCGGCTGCAAGTTAGTTCTGCTACTTGAGGAGATCTGTTTCCATGTACCAGATCTAACTCCCTCAAAGATGGGACACCAGGTTTATCAACAATGCTGAAATCTGCAGCTGTTGTTTGAGAACATCAGCCAAATATCCCACGCCAGGAAACAGAATAATTTTGTAATAACTGAAACAGATAGTGAATATAGTGTTGCTAATCATTCCCCTCTATTTAGCTTTCTTGAGGGTGCATTTGGACTACTATCTAAGGTTGCCCCTTCCTCCATTCAGCAAAGATATCAACAAACTGCAGTGAGTGCAATGGAGAGCCACCAAGACAGTTGGATTGGAGAACATGAAGTAGGAGAAAACAAAGGGATTAGGTTTGCTCAGCCTGCAAAAAAAGAAGCTAAGGCTGAGTTTTAACTCCTGCTTTCCACTCTCTTATGAAAGAGGGATCACAGAAGACATAAAGCCAGGCTTTTCTCAAGGAGTACAGCAAAAGAAAAACAGGCAACAGCCACAGGTCATATGAAACAGAAATCTGTCTGAACATTAGACATAAAAACCCAAACCCAAACAAACAAATAAAACAAACCACAAACCAAAACAAAACAAAGAACCAACCAACCAAACTGACAATGAAGGTAGTGCAACACTGGGAGAGTCCACAAGTATAAAATGAGACACCTTCACTGTTGTGAGAGGAGACCAGTTGTGATTCACTAGCAGAGATTCCGGTCTCAAGAGCCTGATTTTCTCAGAGGGAGTAAACATCTGCTGTTTCCACTGAAGTAATTTATGTCAGTCTTTACTACCTGAGGAAATTAAAGGTAGGTCACTGAAGATTAAAGGAATAGGTTTTTAAAACCTTCTTTATGGAAGGTGCTGAGCACCTAGGACAAGTGAAACACATCTTACAAGTTTAAGGACCCTAAAACTGTTGCTAAAACAACCCTAGAAAAGCAGGCCCTCCTTACTTTATGTGTCTCTTTTGTTATTTACACAGGTCAGATTTCGTTTGCTACCCCCACAGTGCTGTTGCAGTCCTGTATTTATTTTCCAGGTCATGTAGATTCATGCACTGGAAATTTAACTTTGAAGAAATGAGGGGGAAAGAAGAAAGAAGAAAAGAAAAAAAAAAGATAATCTTAAATCTACCAAGTTTAAAGGGAAGAGAAAGAAAGTTCAGTTCACATGATTAACTGTCATAAGCACAGTACATACCATCAGAGGTGCCAAAGCCTGACTTGAAAGGTTTTAAACGTTTCAAGCTGTGCAAGCATGCGTTTCTTCAAACAGGCAGAACTGATTATGATGATCACAGGCAAAATCTTAGTTAAACAGAGGATGTGCAGGTTTTGTAAACTGTTACACAGCGATTACTAACTATTGAAATAAATGGTTTGTGTGTCTATTAGCATTAGAGGCTTTTTTCCCTCCCCTCTGTATCGCTAGGAAGAGTAAGGAATGCTGCAGGTGATGAAGGTAATTTTCATCATCAACACAGGACAGGCAATGAGCCTGGAGAAAACCAAACCTGATCAAGTGTTCTTAGATTCCAAAAAACCTTGGTAAGTTTTGCAATAGTTTTAATTCCTGAACAACTCTTTTATAATAGCTGAGGTCCCAAATGCCACACAAAAATGTCCTTCTTTAGGTTTTGGTGGTGGTGGGTTTTTTGTTTGGTTGGGGGCTTGTTGGTTGGTTGTCCTTTGTTTTTTTCACCCCTTTATGACTTAAAAAATATACATTTTCATCATACCACAAAGCTGAATGAACATCCATTCCTCAGTGTGTCAGGAGCTGTGCACTCTCCTGTACACTCAGGCCCCTCAGTTTAGGAAGGATGTTGACTTGCTGGAACGTGTCCAGAGAAGGGCAACAAAGTTGGTGAGGGGTTTGGAAGACAAGCCCTATGAGGAGAGGCTGAGGGAGCTGGGGTTGCTTAGCCTGGAGAAGAGGAGACTGAGGGGTGACCTTATTGCTCTCTACAACTACCTGAAGGGTGATTGTGGCCAGGCAGAGGTTGGTCTCTTTTCCCAGGCAGGCAACACCAGAACAAGAGGACACAGTCTCAGGCTGCGCCAGGGGAGGTTTAGACTGGATGTTAGGAGGAAGTTCTATACAGAGAGAGTGATTGCCCATTGGAATGGTTTGCCCAGGGAGGTGGTTGGAGTCACCATCATTGGAGGTGTTCAGGAGGAGACTTGATGGGGTACTGGGTGCCATGATCTAGTTGTTTAGGTGGGTTGGATTGGTTGATAGGTTGGACGCGATGATCTTGAAGGTCTCTTCCAACCTGGATTTATTGTATTGTATTGTATTGTATTTTAAATGAACGAATAGAAAGAAGCATGGGATATGCTGAAAGTGAGGATAGGGTCATGAAACCCATATTGTGTATTTCTTTTCATGTTTCTAACTCTAACTAAAATCTTGCTAAGCAAGATTTAAAGGAAAAACAACTTCTATCTTCTATCCACTTCTATCTATCCATACTTAGCTCTTTCTCATGCATGTGAACTTTATATTCATCATTCTGCATGCACTATTCAGAAGAATATTATAGAACCTATAGTATATGAAAGTGGTCATTCTACAGTGTCCTGAAATCTGTAATGGAAAAAGGCAGATGCAAAGGGAAATCCAAGAGGTTGATTAATACCAGAAAAGGAATAAAACACTGGATGCCTGAAAATCTTACTTCATTTCTATCTAAGGTCACTAATTTAATTTTCTCCTACCACCCATGTGGGTTTTCTTGTTTGGGTTTTTTTTTTTGTTGTTTTCTAATTTCCAGGAATTCCTGGCTGTTTATTCTATAGCAAACCAATGGGACTTTGAGTCTATGGTATCTTGTGGGAAATGTCTCAGCAGTACGTGTTTTTTGTTAAAGGCTGCTGAGGAGTTGCCTTGGTGTAACTGAATAAACACTAACTATCCCACTTTTTAAAGGGAGTGTAGTCTGCACACCAATTAAAGCCAAATGTCTGTGTAATGGTTAAGATATTGTTATGTGTTATCCTCCCAATATTCAGCAAAGAAGCGTTCCATAAGTGCCTGGAAATCAAATTGCCAGTATTACAAAGAAAAAATCTTCAAATAGATGTGTGAAGGCAGATGGTTTGTTTATATACAATTTTAATAAGAACAGTGTTTTTCTAATAAAATCTTGTGTGATTCATCCAACATATAAAGGAGAACAGGGAGTAGGCTATATGCACACACATACCACGCTCCAATTATTCAAAGCGCTGCAGTGCCAGCCCCAAGCCTGACCAATGATGTGTTCCCCAACACTCAAGCTGCCTGGATGAGAGTGGGCAGCTGGGGCTTCATAGTTTCATAGTTTCATAGTTTGAAAGCTGCCTGGATGAGAGTGGGCAGCTGGGGCTTCAGCTTAGCATCTGGTAGGATGATGGCCACCCTATCCAATCTCCCCTTTGCCACATCCTTCCCTGCCTCTAACAAGAGCTTAATGTCAAATATAGGAGCAAACTGCTGCCACTGGCAGTTGGTAGATGCTTGTCCCCGATCTAGGTCCAGCCTTACTTGTACTTGCCTCCTCCCATTGCTAATATTTCTCCCAGTCCTTCACAGATGTTTTCTTATCACACTAGTGAGTGGCTATTTTTCTCAGAGCAGATGTTCTACAGGCACGTGCTCTTTAGCCTTCTGTTGACATTGTTTCTCTTACAAAAGAAGCATTACTGTCACACTGCTTTTAATGCAAACCAAAAAATAAAACCAGAGGGAAAATTAAACCTGGAACTTCAAATAAGCAAAAAGTCATTTGTTTTTTTAAATACTTGCTGATAATATTATATAACCTTGATCAGCCTGGATCATGTAGTTAGTATTGCACAATTCAGAAAGAATAAGCTTTTTCAGTATGTCTACTGCTTTGAAAGCTCTAGTCCCTACCTAGCTGCAGGACAGCTCATTTAACACTTAGCAGTAAAGGCTACATGAGAAATAAAATGTGGCACGTGTACATTTACTTTTTAGGCATGCATAATTTCACCACCAAATTTGAATTATATGCAATGACAGAAAAGTCCCAAAATAAAGCATGCATCATTTGGTTGCATGCCACCAGATGAGTCAATTCACCCAGAGAATCCTGCCTCTGCTCCCTCCACATACAATGGGGCATGTTCTTTGATTTACCTGGTCCTAGAATCTTTCTATTCCACTTTTAATGCAGTGTTTCATTCCAGTTACTAATGCAGATATATTCACTTGATGCAGCTGTGCTCAGATTTTCACGGGGTGTTTGGAGGTGCTGCAGTTGCACTCAGATAGTTCTCAGGTCAACACTTCAAAATTAGTGAGAAAGAACTCGATGAAGAGGAGTAGCATTGGAGGCTGGATTTCAAAGAGAAATGTGCAGCAAATCAGTCCTGTAGAAATAAGACTGGGTCGGAGGCAACATCTGTATGGAGAAAACAAACAAATATTAAGAGTTTGGGAGCTACAACCAGTGGTCAGGATTCCCCCAGCGAGTACAAAATAGGAATTGCTCCATGAATTAAAATTAGGCTTCATGGGAGCTGTTCCAGTTAAAACCAGCTGAAGAGCTAACCCACAGCCCACAGCCTCTGGCTTTCACCAAACTGCAGATTCTGCTATGTGCCCTTGATGTGGAAGTGTGGCCCTGAAGAATGAGGACAAAAGCAGAAAATCTTGACTCAGGCCACCTCATGCCTCTGCTCCACTTGGCCTTTCTGTACAACCAGTTCATTAAACAATACTTCAAGTGCCTGATTCATCCTCTCTTATGCCAGTGAAATTGTTGGATACAAACCACCATAAAACTGGAGCCACACAGAGCTCAATTAATCCCAAGGCTTTTGAAAGGGTTGATTAGCTAATGCTTTTTGAGTTCTCATTAGTATAAAGGATCAAATCTCACACAGATTTGACTTCCAGAAGCTTAGGATGTGGAGGCTGGAGGAGAGCAGCAGCATGACAGTGACAGGTCATCAGGGAACAAGTTTGGAGACAGTCTATCAACCAAGTAGCCTTCTGTAATTTTGTGAGATAGATCTCTGCTCTGCAAGGCAGCTTCAGCCCCCCACTCATCAGCTTCTTCAGTTTACAGTCTCTCCCTCCTCAGACTGACATTTCTTCTTTCTCTCTGTCCTACATACTACTGAAATATCTGGGATGGTGGCCCATGCCAGAACTCATACTAAGTTGCCCCATTAGTCACATCTCCCCAAGGATAGGCCAAATGCCTCACGCCAGATACTTCCCCATCCCACTGATTGTTTTGCTACAGCGAGAAAACAGTGCAATGGTTTGGAAATACATCTACCACCTCAAAACACAACAGTGGGATATAAGCAGTTCAAAAGCCAAGGTTAGGAGAGAAAGAAAAAAGAAAAGGGCTAAATACAGTTGTGTGTGTGCATGCATGTGGGTATTTACTCACACACATACACATACACTATATGTAATATGCTCCCAAAGTACCTAAAATGGCTGAGAAATTTCAAGGGTAAGCACAGTATATTATAAGAAGGCATAAAAGAAATAAAGTAGCTGACTTTGAAAGTACTTTTGATTGGATTTCTACTAACTGTGGGAAAGCTACTAGGGGAAAAGTGGGAAATATTTAAGCAACTGTTGGGAAGTGCACAGCTGAAATTCTTCCCACTTCAATCTAAATAGGGAAAAGTGCAACACAGGCCATTGTGGTTAGGTAAGGAATGAAATGCAAAGAGTTTTACAAGCAGAGAGCTGAAAGCTTTTAAAAAAGATAAACAAATCTGGTGCAGAGGATTTGGAGGCACTGTATGTAAAAATAAGCAGAAGTAAGTTAAAGGATCAAATTAAAGGAGCAAATGGAATTACTGAATGATAAACTACATAAATATTTCAAGGGACAACAACGGGCTCTTTAGACATGTTCACGTTAAACAAAAGGGCAAATACAATAGTGGTCTCCTGAAAATGCACAAAAAATTAGAAACAGGGACAAAGGAAATGGTCTAATAATAGTATAGAGCAGGAAGGGGAAAAACAAGGATTATATTACTGCTCTTGATTTAAAGCCCAGTTTTACAGGAATTGAAATGCATCTCTACTCTTTACATGGCTTTCTTCTGTCATACAGACCTTCAAAGCAAGGCAATTCTGCATTGGGCTACGGAGGCTATACTCTCCTCTGTATCAATATATGCTCCTGCTGTATGATGGAGAGAGGCACTGCACTGCGGTGAATAAAGCAGCATTTTTTCTGTCCAGCTCCACACCTGTTATGTGTTAAGCTTATTTTCAGTGACAATGAAAAACATTTAGGATGACCTAATAGATGTGTACAAAATAATGAAGGAAGTGATAATGATGCACATCGTAAAACATCCTCCCATCCAAGAGGCTCAACAGCCATGAAATGTGGCAGAAGCATTCTAAACACAAAGGCAAATAAGCTCCGGTAAGAAACTTTTTCACAAAGCCAAATCAGCGCCCAGAATAAATGGTCGTGCTGGGCAATAAAAGCAAACTGCTACAGTGATTTTAATAATTCCATACTGCAAATAAAAAAGCAGAACATTGAAAAGCAGGGATGTGTCCAGTTCGGGCCCCTCAGTTTAAGGAGGACATTGAGACACTTGAATGTGTCCAGAGAAGGGCAGCGAGGCTGGGGAGAGACCTCAAGCGCAAGCCCTACGAGCAGAGGCTGAGGGAGCTGGGATTGTTCAGCCTGGAGAAGAGGAGGCTCAAGGGAGACCTTATTGCTTTCTACAACTACCTGAAGGGTGGTGGTAGCCAGGAAGGGGCTGGTCTCTTCTCCCAGGCAACCAGCACCAGAACAAGAGGACACAATCTCAAGCTGCGCCAGGGGAAGTTTAGGCTGGAGGTGAGGAGAAAGTTCTTCACAGAGAGAGTTGTTAGCCTTTGGAATGGGCTGCCCAGGGAGGTGGTGGAGTCACCATCCCTGGAGGTGTTCAAGAGGGGACTGGATGTGGCGCTTGGTGCGCCATGGTTTAGTCAGGAGGTGTTGGGTGACAGGTTGGACTTGATGATCTTTGAGATTTCTTCCAACTTTGGTGATTCTGTGATTCTGAGATACATTCCAGAAGAAAATAATGAGACTTGGACACGTCCATGTGCAGGCTGCATATCGAATAAAAGCAATTGCAAAAGACCAGCTGCATAGTATTATTAGAATTATCATTACTTTATTAATCCTTCTGACACCAAATGTATACGAAGCCAAAGTCAGCTACTTACACAGTAATTATGACTACATGCTCACACGTTTTGCAAGAACAAATCCTGATTTCTTATTTTGAACTATCACCATTGATGATGCTGGCACTGACATACCACACCTGAGCACTCACGAGAGATGGTAACCTTTCAGAACTAAGACCACTGTTAACCAAGAATATTTCCTGTTTTGAAAAACCCACCTGACCTCTCGATTTGCTCTAAAGTTAGCCTAGAAACTGAATCCCAGATCCAAAACTTGTACCTAAACTTGAAACTTAGACCTTCATCCTGGCCTGGTTCTCAGTTGCTTTATTAGTGCCACATTGATTTATGCTTGTTGAGTGTGGGGTTCTTCATGTTCATTCCCAAAGGATGAGCTGAAAAACTACATACATTCCATGACTAAGATACATTTGACACACCCTTTGAAAATCATAGAATCACAGAATTGTTAGGGTTGGAAGGCAACTCAAGGCTCATCTGGTTCCACCCCCCCTGCCATGGACAGGGACACCTCACACTACAGCAGGTTGCTCACAGCCACATGCAGCCTGGCCTTAAAAACCTCCAGGGATGAGGCTTCCAGCACCTCCCTGGGCAACCAGTTCCAGTGTCTCAACACCCTCATGGGGAAGAGCTTCTTCCTAACATCCAATCTGAATCTACCCATTTCTAGTTTTGTTCCATTCCCCCTAGTCCTATCACTACATGACATCCTAAAAAGTCCCTCCCCAGCTTTCTTGTAGGCACCCCTTCAGATACTGGAAGGCCACAATAAGGTCTCCTCAGAGCCTTCTCTTCTCCAGACTGAACAGCCCCAACTCCCTTAGACTGTCCTCATAGGAGAGGTGCTCCAGCCTTCTGTCATCCTTGTGGCCCTTCTCTGGAACTAGATGATCCTTGTGGTCCCTTCCAACCCTAACTGAAACTATGAAAACTATGAAAGACATGTGCCAGCACCTTCAGATCCAGAAGGCTCCAGAAGTGGATGCAGTACTCCAGGTGGGGTCTCACCAGAGTGGAGTAGAGGGGGAGAATCACCTCCCTCGACCTGCTGGCTATGCTTCTCTTGATGCAGCCCAGGATGTGATTGGCTTTCTGTGCTGCAAGTGCACACTGCTGGCTCATGTTGAGCTTCTCATCCACCAGCACCCCCAAGTCCTTTTCTTCAGGGCTGTTCTCAAGCCAGTCACTGCCCAGCCTATATCAGTACTTGGGATTGCCCCAACCCAGATGCAGGTCCTTGCATTTGGTCTTGTTGAACCTCATGAGGTTGTCACGGGCCCACCTCTCCAGCCTGTCATAAATAGTGTTAAAATATTCATATCAGTAAAAATATGGAAGTACATTTGATTTCTTCTTCAACAGCTCTGTTCTCTCTCAGTTCTGTTGTTGCCCCGAGGCACAATGCTTACATGTTCTGATACTGCTCAAACCCCACTGGGCAACAATCCTTTGTTTACACACAGGGCAATTCTCAATCCAAGGTTCTCAGTCTCCAGAAGATGTTTTCATGTTGCTCTTCAACAGACTGTGTTTTGGGGCAAGACAAAACATGGTTTCATTATTGCTTTGCCTGAATGATTGCTGATTACCACCCACTATGGATGTGGAGGCTTGTGCTGTGTTCTGGCCCAAGAGTTCTGCAGCTCTCACCTCATGTCCCACTCCCACAGCCAAATCTGCAGAATATGATGAGGGCTGCCACTCCCCACTGCCCTCTGCCAGACTGGAAACCAGCCACTGAGAAGCTGCATCTCATTACCGTCACTGGCCAGTGTTGAACTGGGTTTGTGTACAGTGATTAATTCAATGAATTTGGCATGCAGGGGAAAAAAAGTCTCAAAATTGCATTACTTTACTGAAAACACCTGGATACCCTTAAGAAGCAACTATAACACCACCAATACTGAGCAAAAAGAATCACTAGGAATTTTAAAAGGGGGAAATAACTTGAAGTCACGGGTTCTATATACGAGAATCAGCTTGTAGCATTATCAAATGCTCTGGGATGTGGCTAACATGAAAACTGCAGGTTTCCCATTCTGCTAAAATATTAGGACAGGATTTCATTCATTGAAGGTTTTGTTTTAATAATAAAAATAGGTGGTATGACTTAAAAAAAAAAAATCAAAGGGAGTTAAATGTCCTTTTATAAATTAGATCAAAATCTACAATTTTCACTCAGTTAGTAATGTCTCTTTCCTCCTTCCATCTGTAGCATTTTGAAAAGAGAAGGCACTTTAGCATGTGAGCCTCACTCAGTTTTCTCACTTCTCCCATAATAAAATAGAGTAAAAACGAAAGCTTTAGTAAATTCATACACCCTGTCGTATCAAATGGCAGATATGTACTGGTGAACTCAGAAGTCAAAGTGTCTAAATAAGTAATTCCTCTATATCATTTTCAAAAAGACTTTGATATTAAACCACTTCAGTCGATTCAAAAGTGTCACAGTGGCCCAGATTTTTGGAGCCTTTCTAAAACTGAAGTTGACAATTACAAATTGTCATACAACGCAAGAATCATCAAAGAAAAGTTTTGCCTTACGGTCCCATGTAGTATTTCAAATAGTTACCATACAGAATGGCACTGACCAAGACAGAGAGGAGTAGAAGGGAATTTCACCCTCAAATCTACTCAATAGGCATTCTGCAAGTAGATCCAAGTTCATATTTGATCCATGGAAGAAAAGGGAAGTGATGATGTCACATGTTCCATTGCTATGAAGTCCTATCTTCTTAAGCTCACTGTATGCAATATTAATTTAAATGAGGTTATACAATCACAGAATGGCCTGGGTTGGAAGGCAACTCCAATGGTCATCTAGTCCAATCCCCTCTGCAGTAAGCAGGGGCATGCTCAACTAGATCAGGTTGCTCAGAGCCCTGTTGAGCCTCACCTTGAGTATCTCCAGGGACGGGGCCTCAACTACCTCCCTGTTGCAGTGTTCCACTGCCCTCATGGTAAAGAACTTGTTCCTAAACCTATTCTTCTCTAGTTTGAAACCATTGTCCCTCATCCTATCACTACAGCTCCATTATAGGTTCCCTTCAGGTACTGGAAGGTCATTATTAGGTGTTCCTGAAGCCTTATCTTCTCCAGGATGAACAACCCCAGCTACCTCCGCCTGCTTTCACAGCAGAGGTGCTCCAACCCCCTGATCATTTTCATGGCCCTCCTCTGAACCACTCTGTCAGGTCCACATCCATCCTGCATTGAGAGCTCCAGGTGGGTGCAGTACTCCAGGTGAGGTCTCACCAGAGCAGAGTGGCAGAATCACCCCACTCAAACTGCCAGCCAAGCATCTTTTGATGCAGCCCAGGATGTGATTTTTCTGGGCTGCAAGTGCATGCTGTCTGCTCATGTCCAGCTTCTCGTCCATCAGCACCCCCAAGTCTTTTTTCCACAAGGCTGCTTTCTATCACCTCATCCCCTAGTCTGTATTGATAGTGAGGATATATAACAGGAGAATTCATTCTTGTTCTGCAGCTTTCACCCAGCTTGCTTGTTTACATTTCTAAGCTATTCTTGCAATCTACTGATGTGATGATAACAGCATCTTTTTCATACTATGGTCTCTAGTCTATGTCTCTACACTCATAAACTAATTAGGCCCAGCCCTTTTCAATGAAAACACAACAGTTCAAAAATTGCAGTGTTTCTCTAAGTACAAGAATAATTTGTGATTACAGTTAATGTGACAGCATACCCAAATGTGTTACTTCTACATATAAAATACACCAGAATCTCAATGACAGATGTCTTGTCTGCATATTTGTACTTATGTGTATAGAAAATAAATGCTTGCACCATGTTACAGGCCTCAGGACTTTCTCTCTGCATCTGAACAGCAAAACATGATACAAAAGCTGGATCGTCATTAGTAACCAAAGGTAAGCTCAAATCCTTTCACACTGAAACTGCTGTTTGAGCAAATTACAATAATAATAATACAATAATACAATAATACAATACAACAGGTTGGAAGAGACCTTCAAGATCATCACGTCCAACCAATCAACCCACCTAATACAATACAGTACAATACAGTACAATACAGTACAATACAGTACATACAACCCACTAAACACTAAAAAGTAAACCTGGCACCAAGCACCCATCAAGCCTCTTCTTGAACACCTCCAATGAAGGTGACTCCACCACTTCCACAGGCAGCTTACTGCAATGTCTCAGATAAGACTCCTCAGTATAAAATACCTATTTCGTTCACTATAAAACGAGTCCATGACAGCTACTTTTGCTTCCACAGTATCTCCAAAAATAAATATACTCTTTTAAAAAAACCTCTACCCCAAGTTCACCTTGGTGCTCTTCTTAAAAAAGGTGCATTTTTTCCTTCCTGACCTCCTCCCTAGCAAAGACAGATAGATTGTGTGCAGAGTTTATTACGAGATCGATCAAGATAATTGAGGTATAATTTTCTCAGCTATTTCTGTCATCATTTTGAAAGGCAGAGATGATTACATTTCTTTTTCACCCATCTGGGAAAACATATTGTGTTCACATGGAAGTTCAACATTTCAGCAAGGATGCGAGACCATCTCTTTAGATGAAGCTAACAGCTCTGCCATTAGGCCATCCCCTCTCGAGACCTCATTTTTCTTATTAATTGTTGTCAACACTAGCTCTGTTTCAGAAACAACCAACTATACCTCAGCCTTCTCTTCCTCTGGCACAGAACCAGCCAATACCAAGCCCAAAAGGCAGCTATGGTTCTGAAGATCCTTAAAGATTCACTTCCTCCTTATGAAAGTCTTCACAGGTAATCCCTTTACTATAGCACATTTTCTTCTTTTTCTTTTTAAGAATGATTGTTGAGCATTCATGTGAAAACAAGCTTCATTTTTGTTAAGGTCACCTCAAAAAGCAACTCCAAGTGCCACATTTTCACTGGAGTGACCACGCACAAAATTCTCTTCTTGTTTATGGCAATCTTCTGGTGCCATAATTTAAGTGAATTACTCCTAATTGCATCCAACCTTTCAGAGAACAAGATCCTGACTGTCTGCTTTGTTATTTTTCACTTGATACTTTTCCCTCCTCTATGTTTTTTCTGTTTCTGGTGACTGTGATATCGCTTACCACAAGAAGCAGTTCTGTTCTGAAATATATACTTTGGACTTAATATTAGGTCATTTTCTGGATATGAGATGATAACACTCTGTTGCACTTTGATCACTTACACTCCAATCAATTTTAACTACCAGTTTGCTACCCAGGAATTTTGTTATCATTCACCTCCAGTCCTTAATCCTCAAAAACTGACTTGCAGTCCAAGCTTTTGCCTCTGCTTACCGTTAAGGTAAATCCAAAACAACAAAAAGGATAACAACACAGGCATGAGTGTATATTATTGCAGATATCATTTCTATTTGTGGTTTGAACCCCAGATTTATTATTTTTTCTAAAACTGGCAATGGTAAAATGTTCCTACTGGATTTAAAACCAGTGATTTCCAACCAGTGACATAAGCATATATAAGCTTCAATGTCCACACTGTGTCTAAACATCTGTGTCTGTATTCACAGACCCATAGAATCAATGAGGTTGGAAAAGACCTCAAAGATCCTCGAGTCTCAACCTGTCACCCAACACCTCATGACCACTAAACCACAGCACCAAGTGCCACATCCTATCCCCTCTTGAACACCTCCAGGGATGGTAACTCCACCACCTCCCTGGGCAGCACATTCCAACTCTCTCTGGGAAGAACTTTCTCCTCACCTCCAGCCTAAACTTCCCCTGGTGCAGCTTGAGACTGTGTCCTCTTGTTCTGGTGCTGGTTGCCTGGAAGAAGAGACCAACCCCCTCCTGGCTACAACCACCCTTCAGGTAGTTGTAGAGAGCAATAAGGTCTCCCCTGAGACTCCTCTTCTCCAGGCTAAACAATCCCAGCTTCTTCAGCCTCTCCTCATAAGGTTTGTGCTCAAGGCCTTTCCCCAGACTCGTTGCCCTTCTCTGGACACGTTCATTAAACATTCTTGTTTATATAGAGAGACACAGACATATATATATAGAGAGAGAGAGAACCATGGTGTACCTTGTGCATCAAATCCAGTCTTTTATAAACATAAGCAAACATAGCTGCTTGCTCAGCATTTGACTCAGAATAATAATAATAAATATATACTGTTCCAGATTACTCCTCAACATTTTTGTGGGTTTTTTTTTAATCTACAACCAAAACTAAGGCAACTGAACTAAATTGCTTTGTAAGAATCGTTACAAACTGAAAACTGAAATCAAATTAAATAGTAAGATTTGAAACTACGGATCATAATGGTGGCTTTCAGTCAAGGAAATCTTTTTTTCAGGACTGTCAAGATCTCTTTTAAAATGAGTCACAAATTATTCACTCTCTATCTAGGAAGTTCAAAGCATTTCAAGATTTTACCCAGGAGTTTGCCTGTTCTGACTGGCAGCAAAATAAATATGATGGGTGGTCTGTTTAAGGCACCTGTCCAAGCCCAATCACATTACATTTTCATAGTATCAACATTTGAAAACACTATAGCTGTTGCATCAACAAAAGTACATGGGAGGATCTCCAAAGCAGATGGCAACTAGCACATCACAAAAACATGCAGTTTTCTGAGCCAATTTATATAGCAAAACAGCATTAACCACAGAGCTAAGGAAAGAATAATTAGCATATTCAAACACTCAGAACCTCCCAACATCACATGGTTTATGCTAAGGACCATGAAAAGTAATTGCTCTCACGTAATACTGGAGTTCATCTGGACATGACCAACTTGCAGCAGGGTTTATTCAACTGAGTAATTCCCTTTGAGTCTGAAAGAATACACAATTCATCTGAGAATATTGGCTAATTTTTGCATAACGAAAAATACAGGCATACAGATAAGGATCTTCTTAATTCAACCACCTAAGTATTTTGGGGTCCATTCTTTTAAAGCAAGATGGTGCTTATGTCATTAACATATCAAATTTTATTGCAATTCATAGATATCTAAAAAAGGCCATATTTAAGACACCACCCAGTAATTTGAACCCAGTTAAGAGTTCTGAGAAACATACTTTTTAGTGACCTGCTAATAATGCGATGGCTATAACCTGAAATCCAACAACAACAAAACTAAGTAGAAACTTAGGATTTCTTAATCTCAGCTAGCTTGATATGTCCATACCTCAGATGGATATAGGTGACCTTATGGCCACAGGCACCCTTTACAGACCATAAAGACCCACTGCCTGTATTGACTACAGAAAACGACCAATGTTACGCTCCTTAATATCCAGTTAAACAAAATAGTAAGGACCAGTCATAGATTTTTATCCTTGCACACAGTAAAAATAGTGTATCCAAATTTAGTATCAGAGATTACAGGATGTGAGGAGGAGGTTCTTCACCATAAGAGTGGTGAAGCCCTGGAATGGGTTGTCCAGGGAGGTGGTTGGGGCCCCATCCCTGGAGGTGTTTAAGACCAGGCTGGATGAGGCTCTGTCCAGCCTGATCTAGTGTGGGGTGTCCCTGCCCATGGCAGGGGGGTTGGAACTAGATGATCCTTGTGGTCCCTTCCAACCCTGACTGATACTATGATACTATGAACTACTCTTTTGGGAGATACTTAATTTTAGAACAATAAATAAAACATAACAAATGTATATATGATAGTCACTCTGAATATTAGCTTTATATTCAGGCAAAACTTTGTAGGTAGGAAACATCTATTGAAGTATATCCTTATACTGTATCTGGACTAAGATAAGAA
Source organism: Colaptes auratus (assembly GCA_015227895.2). Classification (NCBI taxonomy): domain Eukaryota; kingdom Metazoa; phylum Chordata; class Aves; order Piciformes; family Picidae; genus Colaptes; species Colaptes auratus. Next base: position 12,320,583 of record CM037642.1, read on the forward strand.
AGATACATATATAGTGTTTTATCTAAGGCACCACAAATGTTACCTTAAATGAATGAAGTACAGTACTGAACTGTTCAGTTTGGCTCAATATTAATGTACATATGTATGTATATGTATGCTGGATGCTTTTTTGGGGAAGAATTTAGTGCACTGACATCAAAATAACGTAACACAGAACATTTAACTTAAAGAAATGGAGTTTCCATTAATACACTGCCTGGATGGGAAACTATATATCTTTAGGACACCCTCTGATTTCCAGTCATCCAAAGATCTTGGTGGTGGACCTTGTCAAATAGTCACAACATTGTACTGGAAATGTGAACAAGATACTAATTTTCCCAAATGCGTTGGTATGAACTCAGGTCAACACAAATGTGTCAGAATTATCCCTCTATAAGTTTCACATGAGGGTGTGGTGCTGCACAGCTGAGAAGCTGAGCTAATAAGTGTTGAAAAATGAAAAACACTACTTTATGGCATCATGTAAATTGGCACAAAAAATAAATGCTTGTACCGACACCCCAGTTTTGACAAGTAAATACCAGAACGTGGAAGCTATACAAATGGAGTCCCACTGGTATGAAAGCAGAAGGAAAGCAACAAATAGGTCTGTCAGGGAATTCTTTATTACACTTGCCCAGTGTCAAAACAAATTTCTACATTTCACCTGCTCAGGCTCTGCAGGGGTAAACTAATCCAAACCAATGTGAACACAGGTATTTTTCACTCAGAGATTAAAAAAGCACTTTCTGTCATTTCCATGTTCTAATGTCACTAAAGAGCTGCGAGTCCAAAGACTCTTTTGTTGGGTTCAACTTATCTTTGGGTCAACCAGAGTGAGCTACTCCAGACTGACAGCAATGTAACCAAAACCAGATTTTAGCATTAAGAGAGTAAATTTAGATTTTGTTGTGACTGTATAAAGTCTTGCCAATATATTTAAATGAGCAAAGCCCTCTCTCAGACCTCCAATTTGTACTGGCAAAAGTACTCCACGTTGACACGAGACACTCTGGTTGGATAGATTGCACTTCTATGGAGAAAACCAGAGAGCTTGCTAGCTCAGCTGTGTTACTTGAGTGTGATTATGTTTTAACGCTCCCAGTTTACATCCGCATGAATGCAGAACAGGGCACCACACATCTGGAGCACACGCTAATTTCAAGAGATCCTAATTCAATGTCAAAATTACGAGTTTAAAAATAGGAATTTTGAGGATTTATAATTTTTTTTGGTATGTCTGGATTTTAAGGTTCATGTTTTCACAGGTTTTTCTTCTATTCAGAGTCCTTATGTCCTTTTAAAGCAAGAACATTTGTATCCAGCCAGAACACTGGTCCTCAAAACACCAAAATACACAATGAAATCACAAGGTTTTAACCAATTTCCTAGATACACAGTTTAAATTGATGAAAGACCCCTTCATTCCATGCCCAGAAATGTTATTGAAGATTGTAATAGTATCACAATTCCCATACCAATATCTTCCCACAGGTGAAGCTAGACCCTCCTATGGCACTTAAGACTTTCGCCAGAAGTCCTGAATTCAGTCTCTCATGGCCAAGGTGGGTACACTACCCATGATGCCTATCATATATACATTTGTTATGTTTTATCTCCCAAAAGAGTAGTTCTGTAATCTCTGAAATAGTCTGTTCTATAAAACAGCTCTGCCAGCAACCCTTCAGTCAGTGTAAAACCAGTCATACCAGTTAGCAGCCACAGCTCTAATCAGCAACATATTAAATGAAAGGCAGACACCACCAGTCCAGATGGATAGCAGCTTTGCTATTTGCTGAGACTACTATTAATGTATTTCTGGTAAGCCCCAAGCATGTCTGCAAGATTCCTTGTGGAATTCTGGTTGAGGAACATCCATCCAGGCTCCAGCAGGCTAAAAGCTGAACAAGATAGGCCAAGGAGCTTGCCTGAGAGATGCCTGCAGATGCAGCAGCTGAGTGGACATCCAAATGACTCAGAAGCAGCAAACCCACTGCAAAGAACAAGCAGAAGCAGCACACAGGCACCAGTAATGTAGCCAAGCCTGGATTTGTTTTGGCAGGGTGCTGGCTAGCTGCAGGCTCAGATTTCTGAAGAAGGGAACTGCCTTCTGTTGTCCCTGGGACTGTGCCCTCATTTGTTTTTAAGCAAATTGGATGGCATGTAGTAAATATTTGGCTCCTGCTAGCAAAATTGTCTCACAAGACCCTAAACACCAATTATCTCTTGGGCCAAAAAGAACATGATTTATTTGTTACTTGTTTACCTTGCTGTGGTAACTAGAACATTGGGTCAAGATCTCATTGTGCCAGACAGTATTCAGATGCAGAATGCAACACGCTTTTCTCTTTGTGTAATGATTTCCCCCAGCCAACTCCACACTAAATCATATCTGAGACGCACAATCTCAGGGATGCAGCCTAGCTAGGCAATGGTTTTTTCCTAGTAAGTGATAGGAGAACTTAGCACCAAAATATACCTCTGACTGGACAGGAAAACAACTTTTCAAAAATCTGTATATTTTGGACCACTTGCACTAAAAGATCTATTTTTAATTTACAGAATAAGTATGGAAATATCTTTTTTTTGCTGTTTGGCTTGGTGAAAGTATGAATAGTTTAGTATGACAAATGGCCCATTAGGCTGTGCACCTGAACCCCTATGGCACTTCCTACCTCTGCTGTGGCAGTTTTGTAGAGAACTGATTACAGGAACTTTATAGAATAAATTAAGCCAAGATGTTCACTGAAACAGGAGAGCAAAAAGAAAACACACCATATAAATTCTATGTCAAAGCACTGCCACTGATTTCAAATGAATGGAGCCACCTTCAAATGTGAAGATAGCTGCTTATTTTGGTAAGGTCACAGTAACTGGCATGATGGTTTTAAAATTAGTGGACAGAGCCTTCAGCCTGTAATACACTGAGAGAAGGAGAAGGAATGTACAAAAGAGACAAATAAATTCAGCACTTAACAGCTTTATAATAAAGAAAGCAAGTGTAGAATAGTGCCCCTGTACGCTGCACTGGTTAGGCCACACCGTGAGTACTGTGTCCACTTCTGGACCCCTCAGTTTAGGAAGGATGTTGACTTGCTGGAGCATGTCCACAGAAGGGCAACAAAGTTGGGGAGGGGTTTGGAACACAAGCCCTATGAGGAGAGGCTGAGGGAGCTGGGGTTGCTTAGCTTGGAGAAGAGGAGGCTCAGGGGAGACTTCATTGCTCTCTACAACTACCTGAAGGGAGGTTGTAGGCAGGCGGGGGCTGGTCTCTTCTCCCAGGCAACCAGTACCAGAACAAGAGGACACAGTCTCAAGCTGCACCAGGGGAGGTTTAGACTGGATGTTAGGAAGAAATTCTTCAGAGGGAGTGAGTGCCCATTGGAATGGGCTGCCCAGGGTGGTGATGGAGTCTCCATCACTGGAGGTATTTAGGAGGAAACTTGATGGGGTGCTTGGTGCTATGGTTTAGTTGATTAGATGGTGTTGGATGATGGGTTGGACTCAATGATCTTGAAGGTCTCTTCCAACCTGATCTATTCTATTCTATTCTATTCTATTCTATTCTATTCTATTCTATTCTATTCTATTCTATTCTATTCTATTCTATTCTATTCTATTCTATTCTATTCTATCACTCAAGCAACAAAGTATAAGTGATGTGATCTTCTGATATGGTAATGATGTTATGATACTAACAAAGAAATAAAAGGAGAGTTTGGAAAGATCCAATACTTGATATTTTTGTTTCCATCCCAAAATCCTTGCTTCTGTCAAAACCACCAGAATGTAAACATAGAAAGCACCAGAAATCAGATACACTTCTTTGTAATCATCAATAAAGCATCTGTGGACTAACTCACCTACTAAAAAACCTCCGTAATAAACATACAGTACCTACAAAACTAATTCTTTTTTTACATGGGGTGCAAGAGCCTCAATTCTGTATAAACAATTACAATAACGTTTCTGGATATTGTGTACGTACACATGCCGGACATAAAATTTACTCTGCAACATACTGTTTTCAGCTAAAGTTAATTTTAAAGTGCAAAGCCATTTTAAATGAGAAAAATATCAAAATAGTTGCAAGTAAATTAAAGTCTTCTGTTTTCTTCTGAATAGAGTCAGTGTGAAAGAACAGAGTCAGAACAGAGAGCACCGTGAGCAAGCGCCTAAGGAACAAAACACAGCTCCCACTTAACATTTACTTTCTTTAGAAAACTCAAATATGGCCACATATTTACATTTTAACATTTATCTAGCATTTAAGTCAAAATTTAATCCATCTATGCCCAGGAAAAATTAAAAAGAGAAGCAATTGCAACAGACTCTGTTTCTAAGGGTGTGGGAGGACATTTTATTGACGCTGTGAAATGTAATAAATTCCTTTTGGAGATCTTTCATGTCAGCAGTGCAAGACTTGTAAAAAACCATAAGCATTAGGACTTAAACATATGTTAGTTTAACAAAATTTGCAAGCGCTTTTCATATTGCCAGTAATTTTCTGCAGTTATTAACGTACTGCTAATTCATTCAGGGTAGTCCTTCCAGTTAGTAAGGCTAGGTTTTAGCAGAGGCCACGGTTTTCATGGGTCACATGTGTTTGCTTCATAGGTGTGGCCCAGGGAAACAGTTGTAACCCATCTCTAATTCTTACTCCAGGCATGTTCCCTCTTTCCCCTCCTTTTGAGTAGAAGGAAAAACTAGCAGCAAAAGGATGTTGTGGTGGTTTAGGCTGGGTGCTGGCCCGGATGCCACTGCCCAGACCACACCGGGGAGGTCCCAAGGGGTGGGCCCAGCCCAGGGGGGTGGTCACAGGAAACCAGGTATTCCATTTCCCATAATGCCCGGCTCCCCTATAAAACATCCACACGGGGTCTGCATTTCTTCTTTCGTCCCCTGCTGCTGCCTAGGTAAAGTGGCTTGAGCTGCCTCCCTTGGGCCTGCCCAGGCCCGAGGCTGGGTTGGGGGGGTGGTGGTGTTGGGTGTACCCCCAGGTGGGGATGGGATCTCTCTCTCTCCTTGTCACGGTGCTTGTGGTTCTCTGTAAAACTTTCATGGTTCCTTTTTGTTTTTCTATTTAAACTTTCCATCACTTTTGCAATCCGTTTGTCTGAGTCGTTATTTCTGCCCCTGGTGGGAGGATTGCTCTCCCAAACCACGACATTTTTGGCGCACCAACGTGGGGCTAGTTGTTGTGGCCAGTCTGCAGGTCGGATTGCAAAAGATGGAGAGTTTAAAGTCAAATGTGGGGCGTTGATGGTTTGGAAGTTGGGGCTCAAGTTTAATTTTGTCGGGGCGACTGTGTGAACTCCTGTGGACGCCAGAAGGACACCTGGTGCGTGGCTGATGGCATGGAAGTCCCTCCTGTTGCTTGGGAACAGCGAGGGGTGGCTCTTTCTGTGACTTTCTGCTCAGAGTAGCTTAAGAATGCTCGAGTAGCCTAAGAAGGCGAGACCTGCCTTCTCCACCTTGTTCTCTGCAGAGCGACGAGCGGCCGAGAACGGCGGGGAGGAGCGGCAGCGGCAAGCAGAGCGAGGTCGGTCGGCTGTTGATGCGGGAGAGGGCCACCCGCGGCGAGCGGACAAGCCATGGCTTCCGAAACCCGAGGGCGAGCGGGGACTTCAGCTGGAAAGCCGCTCTCAATGGCTCTGAGAACGCACTCGTGGCTTTGGCTGAAATAACCTTTTGGATGCCCGAAGGGGTGGAGGTGACTTTGACTCTGCATCGCGGCGACAGAGACGGCGGGAGCCGGGCCGGGCTGCGTTCAAGCGGCGGCGGCGGCACCGCCCGTGCCGGGCTGCATTCAGGCGGCGGCGGCAGCTGTAAATCTTTCCCTGGTGTTTTCGGACATGTTCCGAAAACGGCGCCGAGCACCTGGCTCCGCCTCCTCTCTTCTCAGCGAGTTGTGCTGCGGCCGCTCCCTCTTCCGGGGGAGGGCAGTGAACCGGATGCGGCGATGCCTCGGTACGCGAACGCCCAGTGGGGGGGCAATGTACCTGCAATGTGCTTTTGTGTAGCTTCGGACCGCGGCTGGAAGCGGTCGGCTGCGGCTCCCTGGAGGGATGGAAAAAAAGCGGTCGTGGAGCCTGATTGCTCCGACCGGCTTGCCCCAGGGGTGGAAAAAGCCGCTGAGTAACTGTAAATGCGAATTAAGGCTCAGCTGAGAAGTTGTGAGGCATTCCCAGGTGACCAGGATGTCCCAACGAGTCCACGAGGAATTCGCACTGCAGAAGAATGACTCTGCATCGCTGGGAGGCTCCATCATATGAAGAACAACTGGAATGGACTGATACTTGAGCCTGAGTGAGAGACTGTGTGGAAGGACGTACAGATGAAGACATGGACTGTTGCTAGACATGATGATGATATGTTTTGGGTGCAGGGATTATGGTATGGAATAAGGGGTGGCGTGTGGTGGTTTAGGCTGGGTGCTGGCCCGGATGCCACTGCCCAGACCACACCTGGGAGGTCCCAAGGGGTGGGCCCAGCCCAGGGGGGTGGTCACAGGAAACCAGGTATTCCATTTCCCATAATGCCCTGCTCCCCTATAAAACATCCACGCGGGGTCTGCACTTCCTCTTTCGTCCCCTGCTGCTGCCTAGGTAAAGTGGCTTGAGCTGCCTCCCTTGGGCCTGCCCAGGCCCAAGGCTGGGTTGGGAGGGGGGAGAAAGAGCCCTGGGGGGGTTGGGTGTACCCCCAGGTGGTGATGGGATCTCTCTCTCTCCTTGTCACGGTGCTTGTGGTTCTCTGTAAAACTTCATGGTTCCTTTTTGTTTTTCTATTTAAACTTTCCATCACTTTTGCAATCTGTTTGTCTGAGTCGTTATTTCTGCCCGTGGTGGGAGGATTGCTCTCCCAAACCATGACAGATGTCTATCATCCTTCTAACAAACAGAAAATGCCAAGAAACAACAGAACAATCTCCGGCCCATTCCTGACTACTTGATTCACAACTATCACAGTTAGAAGGGTTTGGGTATTTTTGTCTGTGATTTTTGTTTTGTTTCTAAATCATATTAGTGTTTTAATACAACCAACATTCAATATAATTAAAATACTTTAAAACACTCCAATAGAAGATTTTCCTCTAGTCCAAATGAAAAGTTCTTGCAGTGAATTTGCTGTCACCAGAATTCAGCTCTTTGTTTGTTCAGAGCTCCTATTCTCTCACAAGTTTCTATATAGTTGTTGACTTTGCCTTTAAAAAAATTGGTCTTCCCCCTGAACCTTGGAGTTTTCTCCAGCCAAGGAAAGAGCTATCTTTGTTCTTTCCCTGATTTTTTTAATGGAAAAGAAAGAATAAATCTGATGTCTTGACTTGAACCACCAAAAAATCCCCAACAAAACAAACAAACCAACCCCAACCAAACACCACACGACAGAGTACTATTTTTGCATGGTCTGATGTATTACCCTTTGTTTTGTTTCTGGCATCAAGCTTTATTTGTTGGCAAAAAGAAATCATCCTGCACCTCCAAGCTTTGTAAATCAAGGGCAGAGAGTGAAAAACCATAAGCTGGATCATATCTTCTTGTTCTAACTCTGCAGAAGAATTATTCCAAAGCCAATGGAAGGTGCCTCTGAGGACTGGACTGGAGTGGGCTTGAGCCTCTGAGGGCTGGGTGGGGCTAGGATTGCACCTCTGTGGGTGGGGCTGGGCAGGGCCTGGCTGGCCTTGTACTGCTGAGAGCTGGGCTGGAAATGTGCCACCAAGAGATGGGTCAGGCTGGACTGGACTTGAGCCATCAAGTTTGTGGCTGGACTTGTGCCTCCCTGTGCGGCACTGGGTTGGGCTGGAGATGCACCTCCAAAGGCTGGACTGGATTTGCACCACCCAGGTATGGGCGTCCAACCCGTCACTCAGAACCTCATGACTACTAAACCATTCAGACCATCCCTAGGAAAGACCTTCAGACACTGAATCTAGAGACTCCAGTGGACTTGCACCGCACACTTTGGTGTAGGAAAGGCAGCAATGCCCAATGAGCTCTGAATTTACTAGGGGGAGAATCCTAGCAAAGTACAGACAACTATTGATTGGTTTCCCACTGCACAGAAGACAGATCTCAGAGGTGACCTGAGACAGAGGAACAGGAGCTCAGAAAAGTGGAAGAAAAGTAAGAAGCATTCTTTTGAAGGATGGCAATAACAACATCTGAGGTCTGGCTAGCAGCTGAAAGCAAGCAGTGGTTTGAACCGAGGCCACATTGCACCAAATCCCATTCAGCCAAGGAGGACTGGGGAGAGCATTTTAGTGTTTCTATTTGAGTTGCACAGGCACGGGAGTCTCCTGTTCCCTTTTCACACCTCAGTAATTGGCTCAAATGCTGCTGCCGGCGGAGCGGCTGTCGTCGACCTAACAGGAACCTACACTGTGGTCACCAGAGGAAAGCCTGGGTGGAGGTCAAAGCAGTCACCTTTACAGCTCCACTGGGGACTGATTAAAAATATTAAGAAGATGGAAAGCAAAAATGATTGCTTGACCATGAGGCTCATTTTCCATGTGTGACAGAAAACCTAAAATAAATCACTGATGGTCTCCTCAGAAGCAGAGAGCCACGAGCCCGCAGGGAGGTGTGTCTCCTAAACAGGAGTGTCCTGCAGTGAACACTGCTGCTGAGGAAGTGCTCTAGGTTCAAGACTTCCAATAATAGTTCAAAAGTTCTGCAGCCATAGACCTGATGCTCGGTCCTCGTTCTCTGCATCCGCCCCCAAATGTAGTTAGAATCACAGAGCGGTTTGGGTTGGAAGGGACCTCAGACATCATCTACTCCAACCCCCTTCTAGGGCTGCTCGAGGCCTCATCCAACCTGACCTTGAACAGGAGGCAACCAAAGCCTTCCTGGGCAGCCTGTTCCATGTCTCACCACCCTCAGTGGAAAGAATTTCTTCCTAATCTCCAGTCTTAATCTGCCCTCCTCAAACTTTGGCCTCTCATCTTGTCACTACTAAGCCTTTGTCAAAAGCCTCTTCCCAGCTTTCCGGTAGCCCCCTTCAAGTACTGGAAGGAGTTGGAAGCAGAACTCTTCCAGTAAAAACTTACATCACTGTATCCTGGTTTGGAAGCTCCCAGGTGGTGAAATTGAAACCGTGTGCCCCATGGCACCACAGGGGCAAGTGGGAAAGGAGCAGCTAAATACTCAGTGTCTCCAGAAAGGATGGATGCTGCTTCCTGCTCTGCCGGGAGCATACATCAAGCCTCCCTACAGTGCTCTTTGCAAGGTCAGAATCAGACTGCCCTTTGTTTTTTATCTCTGTTTAAAATGTGATAGACTTCAGCAGTCTTCACTAGATGGATTGGGCATCAGCTTGGGAAGATGTTTCCCAGGTGAGCTGCATTTGCTGGAGTGTGCTTGGCATCATCTGCTAGCTGGTCCTAAGAGATTTGAGGGGCTAGAAGGGGCTGGACTTAGCTCCGAAGAGATAAATCAAGTCTATGTGCCCTGGACCCACCACCAGATGCTGAAAGAGGAGCAGGGATTTCAGGTAAGTGTCCTGCTTGGCTGGGCTCAGCCCTGTTCTTCAGACCCCAAGAGCAGCTGTGACTCAGGCAGCACAGGTGACTGCAGTTGGCTACAGGTGGTGCTTGTTGCACCACAAGCAGTATAAAAGGGGAAGTTTGCTGGGGAGGGGCAGCTTCTGCTGGGGAGGAGCAGCTTCTGCTGGGGTGGGGCAGCTTCTGCTGGGGTTCCTTCTCGCCTAGCTGCTAAGGACTGCCAGCCTGGGTGCTGTGAGTATCACTTTCTAGACTTTGCCTTGACATTGGTCTTGGTTTGGGGAATTCATTAAATCCCCTTTCACCCTGTGGAGGTTCCCTCCTTTCCCCATCTCTGCTGGGGCAGGGTCGTCAGGGGATGAAGCAGCAGCTGGAGGTTAGCCCCAGGCACAGGCTCAATGCAGACACTACAAGCCAGGGGCTCTATTTATACCTCAGCTGTCCTGCTGCAGAGTGGGGAGGGAGGGCTGGGCAGGACTCGGTTTACTGCACTGGGCTGGGTATGGATTGTGCCTCTGAGGAGTGGACTGGGCTGTGTTGCGTCACCATTTGCTGGACCGGGCTGGGCTGGAGTTGCGCCTCTGTTTATTAGACCGGGATGGGCTGGACTTCTGTCACCCTTTGCTGGACTGGACTGGGTTGGACTTCCGTCACACTTTGCTGGGCTGGGCTGGGCTGGAGCTGCGCCTTTGTTTATCGCGCTGCGCTGGGCTGGGCTGGAGCTGCGCCTTTGTTTATCGCGCTGCGCTGGGCTGGGCTGGAGCTGCGCCTCTGTTTATCGCGCTGGGCTGGGCTGGAGTTGCGTCACACTTTGCTGGACTGGGCTGCGCTGGAGTTGTGCCTCTGTTTATCGCGCTGGGCTGGGTTGGAGTTGCGTCACACTTTGCTGGACTGGGCTGGGTTGGAGTTGCATCACACTTTGCTGGACTGGGCTGGGTTGGAGTTATGCGTCTGTTTATTGGACTGGGCTGGGGTTGTGTCACACTTTGCTGGGCTGGGCTGGAGTTGTGCCTCTGTTTATTGGGCTGGGCTGGCGTTGCATCACACTTTATTGGGCTGGGCTGGGCTGGCGTTGCATCACACTTTATTGGGCTGGGCTGGGCTGGCGTTGCATCACACTTTATTGGGCTGGGCTGGCGTTGCATCACACTTTATTGGGCTGGGCTGGGCTGGGCTGGCGTTGCATCACACTTTATTGGGCTGGGCTGGGCTGGGCTGGCGTTGCATCACACTTTATTGGGCTGGGCTGGGCTGGCGTTGCATCACACTTTATTGGGCTGGGCTGGGCTGGGCTGGCGTTGCGTCACACTTTATTGGGCTGGGCTGGGCTGGCGTTGCGTCACACTTTATTGGGCTGGGCTGGGCTGGGCTGGCGTTGCGTCACACTTTATTGGGCTGGGCTGGGCTGGGCTGGCGTTGCGTCACACTTTATTGGGCTGGGCTGGGCTGGCGTTGCGTCACACTTTATTGGGCTGGGCTGGGCTGGGCTGGCGTTGCGTCACACTTTATTGGGCTGGGCTGGGCTGGGCTGGCGTTGCGTCACACTTTATTGGGCTGGGCTGGGCTGGGCTGGCGTTGCGTCACACTTTATTGGGCTGGGCTGGGCTGGGCTGGCGTTGCGTCACACTTTATTGGGCTGGGCTGGAGTTATGCCTCTGTTTAATGGGCTGGGCTGTAATTGCATCACACTTTGGACTGGTCTGGGCTGGAGTTATCCCTCTGTTTATTGGGCTGGGCTGGCTGGGCTGGAGTTATCCCTCTGTTTATTGGGCTGGGCTGGGCTGGAGTTATCCCTCTGTTTATTGGGCTGGGCTGGAGTTATCCCTCTGTTTATTGGGCTGGGCTGGAGTTATCCCTCTGTTTATTGGGCTGGGCTGGGCTGGAGTTGCGTCACACTTTGGGCTGGGCTGGGCTGGGCTGGGCTGGAGTTGCGTCACACTTTGGGCTGGGCTGGGCTGGGCTGGGCTGGAGTTGCGTCACACTTTGGGCTGGGCTGGGCTGGGCTGGGCTGGAGTTGCGTCACACTTTGGGCTGGGCTGGGCTGGAGTTGCGTCACACTTTGGGCTGGGCTGGGCTGGAGTTGCGTCACACTTTGGGCTGGGCTGGGCTGGAGTTATGCCTCTGTTTAATGGGCTGGGCTGGGCTGGAGTTGCGTCACACTTTGGGCTGGGCTGGGCTGGGCTGGAGTTGCGTCACACTTTGGGCTGGGCTGGGCTGGGCTGGAGTTGCGTCACACTTGGGCTGGGCTGGGCTGGGCTGGAGTTGCGTCACACTTTGGGCTGGGCTGGGCTGGGCTGGAGTTGCGTCACACTTTGGGCTGGGCTGGGCTGGGCTGGAGTTGCGTCACACTTTGGGCTGGGCTGGGCTGGAGTTGCCTCACACTTTGGGCTGGGCTGGGCTGGAGTTGCCTCACACTTTGGGCTGGGCTGGGCTGGAGTTGCGTCACACTTTGGGCTGGGCTGGGTTGGAGTTATCCCTCTGTTTATTGGACTGGGCTGGGTTGGAGTTATCCCTCTGTTTATTGGACTGGGCTGGGCTGGAGTTGCGTCACACTTTGGGCTGGGCTGGGCTGGAGTTGCGTCACACTTTGGGCTGGGCTGGGCTGGAGTTGCGTCACACTTTGGGCTGGGCTGGGCTGGGCTGGAGTTGCGTCACACTTTGGGCTGGGCTGGGCTGGAGTTGCGTCACACTTTGGGCTGGGCTGGGCTGGAGTTATGCCTCTGTTTAATGGGCTGGGCTGTAATTGCATCACACTTTGGACTGGGCTGGGTTGGAGTTATCCCTCTGTTTATTGGACTGGGCTGGGCTGGAGTTGCGTCACACTTTGGGCTGGGCTGGGCTGGAGTTGCGTCACACTTTGGGCTGGGCTGGGCTTGCGTCACACTGCTGGGCTGGGCTGGAGTTGTGCCTCTGTTTATTGGACTGGGCTGGGCTAGAGTTGTGTCACACTTGGCTGGGCTGGGCTGGGCTGGAGTTGTGCCTCTGTTTAATGGGCTGGGCTTTAATTGCATCACACTTTGGACTGGGCTGGGTTGGAGTTATGCCTCTGTTTACTGGGCTGGGCTAGAGTTGCATCACACTTTATTGGACTGGGCTGGGCTAGAGTTGTGTCACACTGATGGACTGGGCTGGAGTTGTGCCTCTGTTTATTGGACTGGGCTGGGCTGGATTTGTGCCTCTGTTTATTGGACTGGGCTGGGTTGGAGTTGCGTCACACTTTGCTGGGCTGGGCTGGAGTTGCCCCTCTGTTTATTGGACTGGGCTGGGCTGGAGTTGTGCCTCTGTTTATTGGACTGGGCTGGGCTGGAGTTGCCCCTCTGTTTATTGGACTGGGCTGGGCTGGAGTTGCATCACACTTTATTGGACTGGGCTGGGCTGGAGTTGTGCCTCTGTTTATTGGACTGGGCTGGGCTAGAGTTGCGTCACACTTTGCTGGGCTGGGCTGGAGTTGTGCCTCTGTTTATTGGACTGGGCTGGGCTGGAGTTGTGCCTCTGTTTATTGGACTGGGCTGGGCTGGAGTTGTGCCTCTGTTTATTGGACTGGGCTGGGTTGGAGTTGCGTCACACTTTGCTGGACTGGGCTGGAGTTGCCCCTCTGTTTATTGGACTGGGCTGGGCTGGAGTTGTGCCTCTGTTTATTGGACTGGGCTGGGCTGGAGTTGTGTCACACTTTGCTGGACTGGGCTGGAGTTGCCTCTCTGTTTATTGGACTGGGCTGGGCTGGAGTTGCGTCACACTTTGGGCTGGGCTGGGCTGGAGTTGCGTCACACTTTGGGCTGGGCTGGGCTGGAGTTGCGTCACACTTTGGGCTGGGCTGGACTGGAGTTGCATCACACTTTGGGCTGGGCTGGGCTGGGCTGGGCTTGCGTCACCCTTTATTGGGCTGGGCTGGGCTGGGCTGGAGTTGTGCCTCTGTTTAATGGGCTGGGCTTTAATTGCATCACACTTTGGACTGGGCTGGGTTGGAGTTATCCCTCTGTTTGCTGGGCTGGGCTAGAGTTGCGTCACACTTTGCTGGACTGGGCTGGAGTTGTGCCTCTGTTTATTGGACTGGGCTGGGCTGGAGTTGTGCCTCTGTTTATTGGACTGGGCTGGGCTGGAGTTGTGCCTCTGTTTATTGGACTGGGCTGGGCTGGAGTTGTGCCTCTGTTTATTGGACTGGGCTGGGCTGGAGTTGTGCCTCTGTTTATTGGACTGGGCTGGGCTAGAGTTGCATCACACTTTGCTGGGCTGGGCTGGGCTGGAGTTGTGCCTCTGTTTATTGGACTGGGCTGGGCTGGAGTTGCGTCACACTTTATTGGACTGGGCTGGGCTGGAGTTGCCCCTCTGTTTATTGGACTGGGCTGGGCTGGAGTTGCGCCTCTGTTTATTGGACTGGGCTGGGCTGGAGTTGTGCCTCTGTTTATTGGACTGGGCTGGGTTGGAGTTGCGTCACACTTTGCTGGGGTGGGCTGGAGTTGCCCTCTGTTTATTGGACTGGGCTGGGCTGGAGTTGTGCCTCTGTTTATTGGACTGGGCTGGGCTGGAGTTGTGCCTCTGTTTATTGGACTGGGCTGGGTTGGAGTTGCGTCACACTTTGCTGGACTGGGCTGGAGTTGCCCCTCTGTTTATTGGACTGGGCTGGGCTGGAGTTGCCCCTCTGTTTATTGGACTGGGCTGGGCTGGAGTTGCGTCACACTTTGCTGGACTGGGCTGGAGTTGCCCCTCTGTTTATTGGACTGGGCTGGGCTAGAGTTGCGTCACACTTTATTGGACTGGGCTGGGCTGGAGTTGTGCCTCTGTTTATTGGACTGGGCTGGGCTGGGGTTGCGTCACCCTTTATTGGGCTGGGCTGGGCTGGGCTGGCCTGGGCTTGCGTCACACTTGGCTGGACCGGGCTGGGCTGGAGTTGTGCCTCTGTTTAATGGGCTGGGCTTTAATTGCATCACACTTTGGACTGGGCTGGGTTGGAGTTATCCCTCTGTTTACTGGGCTGGGCTGGGCTAGAGTTGCATCACACTTTATTGGACTGGGCTGGGCTAGAGTTGTGTCACACTGATGGACTGGGCTGGGCTGGAGTTGTGCCTCTGTTTATTGGACTGGGCTGGGCTGGAGTTGCGTCACACTTTGCTGGACTGGGCTGGAGTTGCCCTCTGTTTATTGGACTGGGCTGGGCTAGAGTTGCATCACACTTTATTGGACTGGGCTGGGCTGGAGTTGTGCCTCTGTTTATTGGACTGGGCTGGGCTAGAGTTGCATCACACTTTGCTGGACTGGGCTGGGTTGGAGTTGCGTCACACTTTATTGGACTGGGCTGGAGTTGCCCCTCTGTTTATTGGACTGGGCTGGGCTAGAGTTGCATCACACTTTATTGGACTGGGCTGGGCTGGAGTTGCATCACACTTTGCTGGACTGGGCTGGGCTGGAGTTGTGCCTCTGTTTATTGGACTGGGCTGGGTTGGAGTTGCGTCACACTTTATTGGACTGGGCTGGAGTTGTGCCTCTGTTTATTGGACTGGGCTGGGCTGGAGTTGTGCCTCTGTTTATTGGACTGGGCTGGGCTGGAGTTGTGCCTCTGTTTATTGGACTGGGCTGGGCTAGAGTTGCATCACACTTTGCTGGGCTGGGCTGGGCTGGAGTTGTGCCTCTGTTTATTGGACTGGGCTGGGTTGGAGTTGCGTCACACTTTATTAGACTGGGCTGGGCTGGAGTTGCCCCTCTGTTTATTGGACTGGGCTGGGCTGGAGTTGCGCCTCTGTTTATTGGACTGGGCTGGGCTGGAGTTGTGCCTCTGTTTATTGGACTGGGCTGGGTTGGAGTTGCGTCACACTTTGCTGGGGTGGGCTGGAGTTGCCCCTCTGTTTATTGGACTGGGCTGGGCTGGAGTTGTGCCTCTGTTTATTGGACTGGGCTGGGCTGGAGTTGTGCCTCTGTTTATTGGACTGGGCTGGGTTGGAGTTGCGTCACACTTTGCTGGACTGGGCTGGAGTTGCCCCTCTGTTTATTGGACTGGGCTGGGCTGGAGTTGCCCCTCTGTTTATTGGACTGGGCTGGGCTGGAGTTGCGTCACACTTTGCTGGACTGGGCTGGAGTTGCCCCTCTGTTTATTGGACTGGGCTGGGCTGGAGTTGCCCCTCTGTTTATTGGACTGGGCTGGGTTGGAGTTGCGTCACACTTTGCTGGACTGGGCTGGAGTTGCCCCTCTGTTTATTGGACTGGGCTGGGCTAGAGTTGCGTCACACTTTATTGGACTGGGCTGGGCTGGAGTTGTGCCTCTGTTTATTGGACTGGGCTGGGCTGGGGTTGCGTCACCCTTTATTGGGCTGGGCTGGGCTGGGCTGGCCTGGGCTTGCGTCACACTTGGCTGGACCGGGCTGGGCTGGAGTTGTGCCTCTGTTTAATGGGCTGGGCTTTAATTGCATCACACTTTGGACTGGGCTGGGTTGGAGTTATCCCTCTGTTTACTGGGCTGGGCTGGGCTAGAGTTGCATCACACTTTATTGGACTGGGCTGGGCTAGAGTTGTGTCACACTGATGGACTGGGCTGGGCTGGAGTTGTGCCTCTGTTTATTGGACTGGGCTGGGCTGGAGTTGCGTCACACTTTGCTGGACTGGGCTGGAGTTGCCCCTCTGTTTATTGGACTGGGCTGGGCTAGAGTTGCATCACACTTTATTGGACTGGGCTGGGCTGGAGTTGTGCCTCTGTTTATTGGACTGGGCTGGGCTAGAGTTGCATCACACTTTGCTGGACTGGGCTGGGTTGGAGTTGCGTCACACTTTATTGGACTGGGCTGGAGTTGCCCCTCTGTTTATTGGACTGGGCTGGGCTAGAGTTGCATCACACTTTATTGGACTGGGCTGGGCTGGAGTTGCATCACACTTTGCTGGACTGGGCTGGGCTGGAGTTGTGCCTCTGTTTATTGGACTGGGCTGGGTTGGAGTTGCGTCACACTTTATTGGACTGGGCTGGAGTTGTGCCTCTGTTTATTGGACTGGGCTGGGCTGGAGTTGTGCCTCTGTTTATTGGACTGGGCTGGGCTGGAGTTGTGCCTCTGTTTATTGGACTGGGCTGGGCTGGAGTTGCGTCACACTTTGCTGGACTGGGCTGGGCTGGAGTTGCGTCACACTTTGCTGGACTGGGCTGGGCTGGAGTTGCGTCACACTTTGCTGGGGTGGGCTGGGCTGGAGTTGCGTCACACTTTGCTGGGGTGGGCTGGAGTTGCCCCTCTGTTTATTGGACTGGGCTGGGCTGGAGTTGCGTCACACTTTGCTGGGGTGGGCTGGAGTTGCACCTCTGTTTATTGGGCTGGGCTGTAATTGCATCAAACTTTGGACTGGTCTGGATTGTAGTTATCCCTCTGTTTATTGGGCTGGGCTGGAGTTGTGCCTCTGTTTAATGGGCTGGGCTTTAATTGCATCACACTTTGGACTGGGCTGGGTTGGAGTTATCCCTCTGTTTACTGGACTGGGCTGGGCTAGAGTTGCGTCACACTGATGGACTGGGCTGGGCTGGAGTTGTGCCTCTGTTTATTGGACTGGGCTGGGCTAGAGTTGCGTCACACTTTGGACTGGGCTGGGCTGGAGTTTCGTCACACTTTGCTGGACTGGGCTGGAGTTGCCCCTCTGTTTATTGGGCTGGGCTGTAATTGCATCACACTTTGGATTGGGCTGGGCTGGAGTTGTGCCTCTGTTTATTGGACTGGACTGGAGTTGCGTCACACTTTATTAGGCTGGGCTGGGCTGGCGTTGCGTCACACTTTATTGGTCTGGGCTGGAGTTGTGCCTCTGTTTGCTGGACTGGGCTGGCATTGTGTCACACTTTGCTGGACTGGGCTGGCATTGTGTCACACTTTGCTGGACTGGGCTGGCATTGTGTCACACTTTGCTGGACTGGGCTGGCATTGTGTCACACTTTGGGCTGGGCTGGAGTTCCTTAGCAATATGAACACATAGCTATGCAGGAAAAGTCTTAGCAGTTCTCCGCGCCCCAGAATCTGCGCGGTCGCTGTGTTCCGCGCCCCAGAATCTGCGCGGTCGCTGTGTTCCGCACGCGCACCTCTGCGCGGTTGTACATTTGCGCACGCGCAAAGGTGCCCATACGCCATTTACCTAAGTAAGCAATGTGATGCTTTGCGTATACTATTAAAATTGATGATGCTTATGAAAGGTGGCAAAAAAACTATTACAAAGAAGTATGATTTAGGTGGTCTGTCCCTCCAGTCATTATTAAACCTTCTTTATAAGCTGACTTATTTAAAAAGAAAAACCTTGATGTCTGAAGGGTCAAGATTATTTTTCCACATAATAAGTGAGAGAACACAGGTGTCTCTCAGCTGTCCGGTGCTGCCAATAATGATTTGCTCATGATGGCAATGCTTTGCTAAGAGTTTGTATTCTTCAACTGGGCAACTAAGTCTATAGAAAATGTTAGCTGCCTTCCACACCCTCCTACAATGCAATTTTCTCATCTCTTCAACTCTCAGATTATTTTTCCTTCTATTTGCTGAATGGAAACACCGCAGGATGCTTCTAGAGTTGTGAAAAAGACAACTGCATACATTTTGAAGGGCCATTCTAGAATCATAACACAGTTTTCCAGTCTGTGTTTAACTGATGTCCTAAGATGCCATGGCCTAAATATATAGGAAAAAAGTAGTCAGGACAGTATTTTGGACCGAAGCACAAGCAGAGTATGCTGCTCATATTAGACATACACTGATGTATCATCTACTTAACCCACAGGCCTTTCTGAAGGTAATATCATGCTACCTCAAGAGGCTAGGGTTTCATTACATTTTTAAGGACTAACAGGTGTGCCCCTATGGCTTGCCAAAATATTTCATGAAGAACTGCAAAACTAATCCGTAAAGTTGCTGCTCACCCCCTGGCTCAGACTGCACCTGGCTAATGAAATGGCAATTGCAGAGTTTACCTGTGGTCATCCTTGCTCCACCAAAAAGCACCCAGGCACGTGGCTAATTGACACATCACTACGATAGAAAAAAGAAAAGGAAAAAAAAATAATTTACACGCTCTTGAATATGTGTATTATCTAAAAGTACACAATACAGCTCCTTATTCCCCCAACAGCAGTTCAGCAGGAACTGTGAAGAGCACCAGAGCACTTGTGCTCCAGTCGTGGATTAAAGTCAGTATTTCAAATGTCTGTTTGACCCCTTTTAAATGGCCCTTGCAGACCCTTTACTTTCCTATGTGCCTCGAAGGTACCATCAGAGCCTCCTGCCACCTGTCTACTCTCAGTTCTCTTGCCAACCTTTAATCTTGAAACTGCACACTTGGTAACGCTGAAGCCTAATCTCCTTTACAAACACCTACAACAACATGGAAAGGGTGGCCCTGCCTTTTCTGTTGAATCCTAGTTTACCTGCCATGGGGCACTTCTAAGCCTGGGGTCTGTAAATACTTTGCTAATGAGAAACAGCATTAGAAGGGGCAGCTTTTCCGGTCTAGGGTAGGGAGGCCTGCTCCTACACAGAGCAGCCATGGCACAAACGCTGCACTCCGCAGCACTGAAAGAAGCCTGCAGCACCCTTCCGGCCTGGCGCCGAGTGCTCGGGGCGGTCTCGGGGCGGTCTCTGCGCCAGCGGCGGAGGCAGGCCGGAAGGAACAGAGCAGAATACGGCATGGCGGTGCCCGCATCGCTGCAAAGGAGCGTGGTGTCCCCCGCAGGCAGGCACACCGCCTCCCTCATCTTTCTGCACGGTTCAGGTGGCTGCTTCCCTCCCCCCTCCCCCTTCTCTCCCCTGCTACCCCGCGGTGGGGTCGGGGCTCGGCGGGACTTGCTTCCTGCTGGGGAAGTTTAAGAAAGATGTTGTCTTACTGGAGCGTGTCCAGAGAAGGGCAACAAAGTTGGTGAGGGGTTTGGAAGACAAGCCCTATGAGGAGAGGCTGAGGGAGCTGGGGTTGCTTAGCCTGGAGAGGAGGAGACTGAGGGGTGACCTTATTGCTCTCTACAACTACCTGAAGGGAGGTTGTAGCCAGGCAGAGGTTGGGCTCTTCTCCCAGGTAGCCAGTACCAGAACAAGAGGACACAGTCTCAGGCTGCGCCAGGGCAGGTTTAGACTGGATGTTAGGAAGAAGTTCTATACAGAGAGAGTGATTGCCCACTGGAATCAGCTGCCTGTGGAAGTGGTGGAGTCACCTTCATTGGAGGTGTTCAAGAAGAGGCTTGATGGGGTGCTTGGTGCCAGGGTTTAGTTGTTTAGGTGGGTTGTATTGTATTGTACAGTATTGTACTATTGTACTGTATTGTATTTAGGTGGGTTGGATTGGTTGATGGGTTGGACGTGATGATCTTGAAGGTCTCTTCCAACCTGTTGTATTGTATTGTATTGTATTGTAAGGGTGCACGGGTGTCGAAGAGACTGCCCTCGGACCGCCGGGCCGGGGTGGCTGTCGCCCCTCCTCGTCTCTGCGCGGCGGGGCTCTCCCCGGAGCAGGGTCGGTCCCCTCAATTTCCGCGGTGCCCCGGTGCTGTGTGAGGGTGTCGGCAGCACCGGCTGGCTGCCACGGCAGCTCCCAGGCTCCGTGCGCCAGCAAAGCGAGGAGGAAGGGGCGCAAGGCGTCCCGGTGGCTGTGGCCTCCCCTGGGCGGTGCGGCGCCGGCCGGGAAGGAGGAGCGTCCGTGCGCGAATCAGCGTTCCTGTGCCTGCCATGGCTCCAGCTTTCGGGCTTCCAGGAGCCTGAGGTGCGACCCTGGAGCGTGTTTCACGGGCTCCTGCCTGCTTCTCTTGGCCGTGAAAACAAACCTGTTCGAGAACATACTGTAAACATTCTCCCACTCGAAGCGTAGCCACCTGGAAAGCAGGGTTTTCATAATTAAAGTGGCTCTGGGAGTATTTAGAACCAGACTGAGAAGACGGTGTGAGTAGATTGACCTCTGTTCAGAAGGTCCCAGCCCTGTCCAAACCATCTTCATGTTGGAGGTCCCATCCGACCCAGACCATTCTATGATCTGCAGAAGATAGTTGGCTACCTGGATGAGTCTGAGGGCAGGAGGGGACGATACATTTTCTGGTTTGGGTGGTGGTGGTGGTTTAGCTTTTGTGTTGTTTGTGGTTTGTTTATTACAGATTTTTTTTTTGGTTGGTTGGTTGTTTTGTTGTTGGTTTTTTAATTTGTTTACTTAAAGCTTATTCCTAAGCTGCTAAATAAAATCAAAACCGTCCATATCTCTTTAAAAAACCCAAATTCAAACAAAAACCCAACAACCAAAACCCAACCAAAACAACCAAACCCAAACCTGGTAATCGTAGCTCTTGGAATTAAATTCTTTTAAGCTGTCTCTGTACATGTAGCAATGTGCTCAACTCCTTCAAAGTCTTTGGCTTAGTTTTGCTTTTAGTTGATGCTGCTGTTTAATTTAACAAAGATGCGCAAGCTTCTTAAATTGGTTTCATTTTTATGAATTACTTTGATTTTGCTTTCTTCCAATTCCGTGGGTTGAATGAAAGAGAGTTCATAAGATGTGTCCAGCTCTTCTGTTAGCACTAATGCTTTAATGCTTGAGGAAATAGTTTTCTCTCATGTTGGAGGAGTAAGGGAAGATTATGGTTAGAGGCTGATTCCACATGTGGTTAAAGTACTCTACAATTTTTCATTTTTGGTACCATTTCGTTCATAATGTTTGCAATGGGGAGGTATAAAGGGTATTTTTATTTGATTTTGTGTAGCAGTGCAACAAAATAGCATTTAAAAGAGAAGTAGCTGCAGTGCTCCAGCTCTAGGCTGGCCTGTAAACCTGAGTTGTGAACTTTCTGCGCAGTGCTTGTGGTGGAAAGTGGCACACAAATGATTTGAATCCATTTTGGTTTGTGCCAGACAAATTATAAGTGGAGAATGTAAATACATAATGGTATAGAAATGTAAATACATAATGGTATAGACTCCAACCACTAACCCAGCACTGCCCGAAGTCCACCACTGGACAATGTCCCTAAGCAACACAGTTACTCATCTACTGCATCTTTCAAGTACCTCCAGGGATAGTGACGCAGCCACTTCCCTGGGATGCCTGGTTGAATGCTTGACAGCATTGTTTAAACTTTGTACAGAGAGATAATTTGGAAATTCAAACTGTATTTGAAAGGAAAATAACTCATATTTTGCTTGAGGAAGAAGGAAAAAAATATTTCAGGTCTTTGAACAAGCTCAAAGCAGAATTGTCTGTGCAGTTTACTTCTTTTTAGTAGTGTCCATATATATAAAGCATATGTTGCAGAAATCTAACAAAACCTGACAGACAAACCTTTCAGAAGGTTGTTGGGTTTTGCTTGATGTCTCAGTCTCCTCTCTCTCTTCTTCCCCTATGAATTCTGTTCTTACCAAATCAAAATGCATTACCTCTGTAGGCAGGGGCTCACAGCAGTTGCAGGGCATTTGTACCATGGGGACTCTTGACACACAGAAGAGCATAGTTAATTTTTTTCTTACTTAATGAATTTTCTGTGAACCTTTCATGGGAAAAGCTGATCCATTCTGCTGATCTTGGCAAAGCTGAAGATGTGAATAAGTCAAAAAAGATGTGTCCTGCCCCAGTAAGGAGTGTGTAAAGGAGTGAGTTGACCTACCTGAGGGTTTTCCTGTGCAAGTATTTGCAAAGCCTAGGCTTTCCTTTCTAACTGAAGAAAAAAAAAAAAAAGAGAAAAAAAAAAAGAGGATGTACAGAAAATAAGTAAAAATTAATGTTTATTCAAGCCTCCTTAGGATGCATTGTTCATAAATTGTCAGCAACCATGAGGGAACCCTCGCATGTCAAGAGTGTCTAGTAATAACCGGAGGTGTGTTTGGACTTCAGACCGTGCTGCTCACATAGGCAAAGTGCTTGTTGGAGATACAACCATGATTATACTGTTTAATGTAGCGTAGAATAAGAGTTTGTCACTTTTGCAGCCTTATGGCTTATTTGTCACTGGAAGTATTTAGGGCAGAGAACTTAATGGTGCTCAACAGCAAAAAAAGAGCAAAACCAACCAAAACCAAACCTGGGTTTGTACCATTTGTGCCTTCTGTTTTAATCCTGAGGATGCATTAGTTGTATGTGTAAATTAGGATCACTGAATTTTGGTTGAGTGATAGAAGAACAAATCTCCATGGGGAATTACAATAATTTTAGCAGTAAATTGGTATTCTCATGTGATGGTGTTCGGATAAACCCATGTAATGTGGCAGTAAGCCTGGCTTAGGGCAGTGATATTTTTTCTTGTGGTTTGACCATTTTATATTTTTAAAAAACCCAAACCATTCTATAGCCTTTTCCAAAGGGAGCAGCAGCTATTTTTTCTTACCTTTTAAGATGGTGGTCAGTATTTTATTTGTCACTGTTACCATCAAGTAAGGTAAGTTGTGAGTAGGAGGTGCCTGATTAGGAGATACTTTAGCTATTGGATGTATTTATTAAACTTATGCTGTGGGACCTCTTAAATAGCCTATTTGTAGGAAGTTTTGTGTCTGCCTTCACTGGAACAGGAATTAAGATTGCTCTACAAATTTATTTAGCATTTTAGAGGATTAACTTTGTAATTTAGAAATTTGTGTCAGTCTGAGAGAGATATCTATGGGTGATATTTTAGTTTTCTTTCTAAATGTCTGAAATAATTCTTCTTGTACTCTTTCTATGGTGCAGGTGATACTGGCCTAGGAGCAAGAACATGGATCAAACAAATTTTGAATCAAGACATGTCTTTCCAACATATAAAAGTAATTTACCCAACGGCTCCTTCCAGGTATTGTTTAATATACTTCCACTGTAGGATTCGATTACTCTATTCCAGTACTTCAAAATATGCTTGTGAATATTGGTGCAGACTGGCATAACACTTCCTTCTCTTTTCTATATGCTTTTTGGTATGATGAGCTCAGCAGTGCATCGCTGCCCAGGAACTGTAACTTTAAGTGGTTAAGACTCTAAATGCTGAAGACTTCACGCAAGTTCCAGTCTCTAATTCAAATCTATCTCCTTGATATAAACAGAGGATACTCCAGTGTATGTTGTAATGACATTACAGAGCCACATTCAGAATCACAGTCCTACTTATATTAATTTCCATAAACCAGCTACTAAAATATTCTATTATATTTAATGCTAGGTTTGAGTTCTGAAGGTGGTCCTGGCAAGTAGAATGTGAAAGATCTTCATCCACCAGAGAAAAGACCGGGAGTTTAAAAATACGCATTTCTCCTATGAACCCCGATCCAGCTGTTCCAAAGAGAAATGAGTTCAACATTCACTGCAAGCAAAAATCTCATTATTAAATGAGACTGTGTGACCAGTTCTGGGGCTCCCAGCATAAGGAGGACATTGAACTGTGAGAGGCAGGTCTACGGGTCCACAAAGATGATCAGAGCGCTGAAGCGCCTCCTTTATGGAGACAGGCTGCAAGAGTTGGGGCTGTTCAGCTTGGAAAAAGAAATCTCCAGGGAGACCTTATAACATCCTTCCAGGGCCTCAGGGGGGGCATACAAGAAAGCTGGGGAGGGACATTTTATAAGGGCTTGCAGCGATAGGACACGGGGGAATGGATTTAAGCTTGAAGAAGGTAGCTTTAGAGTGGATATTAGGAAGAACCTGAGAGTGAGAGCGATGAGAGACTGGAACAAGTTACCCACGGAAGTTGTGAGTGTCGCCTCCCAGGAAGTGTTCAGGGCCAGGTTTGATAGGGCCAAGGTCTCCCCATGGCAGACATACAGAGTCCCTTCCAACACAAGCCATTCTATGATTATATGATCAGTGGTAGACTGGAAGAGCTCATGAGGTCAAACCAAAAGGCTAAAAGTTGGACACCTACCTTCACATACAGACATGGCCTTATATTTCAGAGATGTTTGATTTTTCTTATTTATTTTTAAGGTGTCTGCACTTCTTAAGTTAGAAAAATGCTTCCTTTCTCTCTGAGTTTGCATGTAAGTGTGGATGCATGCTGAAAGGAAAAGGAAATTGTGACATTCTACACTGACTTTCGAGGTACAGAGGTTTGAAAGTCAGAAAAAAAATTTCTTGGAGGGTATAAACAAGTATTATAGCACATTTTGTCTGGCAGTCACTAGTATGTAAAAAACCCAAAACTTTCCTTGACCATGTATTTTTATGATCTACTTAGGCAGGAAAAGCAATTGAGAGATTGGAGTGTGAATGTGCTCACTGTGTTACAGAAAAATCAGGCTGTGAGTGGAAGTCTTTGAAGCAGTGTGTTTTGGGTTAGTAGGTAGCAAATATCATTTTCTGTAAATAATACGTTCATTACTTCACTGATGACAGGCTACACCGATGCTAGAGTTACCAGTGGCACACCTTATGTACTGATGGCCTCTATTCCTTCTCCATCAATGCAGCAGGTACTGGAGAAGTGCAGGAGATTTTGCTTCAATGTGAAATGATCTGTCCTCCCATGTTACATGCAGCCAGAGCACCTGAGCCCGTATCTGTCAGGCCAGTGCTTCACTTTCCCGTCCCACGGCACTTCTGGAGTCCAATCCTTTTTTTCATTCATTTTGGTGTCTTTGTAAACTGTGTATGAACCATTAGCCAGCTAGATCCGACTCAAACGACTCAAGTGTGTGGCTCTTGCAGGGAATTTGTTGTTATCTTCTGTATTTGGATTTCAGTACTTGGTAAACAGATAAGGAAAAAAGGATGTTGTTGTAATTAAAAGATACAAACAAACAGCTAATTCCACTCTTTTTAAGCTGAGTTCTCTAGAGCAGAGAGGGGTCATGCACGAGTTGCTTCAGAAATACTTTTTAGCAAAGCTGTGGAAAGTTGTATATTCCAGAGTATAAAAAATCCCTACCCTATTAGTCTTTGGCAATATGAAGTACGCTTGGGAATATCACTGTACGGCCCTCTGTTGCTGATAAGCATCATTAGCTGACACAGTGAAGTAAAGCAGATGCCCTTAACTATAAAAATGTTTGCCACTGTTTGCAGCAATGCTGAAGTGAGGTTTGTGAAGATAGATATTGGTTGAAATGGAAATAACGGAAGCCTTTACAACCCCATTTCGCATTGTTTTCCTGTTCACATCCAAAACACGCTATGCTTTTTGAAACATTTGTTTTAGTTGCTCTCCATTATTCCACAGAAGAGAAAAACAAAGCCTAGAACTTCCAGACTTGGATGGCAGACATTGAAATAATTATCTGCGTTAGGAGCTTCAATATATGGTTTGATTTTATGTATGTGTGTATATGTATGCGTTTTGATCTCCCCAGTAACTCATTAGGATGAGAGGAGATGGGCTTGTGCCAGGGGGTGTTTAGATTGGATACTGGGAAAAATTTCCTTGCTGAAAGAGTGGTCAGGCATTGGAACAGACCGCCCAGGGAGGCAGTGGAGTCACCATCCCTGGAGGTATTCAAGAAACAAGTAGATACAGCTTTTCAGGATCTAATTTAGTGGGTCGTGGTAGCTGGGTTACAGTTGGATTCGATGACCTTAAAAGTCTTTTCCAACCTCAATGATTCTGTAAAAATTCCAAATGCTCCTGGCACCAACAGTAGAATTTACTGTCCTTGATAATGAGACGTAGAGGTGCGTGGTCGTGGGTGTGCAGGTAGGGTGAAGAAGGTTCTGTACCAGAGCAATGTGCAGGTGGAAAGCTATGTTGATGTGAGAGTCTCTGAGTGGTACAACCTGCCACTGCCTTGTCAGTTACAGGAGCAGAGTGCAAAGCTTACCAGCAGGCTTTTACACTGATGATGAAATCAAAGAAAAGCCTGAAGCTAGGCAAGACCACATTAGGATTGCTTGGCTAACATGCTCTTCTGGCAAAATTCTGTTAACGTGGATGTAGTTCATACTCTATAAACTTCTGTCTTTTCCAAGGTAATTTACCACATACACATTGAACCCTCTTCATCAAAGTAGTTATGCCAGTAAAAGCAGGTTTGATGATACAACTGCAGTGCCAGAGGCTTTAGCAGCACAAACTGCAAGTCAGGAATACCTCTTCATGTTTTCGATGGCTATAATTCCACAGATAGATCTATAGACTTGGTGCTACACATTCTTCATCTCTATTAAATACGAGTGCTAAAAGCAGCAGAATTCACGGTTTTCAACAAAACACTGAAAATTGTATGTTTTCTTTGTAGAGGATGGATTGAATTTGTGTTTTGCTAAGATTTTATCCCAGGCTTGAAAATTTTGGAAAAGTAGCATGTCTTATAATCTAGAAGAATTGTAAAACATGTTCTCTGGCTTCATCAGCATTAATTTCAGCAAACACAAGAGAGGATGCTTCCGTTCTGTGAGTAAAAACAATAGAACATTGCTGAATTACCTCTTGCAGAATTGTTTTTTACTATTCTCTGTAGGTCTCTGTAAAAAGCTACACTTCTATAAAGAGATTTACTTTCCTTTAATTTTTTGTTTGTTTGCTTTTTATAATGCGCAGGGTCTGTGTGGAGAATGATTACCAGGTAAAGTGCTGGCAGCATTTTGTCACGCTCATCCCCCCATCACTTTGGGAAGTCCTATGGGTTTGTTTCCTGAGTGAGAATAGCAAAATGTAGATAATGCAATGTACTGTTAAAAAAAAGAGATCCTTGTAACCTTTCTAATTAAAATGCTTATTTTAAAAAGCATAATTAAATAAAAAAGGGAGAAATACAACGTGTCCAGAGAAGGGCAGTGAGGCTGGGGAGAGGCCTCGAGCACAAGCCCTACGAGCAGAGGCTGAGGGAGCTGGGATTGTTTAGCCTGGAGAAGAGGAGGCTCAGGGGAGACCTTATTGCTGTCTACAACTACTTGAAGGGTGGTTGTAGCCAGGTGGGGGCTGGTCTCTTCTCCCAGGCAACCAGCACCAGAACCAGAAGACACCGTCTCAAACTGCGCCAGGGGAAGATTAGGCTGGAGGTGAGGAGAAAGTTCTTCAGAGAGTGTTGTTAGTCCTTGGAATGTAATGTCCACGTGTCACCGTCCCTGGAGGTGTTCAAGAGGGGACTGGATGTGGCACTTGGTGCCATGGTCTAGCAGTCATGAGGTCTTGGGTGACAGGTTGGCCTTGATGATCTTTGAGGTCTTTTCCAACCTTGTTGATTCTTTGAATTCTATGATTTGAAGTCTAAATGTTCAATATGATGTAGTGAGAGGAATTGGCACCTGAATTTGATGTGTTTGGAGATTAAGTACATGTAAATTCACTTGTAAAGTAAAACATTTTTAGATGTTGCATAGAGAGATTTTGAGGTTTTGTGTGTAATGTAGGCAACTGAGATACTAAAAAATGAGCAGACAACTTGTTTTAGTAAGTTGCTCCTTTAACATCATATATCTTGCTTTCAGGATCAGTGCTTCTGTGCGTAGATTCAACTTGCTAAATGCAGCGGAGTTCCACTTCCCATCCCTTGTAATTCTAATACAGAACTTTAATTATTGAGTTAAAAAAAAAAAAAAAAGCTCAAATTGTAGTCCTAGCAGCTGATGCAATCCCTACAGCCACGTCTACATTAATAAAGGAAAGGGTTTCCTCTTTTTTTTTTTTTTATTATTATTTGGGTCAGGATGGCTACAGCTTTAAATACTGTTTCAGCTGCTACAACTGTGACTTAAACATTCGGTTTCTATTGAGTTTCTAAATCAGAACTGAATACTACCCAATTTAACCTTCTTTTTTTTTTTTTTTTTCTTAATGGAAAGTGATAGTTTAAATTGGCATTGCAGGAGCTAACGTGGTGAAGTTAAAACCATTTAGGCTTTACTTGTTTTAATAAGTATACCTTACCTTCTATAATTCCCTTTAAAAATCTAGGTCAAAGATTCTTTGCGTTGTCTAGCATTCCATTCTGACAGTCCTGTTTTGCAAGTTAGAAAGTAAACTGTAAATACTTCTTGTGCTATTTTGTAGATCTTTTTGACGGTCACTCAATGTACCTTTCCATGGCCAATAAGTCTTTGTGCTGTTTGTTGGGGTTTTCCCCCCTGGTTTATTCTTATTTCCCTTGTCTCTGAGTATGTGGCTGGTAGGAACTGTTCAGCATTATATGGCCTGGTATTCCATCCTTTCACCTAAGTTCACATCTTTCCTCAGCTCATGGGTGGAAATGAGTTTCATCTCATCGTAGTCCCCATTTGGCTATATCGCAAAACCACCAGACAGTTTGGCACCATTCAGCTGCATTGGCAGTCTCTACTTGCGAGAGGCCTCAGATTGGAAAAGCAGCAGGGGTACTGCAGGTCAGACTTGAAATGGATTGGCGGAGCTGTGTAGGGGAGCATGCAGGATGCCTATCATACTATTTTTGGCTCAAGTAAATGTTATTAATCCTTCACTTTTGTAAGCCCTAACCTCATTCATAAATTTAGCACAAAGAAGTCTTTTTAGAGGTGGAAGTTTGAGGGACAAATGGAAAGGGTTTTCATTGGTATCGTGGGGTGGTTCTTTCATCTGCTTCTGTAAGTAGAAATGTAACATTCTGCATAGTAATGACGGAAGCATGCTTGGATAATCTTCATATTTTCCTCTTGTTTCTTCTCTTCCATTAGATGAGGGAAACATGAATACACATACATGTAATTCTTACATCATATACTAAATACCATGTGGAATGCAAGAAACATTTCTCAGAGTTACTTTAGTCATACTTGGGGAAAACAGAGTAGAACATGATGGTAATAATCTTGGATTTCTGATCCATTTAAGTACATTGCTCTCTTAAGACATCCTTTCTCTTGTTTTGCCTCTCTCAACCATGTAGAAGAATTGGAGACAATGAATTTTGTAGGGCCTCCCCAGCAAGCATTTGTGGGATTCTAACCTGTGTGTCATTCTGGGCTCTTGCTTTACAATCTTTTTAGGGGTATCTGTGCTTAGCTAGTGTCATTCATCTCTCTTCAGTGTTATTTGCCACCAGCTTCTGAAAGATACCACTCTGAATCTCAGAGCATCTTTCACACCACATAATGGAAAAATGACTCAGTTTGGACCCTGTCTTGTATCCTGCCACTTCTTTTAGTGAATTCCTAAAGCAGCCACTATAAGCTGGTTGCTGAGCGTGTAGAAAAGGTCATAGATGGTTTTCTCAACTGTAATTTTGTTACCGTTTCCTCTGATCACTTCAAATCTCTACAATTTACACCCCTGAGGAAAAAAAACCAACAATGCAACCCAACATTATCAAAGAAATGGAAACAAACTCATAATTCTGCTAAGTGTTATGCCAGTTTCTATTGTGGCTTCCTTTATCTTGAATTAATAAGATTTGTCCTAAGTGAAAAAAGCTGTCAGCATCTTCAGGCAACCATTCTATGCTGGCTCAGTTAGCTCTCTGGCAATATGCATTCAGAACAACCTTATCAAAAGCATTTGCATGTGGTTGAGTGAGCAGGCACAGCCTTGTCTGAGGAACAGCTGAAACTGTTCCTCATGGAGATGACTCTCTAGGTTTGCATTTTTTTTTCTTATTTTTTTTAAGTTTTCTTTAGAGTTTGAACTTCTCAAATTCCTGACCCATGTTCTGCTGTGTCACAGTGCTGCAAGCTTCCTTGTTAAGACGTTGGAACCTCAGTTTTGATGTAAGCTGTATCTTGGACTAGAGCTTTGAATTGCACTTCTGATTTAGCTAGGTGGACATTGTACCTTCTTCCTCCTTGCTTCAAGCAGACAGTGGGAATTAAAAAGCAGAATTATGAACTCGGTTTTCTACTGTGATGTGCTAATACCAGCAGTGAGATCATGTTAGGAGAGAATTTGGGACTTTTAAGTAATTTGGCCTTTATTGGAAAAACTTTTCATCAGCATTAAGACAGTCAAGACTTGCTTCTAGAATCATAGCATAGTTTGGATTGGAAGGGTCCTTTGAAGGTCATATAGTTCAGCCACTCTGCAGTGAGCAGGAACATCTTTAATTAGATCCGTTTGCTCGGAGTCCTGTTGAACATGACCTTTAATGTTTCCATGAGTGGGACATCTACTACTTCTCTGGGCAACCTGTTCTGTGTTTTACCACTCTCATGGTTCAAAATGTCTTCAATATATCTAATCTAATCAAAATCTCCCACTTCTTTAACCTAAAATCATTACCCCTTGTTATCTCGCAACAGGCCCTGCTAAAAAGCCTGTCCCCATCTTTCTTACAGATGCCCTTTAAGTATTGAAAGGCCACAGTAAGGTCTCTTTGGAGCCTTCTTGTCCCAACTCTCTCAGCATTTCTTCATAGGAGAGATGTTGCAGCCCTCTGGTCATTTTTGGCCCTCCTCTGGACCTGCTCCAACAGGTCCATGTCTTCCTTGTGCTGAGGGCTCCAGAACTGGATGTAGTAGTCTGTCTGGGGTCTCACTAGATCAGAGTGAAATAGAGCTTAGGCAGTCTAACAGCGTGTTCTGTAGATTGTTCTGTAGACTTTTCTCCCCGGTGCTGCACAGTCTTCCAAAAGACACTGCAATGTCTTGTGTGACTCCAGGCCTCTGTTAAGATAATATCAAGCTACTTAAGACAATTCTGAATGTGATTAAGAAGATCTCGAGTGTATAATCCATGCTCCAGGAAGGTGGAAAAAGGTAGTGTTATTGCTTCCTGTTCTGTGTTTTACCACTCTCATGGTTCAAAATGTCTTCATTGTATCTAATTTAATCAAAATCTCCCACTTCTTTAATCTAAAATCATTACCCCTTGTCATCTTGCAACAGACCCCGCTAAAAAGCCTGTCCCCATCTTTCTTACAGATGCCCTTTAAGTATTGAAAGGCCACAGTAAGGTCTCTTTGGAGCCTTATGTTTATGTTTTCATCATCAGGACATAACTCAAATTAGCAGAATCCAAACTAGAGTTCGTGAAAATTTGAATGATCTACATTACTTCAAACCTTTGCAGTGAAATCAGTGAAAATGACTTATGTTTGAAGATGTTTAACAGATTAAATGCAAATAAATGCAAAGATAATGCAGGATTCAGTTTCCTTTTAAGACATTCAAATATTAGGTGTGTAGCATCTTTGTGCAACTTCAGTCTCATGCAAGAGGTGTATGCACAAGGAAACAATTCTAGATCGATTCATGCCATTATCAAATAAGACTAATCCAAAAATGTGGTCCAGAGTGATTTGAGGATGTTGGGAAGCATTTTAAGGATTCTTTTCCTCAGAGTACCTGTGCTTTCTTAAATGCTTGATATTAGCCACATCTCAGAGTCACAGATTGCATTGGGTTGGAAGGGCCCCTCAAAAGGTCATCTTGTCCAACCCCCTCCGGTGAGCAGGGACATCTCCAATTAGATCAAGTTGCTCAGGGCTCCATTATGTTTGACCTTGAATGTCTCCAGGCATGGGGCCTCCACTGCATCTCTGGGCAACCTGTTTCACTGTTTTACCCCTCTCCTTGTGAAAAACTTCCTCTTGATGTCCAATCTAAATCCATGACATCCTTTGCATCTCCTTTTCTCTTATAGTTGAATTTCTAGGAAATTTTGTTTCAAATGTCTCTTAAAAATTAGAACAAATGTAGAATTTGGGTATACCCACAGAGAGGGACTAAGCTTTGATTCAACTCGAGAAAAGAAAATAACCCAAACTTGAAGCTAACCATTTGGTCTGGCATCATCCTTAACTGACCGTGCCAGTGGTAATGGATGGAGTTTTCACTCCACTCCATGTTTCTTTGCTCTTGTGTATTTCAGACCAGCCTCTCATGTCACTGTAACCAGGGATTTTTCTTTTCTTTTTTTTTTTTTTTTCTTTTGTGGTTTAATTGTATGAAAAAAATTTTGTGCTGTATCCTTGGACCTGTGCAGATGGTTCCACGCCAAACATATTTGTTTACCATGGTAATGTCTGAGCTGTAGTGTGCCAGCTAATAAAGGGATTTATTTAAGGAACAAGGTGAATGACTAAAACAGATGTGCCAGTTGGGTGAACCATTAAAGAATCTTACTTCTCAGCTTTATGTAAAGGTTATTTTTAATGCATTTCTGAGAAATCAAGAGTGGTTGCAAGAATGTTTTTGAGACAGCTGAAAGCATCTTCTCCATTTCCTTGGGAGTCTTTTCCTATGAGCATAAGATAGCCTTTATCTTACTGAAGAATTGGCAAAGGCAGCATATAAAAGTTCTGAGTTTTGCCATCTGATCAAGTAATATAATCTCATCATGGAGTTTGTCCTAAGTTGTATGAGTCCATTTTTTCACCTATGGGGCAACCTGTTTTAATATTTCTATAATGTAAATTCAAAGTTCTGTAACGTAATACAAATACGTATCTTGGTTCTATGCAACTCCTGGGTCGGTCTGCTGTAATAATACTAAAACCTTACATATCTGTGCTCACACAAATATAGAAAATTAAACACTCTGGCTGGCAAGCATTTTAACCAGGCTTGATGCATTTGAGGGAGAAGCTAAACCCGTGAATTAAATTCTGTTTGCCCAAGTGCTTAGTCTGTTGTACATCACGTAGTGAAAGTGACTTCCAGAAACTCCGCTGATTCTGCTGTTGATATTTTTGACTCCTTAGAAACTGACTTCTTTGAATTTCTAATCTTGTTTCTTAGGTGTTGATCAATTCGTTTGGGAAGAATCCTGGAGACAGCGGTAATGCTAAAGAGGAGTTAAAACCAAAACCAACCAACCAACCAAACCCCATGAAGCTGAGTTTTTAAACTGAGCTTTAGATTATTGGGTGTGCCAAATATTTCCATTGAATGTCCTTTAATTTAGGAGTTACCTTATTGTAATAGATAATAAGGACATATATAAGGATAATAGATAAGTAGGACAAGGAGCAATGGAAGTAAGCTGCAGCACAGGAGTTCTCAACACAAGGGGGAACTTCTTTACTGTAAGGGTCACAAACCACTGGAACAGGGTCCCCAGAGAGGTTGTGGAGTCGTCTTCTCTGGAGACTTTCAAGACCCATCTGGATGCGTTCCTCTGTGACCTGAGCTAGAGTGTATGGTCCTGCTCCAGCAGGGGGTTGGACTCAATGATCTCTTTGGGTCCCTTCCAACCCCTGACATCCTGTGATCCTGTGAATCACCTGTACAATATAGTTAACATGTTCATTCTGGTGCTTAAGTATATGGTTTGTTTTCAACTAAGCAAATGAGAGGCTACTTAAGGCAAACACTGTACTAAACTTGGGTACCGTTTTTAATAACAGAAGGTTTTAGGTGCTTGTTCCTGAATCTGTGGCTCAGAAAAACTATACCATTTCATATGTCTTTACACATCTGTTGCTGTTTATTACCTCTTTCTTCTTATTTGGCTTCCTAGCTTCTAAGTCATGGACTTTATTTCATGTTCATGGCACCGGGCAGAACAAAAATCTGTGTTCTCTCATTCTTTACTTCTGTGACTGAGTAATGGAAATACTGTGCTACCTCTTGCATGCTTATACTAGTGGCAGTATTTCTGGATTAGGAATAGCTATTTGCATCTATGAAACTTCTCTGGTATTAATAAAGGTAGAATTTGTTCCTTCATTAAGAATAATTGAAATAGTGGCTTTCTTAGGTTAGTTGTGGTTTTATTTAACCCTAGTACTGAAAAAAAAACAAAACCCAACAAAGAGCACAGAAGTCAGGCTTAGCATTTTCAGTGGGTTTACATCCAGCCAAATTTATCAAAGGCTGTCTGTTTGTAGGCAATGATTGTAAACTGATCTGAGCTCATCTGAGCTTAAGTAAAAATGAAAAATGAGTCCCCTGATTAAACATTGCAATTAAGTATTTTAGGGGGACTTGGTTTTGAGATGAAGCATTGATCTCACATCAGTACCTTTGGTATTAAATTCTAGAGCCATTGCAAGGCAATTAGATCACCTTTCTTGGGATTTCAGAGCTCTATTCATCATCTTTAGTTAAAAACAAAGAAAAGGCTGCTTTGAATTGTAGCTTCCTTAATTATCTGAGATTTGGGCAGCATGTTAAAGCACTTAAAATACTAATCTGACAACACAGTGGTATGGTGGAGGGGGAATATCATGTCTCACAATCTGGCAAATGCATGGCATTTCTTTCCTTACTTTTATGAGATACCTGCTCCATTAAGGTGAGGATGGCTGTATTTATTAAAAAAATTTGACAGAGGGAAGAAGTTTTTGTGAATACCTAGAGGTTCATAATACTTCCTTTCAATTTCAAGAAAAATAAGACAACCGAATCCCATACAGTTAGCTCCAGCAAGCTGTCTTGTTTAGCAGTTACTTCAGTTTGTCCTATTCCATGGTGGATTTCAGCCCTGACTTTGTTTAGGATTAAGCAGCTCTTGACAGAGTTGATTTATAGTGTTTAGCTGACCTAACCAACCTTGACATTAAACTGACTGAAACTTGCATTTTGACATAGCTTCCAAACGCTCTCTTCGTTCTTGAAAGACCGTGTTTTGAATGCGGGGAAATGCGGTGTGACTGGAGTTAGACCTGAAAGAGGTTCCTTCTGTCCTTTGCTGGAGAGATACTGAATTGGTTTTAGTTATCACGTGTGCTGAAGACTTAGCCTCTTCTGCTTGGGTAGTCATTAATTTTCTTTCCTTGCACCACTCCAGGCCATATACACCTATGAGAGGAGCCCTTTCCACTGTGTGGTTTGACAGATACAAGATCTCTAATGACGTTCCGGAACACATTGAAAGTATTGATTCTATGTGCCAGAGACTTACACACTTGATCGATGATGAGATTAAAAATGGCATTGCAAAGAACAGGATACTAATAGGTAAGAGAAACTTACTTTCAGTTTTTGTGGGTTTTAATTGTTAAGAGATCATCCCTGAAGGCTCATGAGCTCAGTTGCATGCCTTGCAACTGCTGAGCCACCTCTTCAGCAGCCAGTCCTCGAGAACCCTGTATCAGGTGGGAAGCATGGCTAACTTTAAGCAGTGTCCTCAGCAGTGTAATTTAAAACTATTGTTGTTTTAAATAGTAATTTGTAATTATTATTTAAAATACAGAGTGGACAGTGATTTACTTTTAAAAGTACCTGGTTTTAATGTTTCCTTTTAGCCCTTTTCAAGAATGGAAAAGTATACTTTCCCAAAATGACTTGTATTTTGGAGAGTGGAGGTATGGCATGTAAATAACCATGAGCTTTTGCTTATTCTCATAATTTCGGGCCAAGCTAATTCATGGGGGGGAAAATTTGCATGTTGCACATCACTAAAGATGTAACATTTGATAATGAGTAAAGTATTAGCTGTCATAGCTCATATGTGTCCATCCTCTTGTCCTTCCTAATTTCCCTGAATTTCCAGGAACATTCACATTGCTTCTGTGAATTAGTGGGATATTTGGTCACAGGATTTGAGGGCAATGGGGTAGCCTGGGTTAGAAGGGGAATGAGTATTCATGAGTCCTTGGCTCCCTGTCTCATCCCTAGACCACAAACTATTTCAGGTTGGGGAAAAAACTCTTAATGTGGGAACTTATAATTTATGGCCAGCTGAGTCATGCCATCAAAATCCTGCATGGTGGAGTCACTACCATTCAGCCTACACGTTTTCTTGATCCAGCCCCACGTTGCTCTTTGAAGGTCTCTGTTTACTTTCCCTTTCTGGCTCATTGCCCTGGCTGCAGAATGCATTGTTTTGGATGGGTGTCAGCACAGTCTTTTTGATCTGTATTTCCTGTATTATACCTGTTGGCTTGGAAACAGCTGAAGGAGTGCAGGTGCTTTTCTCTAGAGTGAGCTGGGAGATGTTCTGTGTACAGATCCAACTTGCTACTATACTTTTTTCCTTTCTCTGTGGCCTTCAAAGTTAGAACTAGTGAAACTGTGGAGTGTAAAAGTTGTTTAACAAGTCATATGCAGAGTAAGGAAGTTGGTACGCACCAATTGTTTCAGCTTGTAGATTGTTTGGGTGTCTTCATCTCTGTATGTTTGTATTCCTCATCTGTAAGTCAGAGTAATTATATTTACTTCCTCTAGAGAGCTTTGATTTCAGGCTCCTAGAGTAAGGCACTGTTTTCTTGCCTCTCTCACAGAGACTACATGTATACATCTTCACACTTGAAACTAAAATTCATAGAACAAGCAAAATGAGGCAACCCTGAATTAGCTCCATCCAGAGTGGATGTGTGGCTGTTCAAGATTAAGTGTTCTTCCATGAGAACTTTGTGTTTTCTCTGTGCTGGTTTTGGTGTTTAACCAGTGTGTGATGCAGTGGAGAATGAGGCTTAGAGATCCTATAAGGTTTTTGTGCATAAAGCCTGGGTGTATTGTCAGTCCTAGTCAGCTGAATGTGACGTTCTTAGTTGGTTTAGATGGAACTTCGTGGAAATAATTGCCCATCATCTGGCATGGGGTCTTAGAGGAAATTAGGAATTCTATAAAGGTACCTGGCAGCTTTGCAACATTTTTGGTCAAAAGAGAATATGAGACCAAGCTTTGGTAATGAAGATACAGTCGGTATTTCTGCACCAATCTGTAATGTTCATTGAAAAAGATGAAATGGATGGCCTGAAATTTTTCTGAGTTTGGGAAAAATTGATGTACGGAAACTAATGGTCACTTGCTTAGAATGTCAGACACCTAAGTCCTGTTAGGTCTCTTCTGATTTCTCTTTGAAAAAGTCAGGAATATCTATCCAGTACAAGAAGAGGGGGCTAGAGGTAACAGCTGGGGAGCAGACAGTGGATTTGTGACTGCTAGTGCCATGGAGTTGGAGGAGGCAGCCTTCTTGAGGTGAAGTGAATAAAACAATTGTAGCAAAGGAAACCAGGTGAAAATTTGCTATGACTATTTTCCAAGTGCATTCAATGATATTGAGGCATGTTGGAGGTCCATAATGGAAATACTGGTACATGTTTTGTTATGTAAAGTAGAGACAGAATAGTTGAGAGAAGAGGCTGGAGGACTAGGGAGTCTGAAGAGCAGTGGGAACCTTTTCAGATAGGTCACAGAAGCCAAGAGAGCGGAGCAGTTGCATGAAGAGGTAGTTACAGGGCATGAAATATGTTGTTAAAGGGTTAAGGAGAACTGGGTTGTAGGACTGTCTGTTTTGTGATGAGTGGGAGTTTTAATGAGTGGAAAGAAAACAAAATGAGTATGAGGAGGGTAACAACACTGAAGGTTATGGTTTTATATGGAATAACAGACTAGAAATTAGAGGCTGAGGATGAGTGTCAGATATTGTTAGATGAGGGTGAGTGAGGTGTTAGGCAAGCAGGAAGGTGGGTAGCTGCTGACAGCTCAGAGGTGTGGGCTAAGCAGGCAAGATCTGAGGGAGCACTGTGCAAAGGAGAACGAGTGGGAAGAGAGGGGAAGCGGGAACTGACTCTCAAGCAGTGGAAAATGAGAAGCCCAACACCTGGTGTTCTGGGGTATGATTATCCTAGAACCGTTCAAACTTTCCACAAGGCTCAAGATTGTGGGTACAGTAAGATCATTTGTTCTGAAAGAAATTATAACCTGTGCTGTTTGTTTTGGTAGCACAGTTGGCACTAAAATTCACAAGTGGGTGCTTCTAGGGCAGACCTCTAAAGATGAGGATGGAGTTCAGGTTTTCCGATGCCACTCCTCTTTTCTCTGTATCTCCACGACCTTGGAGAAGGAAGGAATAGAGACTTGACTGTAATATATAATTATAAAAAAAAATAATTCTGTCATCTCTAGAATTTGATAATGAAAGTCATTTTTTAGCCAAACATTCTTGTTGAGTTACTCTTCCTAGTCTTCCTGGCTACAGTACTCCTTGCAAACAACCCTGTAAGGAGGTTCGTATTGACTTTGGAGATAAAAGAGGATGATAAAATTAGTCAAATTCTCAGACTGAGAGCATTGATAGTATCCTTTTTTAAAAACTCTGTGTATCCCTTCTCCATAAATGCCTGGATTCATTGCTAAAGTAGTTAAG
Organism: Colaptes auratus; assembly: GCA_015227895.2. Taxonomy (NCBI): domain Eukaryota; kingdom Metazoa; phylum Chordata; class Aves; order Piciformes; family Picidae; genus Colaptes; species Colaptes auratus. The sequence continues at coordinate 12,358,865 of CM037642.1, forward strand.
CAATAACCACCTTTTGAAACGTGGAACAATATTTTCTTTTCTGATTGAGAACTGAGTTGGTTTTTCAAGTGGTGGTTGTTTGCTTGCTTTTCTTGTTTTATGGGGGGCTTTATATAGTGCACTATCAGTATGGAAGCAGGTAAAATAACTCTGCTTAGGTGGAAATAGTCAAAGATTTCAACAGTCTTGTCCAAGAGTATGTTTGAGCCTCTTGAACGAAATGGCAAACTCACATTTAGAGCATCCTGATAGCGCTCACTTCAGTCAGCTACGCTTCAGTGAAAGGCAGTCGTCTTGTTCTCTTTTTTTGGTTCTTAATTTAGTGCTGCTTGCCTCCTTTTACAGGTCACTTTTTGTGTAGTGCAGAAATGCTGATCCAAGCACGTTTGTCTCTGCCACCTGTAGTCACTTGTGTAAGCAGCCAGTGAAAATAAGCTTTCCATAACAGTCCTGTAGATTTGACTGCATGCCAGAGAACACATGCATGATTCCTGACCCCTTGTGCTGTAACAATAACACAAAACTCACAACCGCTTTTTGTTTATTGCTAGACTTCTTACATAGCTACTGAACCATGGTGGAAGTAACATGAAAGCTCTGTGCTTCTTGTAAATATTAGCATTTTCATCTCTCTCAGTGTGTGTGAGGATGGGATGGGGAGGAAATACTTTGGCTTCAACATCGCAGAGAAAGAGGATGCTGTAAATACGGGAAGATAAGAGAACGCACACTAACTCGTGAAAAAGCCAGGCAAACTACTGCACTTACAATCTTGGTGTGTTATGTCTTTTGGCTTCTAAGCCTTTTGCTGTCACTCATCCAATCTTGTGTCTTCTGTCTTTCTCAGGCAAATGTTGTCTTTCATTTAGAGACACCTGCCTTGCTCCTGCAGAGTGAATTCAGGGGTTTACATTGCCCTTTGGCACTAGAATTAAAAAGAGGGCTTTTTTGTTCTGCACCGTGCATGACACTGTGGTTTATCTAAATAATGCTCACGAGATTCTGGGCTCAAAGCAGTAGTGTTAGTCCATCTGCCCTATAATCCCAGCAAACATTTCATTCATTTTCAGTGCCCCAGAGTAAATTTGCATTGCATTTGTACTTCAAGGAAAATGTTTACTCCTGTTTATTTGCACCCGAGCTGACCATTTGTTTTTATTTTAGATCTCTACTACTCCTTTTACTTCTTCATGCACAGGCCAGACACATTCATAGAGTCAGAGAATGTTTTGGGTTGGAAGTGACCTCCAAAGGTCATCCAGTCTAACCCCCCTCTGCAGTAACCAGGGACATCCTCAGCTAGATCAGGTTGCGCAGAGCCCTGCTGAGCCTCACCTTGAGTATCTCCAGGGATGGGGCCTCAACCACCTCCCTGAGCAACCTGTTCCAGTGTTCCACCAACCTCTTGGTAAAGAATAAACAAATGAATGTTTCTGTTTCCTTCATAAATCATTCAGGAGGTGGATACACCACTTGTTGTTTTACTTCCCAGCTCTTCACAGAATCGGAGAACGTTAGGGGTTGGAAGGAAGCTCAAAATATCATCTAGTCCACCCGTTGTCCCTTGTCTTATCATTGGACATGGATTAGAGGAGCCTGGCTCCATCCTTCTGGCACTTATGCTTTACATATTTGTAAACATTAATGAGGTCGCTCCTCAATCTTCTCTTCTCCAAGCTAGAGAGACCAAGCTCCTACTGCCTTTCTTCATACAAGATGTTCCACTCCCTTAATCATCCAGGTGGCTCTGCGCTGGACTCTTTCAAGCGGCTCCCTTCATTCTTGAACTGAGGGGCCCAGAACTGGACACAGTATTCCAGCTGCTCCCTCACCAGGGCAGAGTAGAGGGACAGGAGAACCTCTGTCAACCTACTAACCACACTCCTTCCAATAAACCCCAGGATACCATTGGCCTTCTTGGCCACAAGAGCACATTGCTGGCTCTTGGTTATCCTTCTGTTTACCAGCACCACCAGGTCCCTTTACCCTGGTCTCTTACCCGGCAGGTCAGTCCCCAACCTATACATGGGGCTGTGCTTTCCCAGATACAAGACTCTCCACTTGCCTTTGTTGTATTCCATTGGATTTCTCCCTGCCCAGCACTCCATTCTGTCCAGGTCTCACTGAAGGGCAGCACATCCTTATGGGGCGTCAGCCACTCCTCCCAGATTTGTGTCATCAGCAAACTTGTTGACAGTGCCTCTGTTCCTTCATCCACGTTGTGGTGTCTTGAAGGTGTCCATAGTAATATATTCAGAAATAAGGGTCTTTGAAAGGGAGGACATTCTCAGTTTCCATCTGCACAGTGAATGACAGGCTTAGCAAACAGCAGTGATGATGAGGAATATATAAGGCTCACAGCAGTACAACCAAAAATAATTCAACCATCAGCACATTATCATCAGATGGTGGCTTTGGGAAGAAAAGAAGTAAATCAAATTCTGATCTTTTCAGCCTCAGTAGAACCTTTATTGAAAACATATGCTTACTCATCTTTAATAAATCCCTGTGTTCAGTGCAAAATTAAATGGATGGATGGGCTTTTAGAATGCCTGAGAGTTGTGTGTAGGCATGCCACAGGGTGCACATTAACCTGTACTTTCTTCAGTCTCCCCTACAGGAATGATTCATAGAAGAGTGAGGCTTAACAATGTTTTCTAATCCTTCTTCATCTGTCAGCTCTATTTAGGCCAATCCTTACTATTGCTTTTCTGTTGTCTTTGAAAGACCTCTATTAATTGAAGGCTCACAGCTTTCCAAGGAAGCCTGGTCGTATGCATCACCATTCTTCATGTTAGCCTATTTTCTAGTTTCTTTTTGTGATTCAGTTTGAAATGATGGATACCATGAACAGAAAGAACAGGTTATTCTCTTTCTTGTCCCATGCTGTGCAGTTATGCAGACAGGTAGGCATTGCAGCAGAGCTGTGCTGTCATCCTCAGAAACAACTGAGAAAGCACACTGGGTGAGTAACCTCTTAGTAAAAAGTGATTTGAGGCTTTTCATGAATTTTATCTTCCTTCTAATACTCAAACTTATGATTCCTTAAGTACACATGTTGGGTTCCTACCTATTACCAAAAAAACCCCAAAAAACCACCCAAACAACCAAAAAACCCAACCCCCAACCAACCGCTTCTGGTTTTACTGCAAGTTGATACATTAGAAACTATTGTATACTTATTTTTACAAGGAAGTGGTAAAACTTGTACCACTTAAATGTGCATTTCAGAATGTGTTCTGGCTGGTGAGAAAGTTGGATAGCAAACTGGTTCATGTTCCTAACAAGAAGTCGTGGCTGAGCCAGACAAGGGAAGGTGCCTTTGTTCTTGTAAAGACAGTCAGCTACTGAATAACAGAATAAAAAGACTATCAGAGGTGTAAACCATCACTGCAGTTCTGCTAGTCCCTAAGTTTAGCATTAGTGAGGTTTCATGAATAGATTAAAAGGGGAAAATCACTGCTGTGAGGAAACTTACTCGAAACAAAGTACATATTTGACCAGTTTACACAGGAGCAGTGTTCAGGGAGTTCCGTGGAGAAGGGAATTTGCTGTTGTGCTGTGGCATTTGTACTCTTTGCTGATATTCATACGTGAACACTGTTATATGTATATAGTATTTCCATTCACAGACATAAAAGGAAGGTAAAAACAAAATCAGCTTATTTGCAGATGATGTGTAGAACAAGGTTTTGCTGTTACCATTAATAGAAGGTAAATCACAGAAGGTGCCTAGGAAGAGTGGCAAGTAAACTGAAAGCCTCAGGGAAAATTTCTGATAACAAACTGATTAAAGTAACTCTTAGGTTGAAATGTTTAAAGAAAGGAGAAATTGAGAGTGCAGTATGCTGGGAGGATGGAAAGAAAATGAGGCAAGAGTATGTAGTGTATTGTGATGATAACAGAATATACAAAGACAATTTCTCACTGTGCTGGTGTAGCCTTGTGCAGCAGAAGAGCATTTGTCTCTCCTTGCACTGCTGGTGCAGGCACCCTGTGATGTAGCATTTGTCTCTTGCTATTTTGTTGTTAAAGCTGTACTGACAAATACTGAAGAAATCTACTGTTAAGATGAAGAGCAACTGCTAGAGAGAAACTAGTGAAGAAGTATTGCTTAAAATAAACCTCCAGTCTGAATCCTTACCTCATCAAAGTCTGGGGTGTAGCTTCTCCTCTTCTCCTGCTTCTGTGCTGTAATGAAGCAGTTTCTACCTCTGCCACTCAAATTCATGAGAATGCAATGGTTTAGTAGTCATGAGGTCTTGGGTGACAGGTTGGACTTGATGATCTTTGAGGTCTTTTCCAACCTTGTTGAATCTATGACTCTGTGAACATCCCTTTCTGGCAGGAGCAGATCTATACTCCAAGCAGATGGCAGAATTAATGCAATAAATGTGATGAATAAAAAAATTGCTTCCTACATCTGTGATTTCTGTTGTGGAAAACGATTCTGAGCACGTTTTAAAGTTACACTGTAGTGACTAAAAAAGGTGATCTGGTTTGTTGTTTTCTAAGTCCATTATCTGTAACAAACTAGGGTATTTTACAGTTAGATCTTTATGACTCAGGAAGCAATTGGCAGCGTGAAGCCTCTGTTTGTTAAGAGAGGCTTTGTCGATTGGTCTGTTTTGTTGTGTGTTTTTTCTGTAAAGAAGAATGAAAACCCAAAGAGCTTTCTTTGAGGTCTCTTCCAACCTTGGTGATTCTGTGATTCTGAACTCAGGGTGATTGCAGGCACCAAAGGGGAGCATTGGGGCAATGGTAGAGTTTCTAGCATTCTCTCATGTATACAGAACACAAGAGAGAGAGGGACTGAGTAAAGAAACCATTGTAATAATAAAATCAGTCATTTCTGGAGATACAAATGAAAATATTATTAGACCAAATACAAAGAAATTAATGAAACTGAAGTTTGACAGTAGGTAAATATTTGGTTTCCTTAGCTTAATATAATGTTGACATGTCATCATGGACCAGATTATCATTTTGGTCAGACACAGATGAGGAGTGAGTTAATATAAATCGAGAACTTTAGCAGGAGTGAGATCAAGGTTTTATACAAACACTTGGATGTTTAAAAGGCTCTTAAGGCCATTTACAAGCTCTGGATAGAAGGTTTTATCACTGAAAAATGGCAGCTGTGGTGAAGGTTTCTCTTTTATTCAAGATGGAATAAATTACATGGGAGAAATTCAGTCCCTGTTTACTCTGTGTTACATCATTATATGGCTGGGGTTACTTTAATGTAGTTACTGATGATATTCCAGAAACCCTATTTTGGTTTTAGTTAAGTATTGAATGCGAGTTTCTTTCCAATTCAGATTCCTTAATTTGAAAGTGTGTTGATCCTGTGACTTAAGCAGGTCTTTCTCAAGTGGCAAAGCAAGTTACAAGCAACTTTCTTCTCGCTGCTATTTCTAGGCAATAGCCTAGAAATCAGAACTACACAGAAGCAGATTTGAGGTCATAAATGTGTACTTAAGTAAAGCTTTTTTCAACTTAAAGAAAAGTGCTTGACTTAACCGACTCTGTTTTGTATGTGCTGACCTTTTAGCTGGCACTTAAACCTCTTTTGTAAGGCAGGAAGGTTAATGCAAATAGAGCTTTCTTGAACTGGTAGCTACTGAGCATTTTAGAACAATACTTTTTTTAACTGTTTGAAGCAGTAATCACAGATCTCTTTAAAAATGGATATGAGGGGAAATGGAAAATGAATGTACTTTTCATGTGAAACTACTGGCAAATTCTGAACTTCTGTGCATGCCCTTTGTACTTCATGGAGATCACAGAATTGTCAGGGCAGGAAGGGACTGAGTTCCAAGCCCCCTGCCATGGGCAGGGACACCTTACACTAGATCAGGTTGCCCAGAGCCCCATCCAGCCTGGCCTTAAAAACCCCAGGGATGAGGCTTCCACCACTTCCTTCCAGTGTCTCACCACCCTCATCTCACCACCCTCATGGGGAAGAACTTCTTCCTGATGTCTAATCTAAATCTCCCCTCCTCTAGCTTGGATCTATTCCCCCTAGTCCTATCACTACCTGACACCCTAAAAAGTCCCTCCCCAGCTTTTTGTAGGCTCCCTTCAGATATTGGAAGCCACAATAAGGTCTTTGCAGAGCCTTCTCCTTTCCAGGCTGCACAACCCCAGCTCTCTCAGCCTGTCCTCGTAGGAATCATAGAATCAGCCAGGTTGGAAGAGACCTCCAAGATCATCCAGTCCAACCTATCACCCGGCCCTATCCAATCAACAAGACCATGGCACTAAGTGCCTCATCCAGTCATTTTGTGAAGATATCCAGGGACAGCGACTCCACCACCTCAGCCCATTCCAGTGGCAAATCTCTCTTTCTGTGAAGAACTTCTTCCTAACATCCAGCCTGAACCTCCCCTGGCGCAGCTTGAGACTGTGTCCCCTTGTTGTGTTGCTGGTTGCCTGGGAGAACAGACGGCCCCCCACCTGGCTACAGCCTCCTTTCAGGGAGTTGTAGACAGCAATAAGGTCTCCCCTGAGCCTCCCCTTCTCCAGGCTAAACAACCCCAGCTCCCTCAGCCTCTCCTCACAGGGCTGTGCTCCAAACCCCTCACCACTTTCATCGCCCTTCTCTGGACACATTCCAGTATCCCAACATCTCTCTTGAATTGAGGGGCCCAGAACTGGACACAGTACTCAAGGTGTGGCCTGACCAGTGCTGAGTACAGGGGAAGAATAGCCTCCCTTGTCCTGCTGGCCACACTATTCCTGATCCAGGCCAGGATGCCATTGGCCTTCTTGGCCACCTGGGCACACTGCTGGCTCATGTTCAACCTACTATCAACCAGCACCCCCAGGCCCCTTTCCTCATGGCTGCTCTCCAGCCCCTCCGTCCCCAGCCTATAGCTCTGCTTGGGGTTGTTGTGGCCAAAGTGTAGAACCCTGCCACTGAGGGTGTCCTTATGTTATGTCAAATTTGATTTACTCTGAAATACTTCTTGTAATCAGAAAAAAAAATGTCTCCAACTACAAATGCTTATTCACATTGTTGTTTCTGAAGCACTTACTATATGTTATTTATTCAGAGATTGTATCAAGTGATAAACTTCAGGTTTTCCCCTGGAAAACCCAATTCAAAGAGCTAGTCCTTTGTATTACATTTTCTCATAGTAGTATGAGCCACATAAAAGAACCATTACCTAATATTCTTCTAAACAGAAGGTGACTGCATTGTCAAAGACTGCTGGTGAGTAATTGGAGACACTGTTGCCAGAATGTGACTAACTGGGTACAAAATTTTAGATTAAATCATTTACAAACTAGTAATGAGTTTTCAATGCAGCTTTTTCCCCCCTGTATTCTGAAATACTTAAAATAGAATTAATTTTGTATGTAGCCAGAGCATATCTGTATTTGTGTAGGCAAATGCAAAATGTTGTCTTAGAATATAAATGCTACTTTTTGGGTTTGGGAGTGAAAGTATCATTCATAGAATTCATGGAATCATAGAATCAATAAGGCTCAGAATGATCAAAGGGACATGAAGAAACAAATGATCAGATTCCACAGAGGAGAGTAAAAGAAGCTTCAGCACAAGATGATCTTTGTATAGTAACTTTGTGCAGCTCTTTTCTATACTTTCTCAGAAGGCTCTATTTTTATCCTTGTGATTATGGGGTCACTGATAAGTTTTTGAGATTACTATAACACTTGTGCAATATGTTGTTTGGGTTTTTTTCATTATAGAATTCATTTACATGGGACAAAGGAACGTGTCTGGTAGGAAATAGTGATGCAGATGAAAGGTTTGCAGTAGCATTTTCAGTATTTTTATGTTTGTGGAAACAAGTTTATTTGAAATTTCAGATGATGTGAACTGTGGGAACTCTCAGGATGTGTTCACTCACCTTCATTCCTACTTGTCCTCAGCTGCCTTTGTTTCTGAAGTTCCTCTGGGCACTTCAACACGCTACATTTAACTTTGGACTGGTTAAAGATTGATTTGGAGAGTAAATAGCAGGGTCTGGCTTTATTTACCAAAGATAAATCAGGGTATTATCAACCCCTTGGGTGCATAGCATGGGGATTCCAGCTATATCTCCTAGTTTGAGGGCACAGCTCTCTTAATTAAGAGCTGTGTTTGAAGAAGGAAAACAAGACTCCGGTCTTCCACACTGTGTGGTCTTGGTGCTTCTCCCTAAAGTCATGCACGCACAGAAGAGGCCTCCAGGATGATCAAGTCCAACTGACCACCCAACCCTATCTAATCAACTAGAGCAAGGCACTAAGTACCTCATCCAGTCCCTTCTTAAAACCCAAGTAAGTCAGGAACCTGCAGTTATCACTTTTGGCCATAATTGTGTCTTAAGACTACAAGCGAAAAAATTCTTTTATAGAAGAGTAGTCAGATATTGGAATAGGCTGCCCAGGGAGGTGATTGAGTCCCCATCCCTGGATGGGTCTAAAGGTCATTTAGATGTGCTGCTTAGGGATATGGTTTAGGGGTGAACTTTGTAAGGGTGAACTTTCCAGCCTGAATGAGTCCATGAATTTCTATGAATAAGGTAACAGTAAGTAAGAGAGAATCATGAACTCCTTAGAAATTCTGATCAGAAGCTTACCAGAAATCAAAAGATAATGCTGTATGGGAGACAGAAAGAGGACACTTTGTGTCTGGATTAGTCTAGTGTTTTCAGGAAAATTTCCTGCACAAATCCAGCCAAATCTTTCAGTCGTAACATGGGATGGAGTGTGAGCTAGAAGGGCTTCAGCCCTGCTGGGGCTTGTAGATAAACGTGCTGAAAAAGGATTCCCCATTAGGAATAGTCCATGAAGTACAGTGTTTTCTGCCTCTGAGCTTGTGTGTGCCAGAGATGTCCTGTGTGGTCCCAGAATCCTGGGAGGTACCAAAGCTGAATGAGGGCTTAGTTGTGGTGCTGCAGTGGCACTGCTTCCTGGCAGGGTTTTATTTAGCATCCACGTCAAACTCTTCTGCGTAGCATGGAATCAACCCCGAAGGGCTTATGTAGCCCTTGCATATGAGCTCTTCCCATTCTGGAGCCTCATTTTAATCACTTGATAACAAGCTGAAATGGTTTGTCTACTATTTTTGCCTTTCTTTTTAAATTCCTAATTTCATGTCTCTGGTGTGAAAAAGTCTGGGCACAGAATTTTGCAACTAATTAACACCAGTTAACTACTTGGCACAAACCAATTGCATCACCAGTATTCTGGAAGCTAACACCAGGCTAAGTAGAGCTTTCAGTTCTTAACCTTTCTTCTGGTTGCCATCTCTGTGCTAGAAGAGATTTCAGCAGCCAGTCATTCTTCACCCTAGTCATTATGCTTTGGTGAGACCTCATTACCTGGAGTACTGTGTCCAGCTCTGGGGCCCCCAACACGAGAGGGCCATGGACCTGCTGGAGTGGGTCCAGAGGAGGATTGGTGGAAGACCTGAGTCCAACCCATGTACCATACAGTACAATACAGTACTACAATACAGTGTCCAGGCTCTGAATACCTCCAATGAGGTGACTCCACCACTTCCACAGCAGCTGATTCCAGTGGGCAATCATGATAGAACTTCTGTCTGCCCTGGCGCAGCCTGAGACTGTGTCCTCTGTTCTGGTACTGGCTGCCTGGAGAGACCATTGGCTACAACCTCAGGTAGTTGGAGCATCAGTCATTATCATGGGGCTGGAGAACCTGCCCTGTGAAGACAGGCTGAAAGAATTGAGGCTGTTCATCCTGGAGAGAAGGCTCTGAGCAGACCTTATAACTGCTATTCAATACCTGGAGGGTACCCTACAGGAAGGCTGGGGAAGGACTGTTTAGAGGGGCTTGTAGCAATAGAATGAAGGGCACTGGTTCTAAACTAGAGCGAGGCAGATTTAGGTAAGACGTAAGTAGGACATTTTTTTACAATGAGAGTGGTAAAATACTGGAATAGGCTGCCCAGGGATATAGTTGAGGCCCCATTCCTGGAGACATGTAAGATCAGACTTGATGTAGTCCTGGGCAGCCTGATCCAGTTGGAAGTGTCCCTGCTCACTACAGAGGGTCCCTTCCAACCCAATGCAATCTGTGTATATAATAGTTTGTGTACTGTGTCCATGTGAAGTAATGCAGTAGTCTGGATTTCTCTCTTGAGATCCTGTTAGAGCTTAGGTGGACTACATTGCAATTTCTCCTGATTTATTATATATCCTAATGTGTTACCAACAACAAACACCACCCCACAGCCCCTGTATATTAGTCTAAAGTGGTGAATAGTCATTGATTATGTACAGATCATTGTGTGCATGCTACTAGGCTAGGTGAAAAGTATGTTGACTAAAAAAGCAATGAGAATTCTCTTTAGAGAGTTCTGCTTTGTTAACTTTGGAGAACATCAGGCCAAGTGTTCCAACTACATGGGCTACACACAAATGGCTTCTAAAGTGATGGCATTTGGGCTGATTTTTTTAAATTTCATTTTATTCTTTTTCCCCTTACCAGGAATGAATCTTCAGCAGTACTTTAGCTTTCCACTTTCTTCATTTAATCATAGTTTAAGATCACTGTAACCTTTATGTCAGGAGGTGTTTTTTTTTTTGGTTGCCTTGTCTATAAACCAAACAAATCTGAAAATAAAAACAAAACAGATGCTGGGTTACAAAGCTGTATAGCAACATCCAATCTTTGTTTCTTTGGTTTTGTCCTAGGAGGCTTTTCAATGGGAGGTGGAATGGCAATGCATTTAGCATATAGGTTTCATCAAGATCTGGCGGGAGTCTTCGCTCTGTCTAGCTTTCTCAATAAGGACTCTGCTGTTTACCAGGTGAGTGTGTGACTGACTTTGCAGAACTGCTTAGGTAAAAGAAAAATGATAATTAAATTTGAGTCCAGCATGTTTATTCATCTGAGGCAACTGATTAGTAGTCAAAACTTAGGACATTAGAATCATAGAATCACCAAGGTTGGAAAAGACCTCAAAGATCATCAAGTCCAACCTGTCACCCAAGACCTCATGCCTATTAGACCATGGCACCAAGTGCCATGTCCAGTCCCCTCTTGAACACCTCCAGGAACAGTGACTCCACCACCTCCCTGGGCAGCCCATTCCAACAGCTAACAACTCTCTCTGTGAAGAACTTCCTCGGGCAGCCCATTCCAAGGGCAAATCACTCTCTCTAGGAAGAATTTCTTCCTAACATCCAGTCTAAACCTCCCCTGGCACAGCTTGAGAACTTCCCAGACTGTGTCCTCTTGTTCTGGTGCAGGTTGTCTGGGAGAAGAGACCAACCCCTGCCTGTCTATAACCTCCCTTCAGGTAGTTGTAGAGAGCAATAATATATAGATTTCACAGTAAACCCTATCATTTGTCAAGAGTTTAGCACATTGAAATTTGAAGTGCAGTTTTCCCCCAACACTTCCTTATTTGATTTTGTAGGCATAATACAATATGACCACTAAAACACAGGCTGGTAAATTAAATGCTATATAAACTGTCACTATGTAATTATAATTATTCTTTTAAAGTTTTAATGATGTGTCTGACAATGTTTCTTCACCATCTAGGCTTTGAAAAAAAATCAGAATATTCTTCCAGAATTATTTCAGTGTCATGGAACTGCTGATGACCTAGTTCTCCACTCATGGGGTGAAGAGACCAACAAGATGCTAAAGTCACTGGGAGTAACGACATCATTCCATACTTTCCCGAACCTGTATCATGAGTTAAGCAGAGCTGAAATAGAAGAACTAAAAACCTGGATTGCAAAGAAATTACCTGTTGAAGTGGCAGAGACAAACAAATGAAGGATACAGTTTCAATGTACTCTCTGATTTTTGTGGGTTTAAGGTTTTATGGCATTGTATATGGGTGTTCTATATATATGCTATATAGGCATGGCTGCAGGTAGGCACCACTAAAGTTCACTTCAATTTTTTTAATGCACATCTATGTCAGTTTATGGAAAGTAATGACTGATAATACTAAAAATATTCTTTTAAATAATGAAAGCTGTATTCAGGAATCATTTCCTTGACTTTCCCAGGTACCTTTGTTTGTGTGTGTATGTTCAATGATGGAAAAACAAACGAGTTGTCTTCCTCATGGCATTACAGCAGAAAAAGGCCAATTATTAAAACAATGGACTTGTAGAGAACCATGCATATATTCACATTAGCTCGCTGAGAGGAACCATGTTGGCTTCAGATGGATTCTCAGCATGGGGGAATGAACCTCCATCAAAGCAGAGCTGTATTCCCCCTCAAAATTGTTAACCGATGGTGTTCTATTTCTAAAAGTCAGAAGGAGTTGTGCCTTACTATGCCACAGACTCTTGTTATTACCTCTTCTTACTGTTTTGTTACTCAGAGATCAAGCTTTATGGGAGTTGCTTGAGCCCCATGAGGTTCCTAGTGTGGGGGTAAAAAAAGAAATAAAGAAGTACCATCATGATTGTTAAGACCTATCCTGTTTTTGAAGAAATCATTCTTTGGGCACTGTTCCTGTAGAAACTTGTTTTTGCCAACAGCTTTATTTTGGCCTACAGGATCACATTTTAAATTAAAGGACAAAGATGCTTGACTCCTCTGTGACTGTTTGAGAGCTGTAAATAATGATTCTGATCTAAAGACAATTTGTATCCCTTGATTTTACTGGTAGATGATTCATCTCCGTGTCACTTTGATAAATTAAATCAGTATAAATATCTGTTCTTATGCAATTTTAATGCTGCTTTTATTTTTTCCCCTCTGCCCCATTTTCTCCTTCCCAAATTCAGTAATTTTATTAGCATGACAAGGTATTCAGCCTTCTGCCAAAGTCAATAGATCCAAGTCTCTTGCTTAATCTTCTCCTTCCTCCTTTTCTGAAGAGTGGATCTAGGACACCGTTGTTTGCTCTGTCATAGCAGATTGCCGCCAGTATTGGCTCCAACTCCACAAGTGTCGGCCAGCTCCAGGGGACTGAGTTTGATTCAAATCCTCATCCACCAAGACCTAAGCCAGCTTTTACCTATCTTGAGGAATAAGCAAAGGGGAAAAAATGTCACTGTTCAAGTACAAGGCATGTAATTGGCAGTAGCAAGTAACAACTTCCTGCTGCTAAAAATATTTTGCTTTATTTCATTTTGCTAGCATTAGCAAGTCAGCAGTCTGTTCTGAAAAACAGGATTTTAAATGGCACATGAAAACTCAGCTATTTGAAAGAGTAACTGAACAGCTTTTTTTTTTCTTGGTGCCCTAGGCTCCCTAATTACTACAAATTAAATTGAAACAGGTGTGTTCAGAGGCAGCTGAGCTAACATTGCCTTAGCCCGACTCTAATTACAGTCCTTGACAAGTGATGCTGTAGCATTTTAGTAATAATACATCATTTTGAGTTTTGCACCGTGTTCTGTCTTCCTGCAGTTCCTATCGGGAGGCTGTTTGAACCACTAATGCAAGGTGGTAATTAATTTCGATGACAAGTGCATTCTGATGGGAAAGTGGTGGGCTCCTGGCAAGGTGGCTTTTAATAAGGTCAGAGAACAGCACAAAACAGTTGAAATAAGATCGTGGAGGGAACAGAAATTATTACCAAGCCAAAACCAGTCCTCTTGATTATTTTTACAGTCTCAAAAATTGCAAGTGCAGTGGATATAGAGTTTGGTTTTGTTCCCTCGATGTAGGCTGAGAAGCAATTTACAAGGTCTACATTTCATGGTGATCTTAGAAAACAAGCCTCCAGCTTGCATCTGTTTTCTTCCATCTTCCTTGGCTTGTGAGTGAAATGCCAACTAATCTGGAGATGCACTGTGATGCAAGATTGGAAACCTGTTAAGTACATGCTGTAAAGAGGACCCAAATCTCAAGTTTTGAGGTCACTTTTGGGGTGCTAGAAGAATTCTCAATTTCCTTCAGTGTACAGAGGTAGCTACTGTGAGGACAGTGTGACTCACCTAGCAGGTTGGCTTAGTATGGTGTGGATCTGTGTCCCAGATGGTGCCTAGCTCAGGCTGGACAAACAGATTGAAGTTTAGCCCAGGAAAAGTTGGACTGCTGGCTGATATTGAGAAGCAGCCAGAGGCAATATTAGTCCTTGAAGACAGTGGGCCTGCTGTTAGATCTCTAGTCAAATAAAAACTTTAATAGTCAAAATTAGCCCTGCTGCCTGACAGCATGTTTCAGAAGTAATCCAGGTAGGATTTGTGACTAACTGGCCCTGTTGTGGTTTTTTCTTGACCTGGCCCCTTTTTAATACACTTTAAAAAATTAAATTTCAAATTGATACTGGAGGACAGGGCAGGAGGTCATTTGCCAAAAGGGGAACTCAGCAATGCTTATAGCACTGCAGCTCCAGGTTCTACTTGTTGATTGCTAGGTGGAGTTTGAAGTACTTTGCACCATCTTTAACTTAATTCCCTTTTAACTAACTTTTCATATGGTGATGGGACAGTTACAGCAGCAGGTGACAGGGCATACAGAACCCTGAACTGGTATGTCCTGCATATTGTATCTAGATTCACATGAAGAGAATGGAAAAGAATGCAGCTTTTCATTCATCCCTAATATTTCACTCCTGATATCCTTAGGGGTGTTTGTGTAGCATGTGAAGGTGTTAAGGTGATAGGTCCCACGTACTCTGATGAGAAGCAAACTCTGGGTCTTTTGTTTGTTTGTTTGTTTTGTACATGGGCTTTCTCCTATTTTTCTCTTACACATTAAAGAGGAAAAATGTGTTTAAAGATACAATCCTGTACTTTGTTTTGAGGAATAAATTGCAAAATTTCAGTCTGCTCTATCTGTCTCACTTGAGCTACCAAAACTATGAGAGCATAAACTAGAAAGAAGGCAACACCGTGCTGTGCTGATCTAGAAGAGGCTGAAGCATTTAGTTGACACTGTTGATACTCCTACTATAACTCTTTCAAGGTCTTTTTTCTTTCAAGCTTAGAAAAGAGTTTGGCATTTAAGTAGAAAAATTTAATACCATTTAAAAATAATAACCACACTAACTGAGTAAGTCCATTCAGACTGATAGCTTGTTGGAGCTTAGATACTGTTTTGGTGAAAAGCATAATTCAATTTAATTTAAACTTTACTCTCTTGGCTTCAGTTAGTGTGTTCCATACTGCTTCAGGAGCAAACAAGCAATGGTTGGATATTTTTTCTTCTCATTTTCTGATGTCACACATTTGTATTTCAGATGTGTGAAATTTAGGACTAGATCATTGCTGTGAATTTGGGTACCCCTCGAGTAATTAATGTGCTAGTGCAGGTATACAGACCCAGAGAACAAACATCAATAAGGTAGACATCAGCTGATCAATGTGGGAAGCCAGAAGGTGTCGGTAATGCAGTTTTGTCATTAAAGTAAGAAGCTCTCTGCTCAATCTATTCTGATGTTAAATCTTTAGCTTTTTCAATGAATCATCTTTAAAGCCAGTTAACAACTACAGATGAAGTGAGCCAAGTGGGCACATGTAACTTCAGTTTATAAAGATCAGATCCAGGTGGCAAAACATGGAAATGGTAACCCAGTGGACAATGTTGGAATGAAAT
The DNA here is from genome assembly GCA_015227895.2 of Colaptes auratus. Classification (NCBI taxonomy): domain Eukaryota; kingdom Metazoa; phylum Chordata; class Aves; order Piciformes; family Picidae; genus Colaptes; species Colaptes auratus. The sequence goes on from CM037642.1 coordinate 12,374,369, forward strand.
TTGTTAAGATATAGATGGAGGCAAGCAATGGGAGCTTGTTTTCCAGCTGACACACCTTCTTGGACAGCTGAGAAGATTGTTTGGACTTGATCTTTGAGGTCTTTTCCAACCTTATTGATTCTGTGACTCTGTGATCTTAGAAGAAAAACCTATTCCACGTGTTCTTCAACTTGAATCAACTTTCAGTTGTGATGCAGCTAGATAAAGGTGCTCTAGAGAAAGGAAGTAACACAATTACCAATTCATGTAGTTTCCTGCTTTTTTTTTCTTCTTGTTTTCCAAACCCCCTTCCATTGTGAGAACCTGGTATCATTAGTCAGAAGAAACAACAGTTGGCAGTTCTGTTTCAAGTAGCAGATTCTCTGTGCACTGCAGTGGGACTTAACAGCATCCTGTTCATGTCTTAGTTACCAAGTGATCAGTAGCACTCGCTCAGCATGTGGGAGACAAGTGCTTTTCCTGTGCAGAGCTGTGAGTGAGAATATTTGTCTTTGCAAATGACAGCCAGAAGGAAAAGGCAGTGGTTTCCCCAGCCCCATTCTGTACTTCAGTGGCTAGCATCAGCTAAAGACATGAGACACCTGGTTTTAATTCCTCTGCCCATCTGAACATGTTCACTTGTGTTGCAAGCCTTAAAATGCTACTTATATAGTCCATTTATTTTACATCTTTTAGTACAGACCATATCAACATTCAAAAGAACAGAGAAGGTAGTCCAGATTTTCCTCTGCTTAGGTGAGGGCCTGCAAAGGAGAGCCTGTTCTCCATCTCTTTAAGAAGTTTCTGCCTTGTAGTTGAGAAGACAGGATATCCTAAATTAGTCTACTGATCACTGGCTTAAGTAATTTCCTGCAAGTGTGCAATATAACCTGCACCCTCTCAGGCAGAGGTGAGAAATTACTTGTCTGCTGTGTCTTGGGTGAACACTGTATTTACTGAACAGTTAGATTTGGGAAAAAAAATGTGGATCAAAGTCAGACTTTTGATTTGCCAGGACACAGTGGTGAGCTTGACTACCTTAGCTGGCCTGCCATAGTTGAGGTAGGTTTTGTGAGTACAGAAATCCCACTCTTTTGTTAAGCACATGAGGCTGTGGACACTGGTGAGAGCTGTGTAAATCTGTAAGCTTCTTTGAAAACACAAACAAGAGTTGGTTGCTCCTTATTAACTTCTCTAAAAGAGAAGTAACTTCTCTAAAAGACAAGTAATGAGTTTCAAATATGACTCTTGGATCATTAGTTGCTACTGACAAGGAAGTTGGATTCCTGAGAACAAAGGCAATGAGGCTTTTAAGCCTGAGCCTTAAAACATAGTGAAAACAGTCAAAACAGGCCAGAGAGTATACTTACTACTTTTTTTCACTACTTCACAGGGGCAGTATTTAGTGGTTGGTGGATATGTTACATGGGATTCTTGAAAGTGCTTGTTGTTTAAAATTAAAAGACACATGAAGAAGTAATAATCTAATTCTCTGAATCTCAAAATCTGCCTTGTGCTTTCTTGCTGTAATTAGGAGTGTTTGTCAGAATGTGTACTGGTAAATGTCAAGCACATCATATTGTAGTCTGCATTTAAAAAGCCATTGAGAGATGCTACTGTCATGTATACAGTAGAGAATTCATGAAAAACACAATTTCTGCTTTTTGGCCTTTAAAATGCACAGGCCTAAACCAGAATGCAAGGCTTACCTGCTGTCTTAGTCAATCTTAGTGTCAAAATCCTTTCTGGATTGAGTTTCAGCCAAATATTGCTGCCTTAGAGCCTATGGTTGACTTAAGCCTCAATGCAGCCAAACGAATATTTTTCCGTATTTATGCAGAGGAAACACTGCTTAATAAGTGCCCAGTGAGGCACTCAAGGTTTGGAAAGGGCATCAGCCTTTTCTTTTCTTAATGCATCAGAGTATTTTCCAGTTGGGGTAAATACAATACAATAAATCCAGGTTGGAAGAGACCTTCAAGATCATCGTGTCCAACCTATCAACAAATCCAGTCCACCTAAACAACTAGATCATGGCACCCAGTACCCCATCAAGTCTCCTCCTGAATACCTCCAGTGATGGTGACTCTACCACCTCCCTGGGCAGACCATTCCAATGGGCAATTACTCTCTCTGTAAAGAACTTCCTCCTAACATCCAGTCTAAACCTCCCCTGGCGCAGCCTGAGACTGTGTCCTCTTGTGCTGGTGCTGCCTGCCTGGGAAAAGAGACTGACCTCTGCCTGTCTACAATCTCCCCTCGGGTAGTTGTAGAGAGCAATAAGGTCACCCCTGAGTCTCCACCACTCTTCTTTCCCCACTGGTGTGGGAAGGGAGAGGAAGCTTGTTTAGAAGTAGGTTCCCTCTCCTATTGGGCAATCAGCCTGTGGAGACACGTTTGATCCCATGACACATCACATTGGGTTTGCACTTAGGACAGCGCAGATTTGTCATTACAAGTGAAATGTGGTGGGTTTTTTTACTGTGGACACCTGCAGCACGTACACAAGTGGAGCGCCTTGTGCTCATGTGAAGTGATTTCCTTGGTAATGAACTGGATCAGACATGAGGGATGGTGCTGTCAGTATTGTGAACACCACATGGACATATTTTTTTGGACACAGCATGGCCCATGCTTCCGTTTGTATTTATAATCCAGCATGACTCATAATCAGAAGTCAGAACTGTCCTGGTGAAGAGAAAAGAATGGATATTAAGATTACAAGTGCCAAGGCAGACTTTGTATATCGAAAGCTGACAAAAGAGACAATTTGCAGAGGTTTCAGTAAGTGCATCGTTAAATCATCCTTGGCTCCCTCTCAATTACATTTTTTTTTTAAACTGTGCTTCTCTAAGCAAAAATATAAACATGTGAAACACTTAAGGTGACTTTCTTGGAAGGACTATTTTTTTTCCCCACTAAGGAAATACATTTTTTTTCCTGAAGATGTCCAATTGATTAATGCCAGACCTCATAGAGCTGCACAGTGAAATGCTCAAGATGTTCTATTGTTTTTATAGCACAACTCAAGTCGCCAGTGTTTTTCTGTATGTGGAAATATTTGGCAGATTTGTTGACCAGATAGGCAATGGTATATGAATCTCACATTTTTTTTTTATAAAGGCCCTTGGTCTTGCTTCTAGGGGGTTGATGTTCAGGTAAAACGGTGGGTAAGCGACTGCCTGTGTAACTGCTGAAGAAGTGTTGTGAATAAGGAGATCATCTTGTCATGCTCCCTTCCACCGGAACTGGATGTGCATGTTTTCCTGAAAGTATGTTTGAGCACAGCAAACTTTCAAGCCTGGAGTTGCATGTGATCCTCCTCACCTCAGCATCTCTCCCCATGGCAACTTAGGTCTGCTCTCCCAGTGTTACAAGCAAGTTCCATCTTCATAGCACAGCCCCCTTACTATGTTTGGCATGAGCAGCACTGAGACACATACATGTTGTATAAATTCCCTTCCTGAAGCACTACCAGTACTTTGGTTAAGCCACTGTAAAACTACTGGTATGCATTTGTTCATAGTTTGCAGAATACTGTTTTCATTACAGTAAACCAGCATAAACATCAGTAATATTCCTATCAAGCAAATTAGTTCTCATGTGAAATCTATGCTAAGTAAATTTTTGTGTAGCAGAATACAGTGTTGTTTAATGGAATTTGATTTGGTGCCAGCCAAACATATGGATCTTTAAATGCATTCCCCTTGTGACTGTGCTGAAATCATCCACCAATAATGTGCTGAATTCTCTTCCAGGCTTCAAGGCCGACTGCCCTTATTGTATAAGGTTTTGAAATGCAACAAATAGCATTGGTGGGTGGGGGGGGGAGTACAATGCCACAATTTATGTTTTGTTAGATAATTTTTCAAAACAATTCTGCTTAACTGAATTTTTAATTCTCCCTTCCACCCCTCTTCCATTCAGCCTGGAAAAGAGTTTTGGTTTCTCTTCAGAGGCCATAAAAGCTCATCATTCCTGTGATGATTTTTGTCTACATTTCTCTTCTATTTACTTCCTTTTTACCAAGGGAATGGATAAAAGGGGAGATAAATGGAAGACAGGGAAATAAGTATTTTTTTTCCACCTTCCCCTTTTAGAATATTAACATTATTACCACAAGAATATCTTTTTCTGAAAACCAAAAATATCCAGAAAACACTGCCTATATTATTTATTTCTTAGTTGCAACCATCTGTGGTCTTTGACTGGAAGTTGCATCAGGAAAGCAACTTCAGCCATCCCATTTTTAGCCACAGAACTTTAAATGGGCAAGCACAATAAATTGCACTACTCTTGCAGCAGAAGTAATAGCGTAGCTCGTCTATCAAATGCTTCCGTGTGTGCTTCTATCAATTGCTGTGTGTAATAGTGTTTGAAATCAATGTGGTGTGCTTTAAAAACTGCTCTACTGTAATTACCTCAAGTCATTTACATTTTAACTCCTTGCAATTTCTTTAAAACCTTCCCTTTGTACTTAATCAAATGCTGAAGTGGTGCTAAGAAGGATGGGCCTCATTTCACTTTGCCAGATTCCCTCCAGGGCTATAACCACAAGTGAGTGTGTTATAATGATTTACATGGATAACATCTGCATGCACTGATGTCTCTCGTAGTCAAATTGTGTTTTGGCTTACCGAGAGTGAAGTGCTGCAAATTGTGTTTCCAGATTTGTGCCCAGCATTATATCCAGGGCTTTCAATGCATTTAGCTTCTGGCAGCCTGGCCAAACTTGGTAAGGTTACCTGACAGTGGCACGCAAAACTTGCAGGCATTCAAAAACAGCTTAACATCCAGCTCCAGGCACTGGACCGAGACCACCTTGGAGGGACTTGGCTTTAGAAAGCGGTAGGAAAAGAAAATGTTCTTTCAATAAATAATTAGGAGGACCTGTTAATGCTATACAGAGTAGAGCAGAGTTGTCTGTGCCAGTTCCTTCTGTAAATTGGTGTAGCTCCTTTGGGACCAGTCAAACCGTGCCAATATACATCAACTGAGGACCTGACATGAGTGGAATTACTGGGGGTTGACCCTGGGCCAGCTGAGGAGCTGCTTCTCCTGGATAGTACATCAAGTAGGAGAGGATGTCAAAGGGGCAATTCAGCAGTCAGATTTTTTTTTCCCCTTTCTTTCTTTTTTTAAGCCTCACGAGAACGTAGGTAAGGTCGTGCCGTGATGCTGACGGCTATTAAGGGGACATCAGAACTGCAGTTAACACAGCCACCAGAGGCAAGCTGAAAGATGTTCTTACTCCCTCAAAAACAAAATTAGGGGCTAATTATAGAGCTACTGATGTAATGGGAACATTCTGACCCACCATTATTGTCATAATCATAGTTGTAAGTCTGGTAAATTAAAAGGTCTGCTTTCCTTGCTTTCTGCGGACAAATTCCATTTCGTAACATTTTGGACTATTTCAGGGAGGTTACAGGGTTCTGAAGGTGATTAAACTTAGTCATCAGCAGCTTGACTTGTAACCCACCCAAGGACTGCTTATAGTAGTATTGCTTCATTTTGTTACTGCTCTTGAACATTTCTTAGCTGAAGGTGAGATGTGGTCTATGGAACTTCAAATGCCAGACTGAAAAATGAGAGTTCTGTGCAGCTAATGTAATCTGCTGTCTGTTTTGTTAACATCTTGGCAGTAGGGGGATAATGAGAAGGGGAAGAAATCTGGGGGGACTGAGTCTTGTGTGTTGTCCTGTTACAATGCAGCGTGGAGCAGCATGTGTATAGTAGCAGTGTGCACTGTGGGGCACCATCCAGAGCAGGACCAAGAACAGAGGAGTCTGTGCAGCTCTGTGACATCACTGAGTAAACCCAAGCTCAGCCTTTAGACATTTGCTGACACAGACTGTGCTTTTTTTTTTACCAGGTGAGTGTACCAAGTTTGTATGTCACCTTATACTTAAGCTCACATTTCTGTAACAAAACTGTGGCTCATGTCTTGGTCCATCTCTAGTGGCAATCGATTCCTGAACAATTTTCAAAGCAAAACTAAATTTCCAGTGTAGTCTATACCGTCACAGATTTGATGGACTGTGGCCTGAAATAGTTCTGAGATGCTCACCCTGTGTTCTGTGTGGTCTTATCTGGGCATAGATATCTGGTCCCTTCCCAAGGTATTTTCAGATTGGAGCCATGTCTTTTTGGTGTGAGCAATGGTTTGGACTCAGAGTAGAGCTCTAGAAGGGGCGGGAGGCAAATGCTGAAGTTTCTTCTGTCTGCAAAGTTGTGTTTGGTGTATGGATGACAAGGGTATCATGTATCTAGTCAGCATCAAAATAAACCAAGCCTGACAACATGCTGTTAGATTGGTTGACTCTGCCCAGGTTATGCTCTTGCCCTTTCAGTTGCCAGGTCCAGAGGTCTTGAGTGTGTTTGGATCTGATGTTGCAACCTTAGTGTACTGAGTGAGGCGTTGTCATAGTGGTGTGCATGCATGAGGAACACTTTCTATGAAGAAAAATAGACATGCCCTACTGTTTTGGTTTGTGGGAATTTGATTTTGGGCTTGGGGTAGCTTTTTTTAGGATAAAAATCAATGTATAATATTGTGAGCCGGGGTACTGTTTGAAGTTGATGGTGAAAACCTGAGAATCAGGTACCTCAGATATCAGAGGTACAAGCAGCATACAATCCAATGAGACATGGTTGTAGAGGGTGAGGCAGGACACCAGAGATGGTGAATAACCTTTAGAGGAAAGACCCTAGGGGCTATAACCTCAAGTCAGAGAATATGTAATACTTACAGGGGTCAAGAAGGGAGTAGGAAATGTCAGAAGCCTTTGAGAGGAGCAGCAGGTTATGATCTGTTCCCCAGCCACCACTTGGAGATAAGCTTCTCTTTAGGAAAGAATCAGCAATATTTAAAATTTATGGGATGTGCATAAAATAAAATGCTTTTGCCAGCTGATCCCTCAGCCAAGTGTAAAACAGAGTCAGAAGCTCTTCAAAGCTTCATAATCTTTTCAATTATAAATCAGTGTTTTTACACTGTGTTGAAATTACCATAAACTCCCAGCCTTTGTGATAAGCTACCACAGAAAGGACTGGAATCCAGCAAATATTTCTTGCTAAGAATCTCAGAAGACACCCCTAATTCTTACCCAAATTCCATTCAAACTGATGTAGATAACTCTAGTGCTTTGGTTGTATAGGGGGTTAACTCTTTAGGTAAAGGTGAGAAGATTGCTAGTTAAAAGTCACACTGTGAAAAACAGAAAATGCTCTCTCTAGTTTCTGTGTCCCAAAAGAAATGTGGAAAGAAGTCCAACTGCATAATGGAATAAATGAAGAGCTAAAATCTCTTCTCCTTTTGTCACAAATGTCATGATTTTGTGATGTATTTCATCAAGCTGTAGGTCCCATAGAGACGTGATTATGTGAGAATTGTTGCTGATCAATTTTTTAGTCTGGATTGCACCAGGGTATTGTAGGAGGCAGTCTCAAAAGCCTTATTAAAGTCAAGGAAGACATCACCCATTGCTCTTCCTGTGTCCACCCATTCAGTCACACCATTATATGTTATCAGATTAGTCAAACATGACTTTCTCTTGGTAAATCCGTGGTGGCTTCTCCCAATAACCTTTTTTAATTCCATGTGCCTCCAGAATGAGCTGCTCCACCACCTTTCCAGGAATGGAGGTGAGGTTGCTCTTCAGTAAAAAAAATAAAAGTGGGGTTTTTTTAAGCTGGTCATACCACTTCAGGGTATATATCTGAGTCCTTTATTTGAGTGAACTGTGTTTATAGAGTGCTGTGTTCACCACCAACTTCAAGATGATTATTCAGCTTCAAGAGAAATATTTGCTAAGTAATATGATCAGATCAGGATGAGGGTGATTCCATTGCACTACTTCACTGCCACATGGATGGATAGGATAGGATAGGATAGGATAGATAGAATAGATAGAATAGAATAGAATAGAACAGAACAGAACAGAACAGGTTGGAAGAGACCTTTGAGATCATCGCGTCCAACCCATCATCCAACACCATCTAACCAACTAAACCATGCACCAAGCACCCCATCAAGTCTCCTCCTAAACACTTCCAATGATGGTGACTCCACCACCTCCCCAGGCAGCACACTCCAACGGACAATCACTCACTCTATGAAGAATTTCTTCCTGACATCCTGTCTAAACCTCCCCTGGCGCAGCTTGAGAACTTAGAAGACATGTAACTTCAAACTTCATTCTTGCAGATAAACTCTCTTTTCCCCCCCTTACCCTTTATAAAGTGAACCTGGAAAGCATCTGATCACCATTCTCCTTACAAATTTTTTTTCATATGGGAAAACTGTTGCCACCTATCCCTCCATATTCTGTTCCTAGATGAAACCTAAGTTCTTGTGTCACATTTTTTTAGGTCTGTACAATTTTTATTGTTCTTCTGTGGTTTACTCCTTTTTAACATGTGATACTCACGTTGGGTAGAGTACTCTGGATGAGAACTTGCTGTTGCAGAGCTGCACAGAATAACTGTGGCCCATCTCTTAGGAATCATTTTCACGTTTCTTAATGTAAACCAAAAGGACCTTTGCCCTGTTGCAGTGTAATGATATCGCCATGTATTTGATTTTTCATCTGCTGTAACCCCAGGTGCTTCTAAATTAATCTGTAGTTTGTAATAGGACAAAAAGGACCCAAAATTCCCATTTTCTGGCTGGCTTCAAATTAAGAAAATTCAATTTAACTCTCTTCCTAAAAGAAAAAAATAAAATAAAAAAGAAAAGAAAGGGGGGGGGGAGGGAAGAAGAGAATTAGGTTCTGGGTGGAGAGCTTTTATTTCTAGTTTCATCCCAAAGCAAATTTTTATGGCTGAGTTATAAACCCCTGAAAATTGCAGTTCATAATGGAAACATTGGCAGGCCCTGAACGGCGCCGCTGTAAAGTCGCATGAAGCTTTAAGTTTTTCCACTTTTAGACCCGAAATAAAACTAAATTACAACACTTTCCGTACAAGCATTTGATTTTTTCCCCCCCCAGTAATTTCTCCTGGATCTGTCCAGCGCTTCCTGACTTCCTATGTTGCCGCTGGACTTTTTCCTATTGACTAGGCAGTTTGCTTCATTCAATCGGCAGATTCACCAATGGAGATACTCAAAGTGTTGTTTCCTGGGGCAGAGGATGCTAGGAAATGTGATGCTGGCCTCAGGAGAGTTACAGTGCAGATTTATGGAAGGCATTTGCAGCAAACAGGGCTGAAATGGCTGTTAGGGGACTCACAAAACATGAAATGATAAGGGTTCCTACAATAACGTTCTGCACCATAGAAATGTTCTTCCTGAATGCATCCAAAACCATTGACAAAGTGGATGCTAAGGCACTCTTAAGAAGAGAATATCAAGATTGTTTTCCTTGCCAAAGGCAGAAGAAATAGAGCAGTAATGTGATTTTAGACAGCATTGCAGTATATCCTAGGGTATTCCAAAAGGAGCAATTTTGTTTGAAAGTGGATGTGAAGGCAAAAGGCAGAATGGATGTCAGCAAGTGGACAGGGCTTTTTTAATGGAATTATTCCTGAAGTCATTTCTCATAGTGGCACAGGCTGCAGGAAGCCAAAGGTCAGCATGTGGGTTATTTATAGCCATTTGCTAAATGACTTCAGTGCAAATGTTCTGTTCAGGCCTTGGGGCAAGAGTTGCAATGCTACTTATTTGTCCCCCGTGGTATTCCTCTCACAAGTTATGGAGCTAGGGCATGAGCAAGTCATACATCCTTGCTTTTCTGCTTTGGATCCCTCCTTGAAGATGAAACATTTTCTTTATTGTTATTATTGGTTTGGTTATTGCATCTCCATGGACCTGTTGTGGTTTGTGCTGTGAAGATCTGAGGGCTTTGATATATTCATATCTGGTGTGTATCTTGCTGCCTTTTCCAGACAGTGTTGCCTGCAGACTTAGGACAAGTCCCCAGGTTGTCCAGGCAGCGTGTGGGTGTGCTTGCTCTTTCTGGAGTTCTCCGTGGGCAGCAGGTAAATTTTTTGGAGGGCCATAATGGGAATCAGTTTAGCAAAAGATATGGGAGAAAGGGGCCTGAAAATTAGCCTTAAGATAATAGATAAAAAGCGATGTCTACGTCCCCTGGGTGACTGAGACTAATTTCTGAATAGTGAATTAGCTTAGGATGGATTAGCATTGCTGCTGAAGACTATCTGTGTCCATAGTATCTCTGTACTTGCCTTTGCCTGGACATAGGAGCAAAGCCTGCAACCCATTGCTCTTTCCTAGTCTATCAGAAAACTTTGTGCATTTGTGAGGGAAGTATAGTAATGCCACTGAGCAACTAAGAAACTGAGCAGCTCTGCTTTTCTTTATTTTTGTCCTTCCTCTACTGCAACATAAGTGGATTTCAGCATAAAGCATTTCCAAAACACAGACCCTTCTAGAAGGATTGTAGATCCAGGCAGGAAATGAACACCCTCACACAGATGTGGCTGAAGACTGTACCTGTCCTTTGCCAGAAGTTACAGTACCTGTAGCCCTTTACTGAATGGAAGCATATGTGATCTCCATAATTTGCTGCATCAAAAGTTAGTTCTTTAGCTTTTACTGAGGAGTTGAGCTTTTCCAGTTGATTTTGTAGGTGAATTCCAGTAGCTGTATCTGAATAACTCTGTGTAGTGTTGAGCCCCCAGTAAAGATAGTGATAAACTGGAGCAAGTCCAGAGGCCAGCCACTGGGATGGTTAGGAAGCTTGAACTAGGAGGTGCTAAGGAAACAGGGCCATTTTGTCTGGAGAAGGCTAGGGATGGTGAGAGGATCCACTTACCATCCACTACTATCCAAAGGGAGCTACTGGGGGAAACGAGATCAGAAGGACATCATGGCAAAGGGACAAGAGGTGATGACCACAAATTGTAACAAGGCAAATAGCACTGGGATGTGAGGAATGTATTCCTCATCATGAGAGTGACTAAGCATCATGAAAAGTTCCTCCTTGGTGGTTTTCAAACCTTAGCTGAACTCACTTTGAACGTTTTCGAGCTGGCACTGCTCTGAGGAGGTTGAAGCAGGTGTCCTGAGATCCCTTCCAACCTATTTTTTCCCATGAATCTGAATCCATTTTATCAGAAGCAGTATCAGTATGGAAGAAAGAACAAAAGTTACCAGAACTGAGGATTTGAGAAGCAGCTATATATCTGTATGACCAGCTAAGAAAAATAGGTTTTCCATCAGTGGTTTGGTTTTCTTTGAGAACATAACCTCAGGAATATTCTAGAGTCTGAAAGTGAGAAGTCCAGTTACAATCAGAGGAGCTTAATGTTTCTAGCTCCTGTTTTTCAGAAGTATCATTGTAAAGACTGTATTTCCACTGCAAATCAGATGGCTCTAAGGTTTCTTAATGTGCACTCATATATGAAAGTGACATTCTCCAAATATGGTTTTGTATGTTTGTGTATATTAAATCTATAGAGACTTTGGTGCATAATTTTGCAGTTTAAAATCATGAGGATGAAGTTTTAATACAGGAGGGTTTGGAAAACAGTACTCTCAAAAATTATATCATGTTATGTTTTATACTTGCTGCTGACTTTTTTAGTGTGTGTTTCTTGTTTGTTTTGTGTTTGGGTTTTTTTTTTTCTGTTGTTGTTTGTTTGCTTGCTTCCTTCAGCAGAAGTACAATTATGGAAGGCAAGAAATGTGAAGAACTGGCCTTTTGCTAATATATCACCCTTACAGCAATCAAAGCCTGGTCACTTTGCACTAGCTTTACTTCAAAGACTGCCACAAAGGTTGCTGGCCCTGTTAAAGAGTCTGACTTGACCAGGGGAAAAAGGAACCAGAGACATAGTAATTGGTGCCCCATAGTACTTGTGGAGCCTCCGTTGTGCAGGAAGCCAGGAGGCACATTTGGGCTATTCCATCTCAGTTTTCTGTCCTGCATTTGTTGTTGATACATGAACCAAAATCAGATAACCTTGTGTTATAGGATCCTGATTGTTTTTAAACACTGATAAGGGCACTTTGTAAGATCAGCTTTTGATTTGTAGCTGTTTACATTTGGAAGAGACTGAGACATGCTAATGTACCTTCTGGCATTTGTAGCTATTTTGCCTTCTGATGATTTGTGGGGGGGTTACATGGCATATGATCAAGCAGTAACAAAGCTGTGACATACAAGATTGCTTGAGGTACAGAATGAGTCCTTTGGCTGCAAACGTGTTGCTTACTTTGCAGGTCAGTGTCTGCTCAATCCAGTGACTCCTGCTGCATAAGGGTCATCACTTTAGATGTAAATTGGGTTGCATATGTGAGTGAATGAAAGAAGGCTCTGAGCTGGGATTTCTTTTCTACTCAGGTAGGCTTTCTCCTGTGCCATAGATGTCCTCACAAGACAAGCAAACACAGGCTCTGTTATGAAGCCAAAAGGAGCAGATAAATCTGACAAATTTTGCTTTTCTGCTGTTTTTCTCTTCTTGGTTTATAAAAGGTCACAGTGTGAACCACTTCAATGCCTTCCACTGTTTTCTTTTCATTTTATAGTGCTTGCATGATCCCAGTGAGGGAGCATATTTATTGTGCATGCCTTTCAGTTTAGATTCAACTGCAGCACATGATTACAGCAACTTAGAGGGGAAAAAAAAAACCCTAGAAAATAAGTCCCTGATGTAAAACTGGTAACTGAGCCAAAACAGTAGTGCCAGTTATTTCAATGCCTCACACAGTGATTTACGAAGTCACTACAAACACATTTAACGATTTGTTGGGACAACTGTGCATATTAACCAGCTCTCTCATGGATGCAAAGTTCTTTTGATGATGAGTTTGCCTTTTATTATTTTAAAGAGAGGCATTAGAAGGTGACATTAGGGAAGCTTGTGTTTGCATCACGCTTTTCGGTGCCACCCATGAGTTTATCCCTCCAGTCTCCGCTGTATTCTTTTATGTGGGAAAATATATGCAATGTCTCATGGAAGAATTAATACCTACATGGCTGATCTGAATCCTATAGATCTTTAATAAGCTGATGTAGAACCCACTGGGTTTTTTTCCACACGTGCACAGCACGTGCATGAGCCTGTGTGGCTCTTTAAGCTGCTGAAGAGAGTGAGAAGCAATTTGTAGCTGGCACCACTGGTTGTCTCCCAGCTTTTGCCTGCACTTTCCTAATTTGCCCAGGTTAAATTGGCAGGATTTACAAAGAAGGACACAGCTGAATGGAGGATGGGGGGCTGCAAGTAAGGGCAAAACAATTTTTAGGGCATCTCTGCCAACTTCCTGACCTTATAGCAGCTCACACACAGATAGGTTCTTTGTATCTTAGACAGCCTTTTACTTAGCTTGATAATATCTCCTGTCACAAGCGTCTTGTCCAAGAAACATACTTCTAAATTACACTTATGGTTGTGGTAAATGCAGAAGCTTTGTGAAATCTTTCAAACCATATATGAGACACCAAAATAACTTTTTAGTAGGGAAGGTCCCGGCTGCCATCTTCCTTCTAAACCTGCAGTGAGGAATGACTACTGTATTGTACTGTATTGTGCTGTATTGTATTTAGGTGGGTTGGATTGGTTGATGGGTTGGACGTGATGATCTTGAAGGTCTCTTCCAACCTGGTGTATTGTATTGTATTGTAATGGTGAATTAATGAATGCTCCAGATTATTTCTTTATGCTCAGTTTGAAGCCTGAGACATGCAATCATAGAATCATAGAATCAATAAGGTTGGCAAAGACCTCAAAGATCATCAAGTCCAACCTGTCACCCAAGACCTCATGACTACAAAACCATGGCACCAAGTGCCACATCCAATCCCCTCTTGAACACCTCCAGGGACGGTGACTCCTGATTTTTTCTGATCCAATAAGGTCCCAACCCACAACCTTATCTACATGATAGTGAGGTAACACAGAAGACAGTACCAGGACAAAGTAAGAGCAGTCTAAGGGTTGTGTGAAGAAGTTGGAAGATTTGCTTTTCACATTGTGAAAACTTGATCTTTGTCATCCCATCTGGCTGGTTACCTGCAAATAAGGTAGATACCATTATAAAAACTTTGGAAGGTGGTTTTTTTAAATGTTCAGTGAGGCTTGGGTAGTAACCACAGCAGAAAAGATCTTTTTGCTCTCACTGCATGTGTCTAGGCATCAAGTATCTCAGTCCTGTTGCATATCTATTTTGGAAAGCTATATATTTTTTTCATAGCTTACATACAGAGTCTCCAATGCACATTTACATGCTGAAATGAGGTCATTTTTCTGGATAATTGGGAAAGTTAAGTAATTGCTTGACAAAGTAAACATTTCTTTTACCATCGATGAAGCAAGCCTTTAGAGCTGTTTGATACCTATGCTCCTGAAATTTAACAGTGGTTTATGTCAACATGAAATCCATCTTGAGCTGTCCTATGATGTCATGTGGCACTGCCAGGGCACGTGTGGGCTACTTCAATGCCCTTCATTCATGATGGGGAGCCTCATTGTGATTTCATTTTTCCCTTAGACAGTGAGAGGCAGTATATAAAGTGCGGTATGCATACAATTTGTGTGTATTTGTAGCATACTTGTTGACAGCTTAAGACACCAGTGGGACAGATTGGCAGAGTTTTCTACTTTTCATTGCCTTTATGCTCTCCAAAGCATGACCTTGTGGCTTTAAAGTAATTTACCTGTTGGCATACTCATGTGGCAGCAAGATACTTTGAAACAACCCTTCTGTTTTGCGTGTGAGGTTGCTCTATTTATCCAGGACCAAATAGAAGAGTCTTGGTCTACATTGAGGCTTTCTCATTTTATGTGAGTCATAATTTCCCATTTCAATCCCTGGTGGTGATTGCAGCTCCTATCCTGATATGCCTTGCTTTCTCTGAAGCACTTTTGTACCTTCCACAGTAGAATTTCCCACTAAAGTTCCTAATTCATCACTCTCTGGATATGCTTTAACTATATGATCAGGATTTGGCTTTACAGTTGAGAAATGTCAATTCTGGGATTGTTGCTTTTATTGAAGCATTACAATCTAATTTCTGCTTTGGTTCCAACTATTCTTTGTAGTTCTTAGTACCTTATATAATTTGCCAAACTCTTACACACACTCTTCATCCGACAAGACTCCTCTTCATCATCTCATGGTTCGATGAATGGCACGGAACAGAACGGAACAGAGTAGAGTAGAGTAGAGTAGAGTAGAATAGAATAGAATAGCATTAACCAGGTTGGAAAAGCCCTTCAAATCATCAAGTCCAACCTATCACCCAACACCATCTAATTAACTAAACCATGGCAACAAGTGCCCCATCCAGTCTCTTCATAAACACCTCCAGTGATGGTGACTCCACCACCTCCCTGGGGGTGTTTAAGAAAACTCTCTCTGTCAGTATGAGGCTGGTGGGACTCTGGAATAGGCTGTCCAAGGAAGTTGTGGATGCCTCCTCCCTGGGGGTGTTCAGAGCCAGGTTCGATGAGGCCCTGAGCAGCCAATTCTAGTTGAGAGGCATCCCTGCCCATGGTGGGAAAGTTGGATTTCTAAGGTCCCTTCCAACCTAAGCCATTCTATGATTCTCTGATTATTTCCCAGTAAACAGTAGTATTCGAGTCACTGAGGCAGGAATGAATTTGGGTGCCAAAAGCAAAATGCCAGGTTGATAACTGAAGGACAGAGTTTACAATTAAAAGGAAGGAACAGATTTTAAATTTTGTAGCAATAAAGGCATGTGCACTATGTAAGGAACACAGGAAACAATCTGGCCTCAGAGGCTGAGGTTCTGTATAGCAGAGGAGAAAGTGGAGCTCTGAGTTAGTGTATGAAGGCTGTGAAAGACATTCTAACAGTGTGGAAAATAAGAAATACAGGATGTCTTACCTCAAAGAGCAGTGAAGGGCAACCACAGCAACTGAGCTTGAGAAGTTGCTCTTGACAATAGGTGCAAAATGCTTGAGAGAAAACAGAAAGCAGAATACAGAATTAACCAGGTTGGAAAAGACCTTCGAGATCACGTCCAGCCTATCACCCAATACCACCTAATCAACTAAACCATGGCACCAAGCACCCCATCCAGTCTCTTTTTAAACACCTTCAGTGATGGTGACTCCACCACCTCCCTGGGCAGCCCACTCCAATGGTCAATCACTCTTTCTGTGAAGAACTTCTTCCTAACATCCAGCCTCCCCTCCTCCCCTCCCACCTCCCCTGCTGCAGCTTGAGACTGTCCTCTTGTTCCGGTGCTGGTTGCCTGGGAGAAAAGAACAACCCCCACCTGGCTACAACCTCCCTTCAGGTAGTTGTAGACAGCAACAAGTCACCCCTGAGTCTCCTCTTCTCCAGGCTAAGCAACCCCAGCTCCCTCAGCCTTTCCTCATAGGGCTTGTGTTCCAAACCCCTCACCAACTTCGTTGTCCTTCTCTGTTAGATCATCGAGTCCAACCTCCCTGCCAGGGCAGGACCACAGAATCTAGCATAGGTTGTACAGGAATGCATCCAGATGGGTCTTGAAAGTCTCCAGAGAAGGAGACTCCACAACCTCTCTGGGGAGTCTGTTCCAGTGCTCTGTGAGAAAGTTCCTCCTCATGCTGAGGTGGAACCTCCTGTGCTGTAATTTATACTCACTAGCCCTTGTCCTATCACAGGGTGCAACTGAGCAGAGCCTGTCCCCTCCCTCTTGACCCCCAGCCCTCAGGTATTTATAAGCATTTATTAAATCCCCTCTTTGCTGGTGTTAGAAGTTTGTCACCTTCTTTTTGGTTTTCTGAAATATCATCAGTATCTGCAATAGGCTAAATAAGCTTCTACTACCCTCAGAGCAACCTTATACCTGTCTGCATTTTCTATTTCTATGCATGTAAAAGTATGTTCATAATTCATGTGTTCCTTCAGACACCAATCCAACCTGACTTACATACTGACCAAGCAGTTTTCATAGAACCTGTGCTCATGAGCACCAGAGGACCAAACTGAAAACTTAGTTTGTTTTTAACAGAGTAGGGCTTTTTCTTACAGCCATTTCTAGAGTGCTAACAAAATATTTCTAATTCCATTTCAAGGTTTATATTTAACTTGAGGACAATGTATATATTTTTTCATCAGAAGTCACACAACATATTGTCTACTGGCTGATGTTCTAGCTAATCAGACTCCTCCAAGTATTTTTACACTTCAGTTAAAGACCCAGAATTAATCAAATCTTGAGACAAACTGTGTGTCTCAAGTTTGCTCAACAGTTATGGGCTTTGGGGCTTGGAAGAACAGCCATGTGCCTGACTCATAGTAGTCAGTTCACTGATCAAAATATGCACGTTTTTCCCATGCTCTCTGAGTAACCTCCCAGATGTGGAGGCTGCCTGCAGAAGAAGCTGCCTCAGGTACTTTGCAAACTCCTCCAGCTGCAGAGATCTTAGTACAGGAGGGAAGTGCCTGAAGTCAAGTGCAGAATTCCAGTCGCTACCCTGGGGTTTGGTTGTTTTGCCTCGCCCTCATTCGAGGTGAGCAATTGTTTTGGTTTTGTTGTGTTTAGTTTTTTTCTTGCAGGGTTGGGCTTTTTAGTTTGGTTGGGTTTGTGTGTTTGTTGTTTGCTTCGTTGTGGGTTTTGGGGGGGGGGTTGTGTCTTTTCCATTCTCTTTTCCCCCACACACACTTTTGATCCCAAAGAGGGTAGGAATGAAGCAGAAAACATCCAAGTACTTCACTATGGAAAATTTTAAATGCAGGATTTCCTTTCTGAAATGCCTTTGGTTTCCTTTCACTTTTTGAAGGGCAGGTTATTTTTGCATGCTTTTTTTAATTGGCTAGCTACTTTTCAGGACTAAGCCATTATCAAGGTTCAGTTCAAATTTACCTCAGCTCTGACAGGAAAATAATGTCTCAAAACTTAGCCAAAGAATGAATCAATGCACCTTGATTTCTGTGTGAACAAAATGTTCTCAGCTGAACTTGGATTATTTTTATGAATTTTTAATTCTATTAAAAAAAATGTAAGAATAATATTAATGTTTTCTTGGAAACTGTTTGCCTTTTAACTCTTGTTTTCGTTAAGCTCAGCTGCTGACCTAAGAAGAGAGCTGGATGCAGAATGGATTCTTGACTATTATTGTGCAACTGTCCTAACTCAGCTGAACTCTGAACTTATTGCAAACAATGCTGCTGTTGAAGCACTGCAGGATCACTCAGCAAATAATACAATACAATACAATACAATACAATACAATACAATACACCAGGTTGGAAGAGACCTTCAAGATCATCGCGTCCTACCTATCAACCAATCCAACCCACCTAAATACAATACAACACAATACAATACAACCCACCTAAAGAACTGAAAAACTAAACCCTGGCACCAAGCACCCCATCAAGCCTCTTCTTGAACACCTCCAATGAAGGTCACTCCACCACCTCGACGGGCAGCCGATTCCAGTGGGCAATCACTCTCTCGGTATAGAACTTCTTCCTAAGATCCAGTCTAAACCTGCCCTGGCGCAGCCTGAGACTGTGTCCTCTTGTTCTGGTACTGGCTGCCTGGGAGAAGAGACCAACCTCTGCCTGGCTACAACCTCCCTTCAGGTAGTTGTAGAGGGACCTCGACAGGCTTGACAGATGGGCAGAATCCAGCGGCATGAGATTGAACACATCCAAGTGCCGGATTCTGCACATTGGCCACAACAACCCCATGCAGTGCTACAGGCTGGGGTCAGAGTGGCTGGAGAGCGGCCAGGCAGAGAGGGACCTGGGGGTGCTGGCTGATTGTAGGCTGAACATGAGCCTGCAGTGTGCCCAGGCAGCCAAGAGGGCCAATGGCATCCTAGCCTGCATCAGAAACAGTGTGGCCAGCAGGAGCAGGGAGGTCATTCTGCCCCTGTACACTGCACTGGTAAGGCTGCACCTTGAGTACTGTGTCCAGTTCTGGGCCCCTCAGTTTAGGAAAGATGTTGTCTTGCTGGAGCGTGTCCAGAGAAGGGCAACAAAGTTGGTGAGGGGTTTGGAAGACAAGCCCTACGAGGAGAGGCTGAGGGAGCTGGGGTTGCTTAGCCTGGAGAGGAGGAGACTCAGGGGTGACCTTATCTTGCCTTCCAAATCCTGGCCCCAGCCAGATGATGGGTAAAACTAAAAAGAAGTAGTAAATTGCATAGGGTGGAAGTAGTTAATCAGTTAAATATAGGTCTTCCCGGGACTATGCCTCTTTCATCTTACACAAATGGTTTTCAATAAAGTAGGGATTCATATTTCTAAACTTCCCTGGAGTATAAGGGACTGGTTGGTATCCTTGTTGATAAATTTCTGGGGAAAGCTTTCAACCATACTTTCGTCACTCTATTTCAATAAGAGAAGGAACAACACTCTTGTGAGGGGTGCTGGTGAGATACATCAAAACTGCAAGACACAGCTCTGGTCATCTGTGCTCTGGAGAGATTAACTAAATCAAAGCTTGCATCTCCTGTGAAAGGAGGGCAAAATCTTGGCTGTCCAGCACAGAAAAATGAGAAAGATAACTGATCTATGTGAGCCAGTGCTGGGGATTATGGGCAAAAGAAAGAATTACTTAAAGAATACCCTTGGCCCATGAACAAATGATCTTGGACAATTCGTGAATAAATGAACCTTTCAGAGGAGGCTTAAGGACAGGGTTGGGAACAGCCTTGTAGTCAGGAGACATGGGTGAAACGCTGACCTACTTTCAGTTGGAGCATGGCTAGTTACGAAAGGAGCTTGTATAATGGAGTTATTGAGTGGCCCAGTTGAGGAGCCCACGGGGCCCCTCCCCAGCCTGTAGTCCTGTATTACAGGGAGCACAATCACAATAGCAGCATCTTAACAGGGATGTTGATGACTTACCACTTTTCTCAGTGTTTTCATTACTTTTCATAGGTATCTTTAGTCTTCTTTGATGGAACAAAGATACAAAATCCATGCAGCTATCTTTCATAAAGGCACAGCCTGAAACTATCACACCTGCAAATACTTTTGACTCTCAAATACTTGAATCAGGAAGCAAGAAACAAAACTATCTGTTGAAAGAAGGAAAAAAAAATACAGTAGAGGTCTCTTTCTTTTCCCCCTGAATTTTTCTATTTCTTGGGCATGTTTTTCAGACCAAGAGCCTGTGTTGTGGCCAAGTGTTCTCAGGTCTTAATATAGTGAAATAAAAGAAACACAAGGAGGCAAAGATATTTGCTTGAACTATCTTTTTGTAGTGATCCTGGGAATGTGAAATTAAATCTTTCTGATTTCATTATGATGACTAATAATCAAATTTGCATTGTGGATGACAACTGTTTCCATTTATTATTGCAGGCACATTCTGCCTAAGGATCCTAATCCACTTTTTCACCGGACAAATGGCAGGATCACAAATTCACTTAGCTGCAAAATGCTAATTAACACCCTTCAAAGCAATTTTAGCTGAAGCCAAGCATTATTTGGGCACAGGCAAAGATTAATAGGCACAGCTTTTTGTCTATAGTAATAAGGTCATTCAGGGGAGATCAGAAGTACAGTAGATTAGTGTCTCCATTATGTGGTTGCCTCCTGTCTGAAAAAAACTCTGGTCAAGGCAATAAAGCAGGCTTCAGTCCCCATCTCTGCTCTGCTGAAGGCCATGTCAGGGCACATATATCAGTTCTCCAATGCAGGAACAACACATTAGCTCATTAGTAGCTTCATACAAAACAGATCTGGAGCCCCTCAGTGAATAGTACATAGCTGCCTTTGTGTAGTTGGGATTTTGACAAAGCACTGCAGAGTGTTTCCTAAGCTCTAAGGAGGAGTGAGACAGAGGGGGGAAAAAAAGAGACAGTAAAACATGTGGCATATCCAGTTAGGTTATTGCCATAAAACTTCCAGTTAAATCTCTTTTAAAAAATCCATAATGCCTTAAGAGAGGCACCCATATGCTTAGTTCAGTCATTTAAAGGGAAAAAAGGAATTAAAAGCATCACATCTCACTTTCCAATTCTCTTAGACACTAGGGACTGAAATCCCATTAGCTATCTGTGAGACTGAAGTTAGTGTCCCTCTCCTTTTTTTTTTCTCCTTTTTTATCTTTTTTTTTTTAATTAGAAATGGGGGTTTAATACAGTTAATTTAAAACAAATAAGAGCAAACGTTATTTTCAGCCCAAAACTTTACCTTGCTGTCCAGAGAAGGTAGAAAATTTTGGATGAGACAGAAATGCAGGATATTTTGCCTATTAGAAAATATCTTGAATTCTTATGGATAAAGATCCAGTGGGTCCAGATTATGTGTTTAATCCCTGAAAGAGACAGAATTAGTGGGATCCGAATGAAACCTTCAGAGAAGTAATTCGTATATGGCTAAGCACTACTGGAAAACCTCCTCAGACACATCTGCATCTTTAGAAAAAGCATCTAACCCCCCTGAAATTTAGCTCTAATTTATTAAAAGTCTAGTTCCTAGTTTCTGTTTCCATGAAAATGTAGCATTAATTTCATGTATTACCAGAAAGCCAGATGCTTGCCATTTTCCTCTGAAGGCATACCTAAATTTAGAATAGAATAGAATAGAATAGAATAATAGAATTGGATTGAATTGAATTGAATTGAATTGAATTGAATTGAATTGAATTGAATTGAATTGAATTGAATTGAATTGAATTGAATTGACCAGGTTGGAAGAGACCTTTGAGATCATCGAGTCCAACCTATCATCCAACGCCATCTAATCAACTAAACCATGGCACCAAGCTCCCCATCCATCTCTTCCTAAACACCCCCAGTGATGGTGACTCCACCACCTCCCCAGGCAGCCCATTCCAATGGCCAAGACATTTGGCACGAAACAGATTTGCTGCAAGTGTGTATTTAATGCTGCAAACATTGTAGCTCTTGCAAAGTCTGTTAAAATAAACAGCTTCACTTCCATGTAAATCTGATAGACTTGGCAGGAGTTTAGTTCTAAAATGATCTGGACGAGCGGATTGAGTCCACCATTAGTAAGTTTGTAGATGACACCAAGTTGGGGGCAGTTGTAGATCTGTTAGAGAGTGGGAGGGCTCTCCAAAGGGACCTTGACAGGCTGGAGAGATGGGCAGAGTCCAACATGATGGCATTCAACAAGTCCAAGTGCCAGGTGCTGCACTTTGGCCACAACAACCCCATGCAGTGCAACAGGCTGGGGACTGAGTGGTTGGAGAGCAGCCAGGCAGAAAGGAACCTGGGGTTACTGGTTGACAGTAGGCTGAACATGAGGCAGCAGTGTGCCCAGGTGGCCAAGAAGGCCAATGGCATCCTGGCCTGTATCAGAAATAGTGTGGCCAGCAGGAGCAGGGAAGTCATTCTGCCCCGTGCTCA
Organism: Colaptes auratus; assembly: GCA_015227895.2. Taxonomy (NCBI): domain Eukaryota; kingdom Metazoa; phylum Chordata; class Aves; order Piciformes; family Picidae; genus Colaptes; species Colaptes auratus. The sequence goes on from CM037642.1 coordinate 12,396,599, forward strand.
GCATTGGTTGGGCCACACCTTGAGTACTGCGTCCAGTTCTGGGCCCCTCAGTTTCACAGAAACAGTAATTTGCCATTGGAATGTGCTGCCCATGGAGGCGGTGGAGTCACCGTCCCTGGAGGTGTTCAGAAAAGGATTGGACATGGCACTTGAAGCCATGGTTTAGTTGTCATGAGGTGTTGGGTGATAGGTTGCACTTGATGATCTCTGAGGTCTTTTCCAATCTTACAATACAATACAATGATACAATACAATAAATCCAGGTTGGAAGAGACCTTCAAGATCATCTCATCCAACCTATCAACCAATCCAACCCACCTAAACAACTAGATCATGGCACCAAGTACCCCATCAAGTCTCCTCCTGAATACCTCCAATGATGGTGACTCCACCACCTCCCCGGGCAGACCCTGGGCAATATTGATTCTATGAAAATGCTGCTGGTAAAGGAAAATCCACTTAGGTGATGCACATGGTAAGACATCCACCTCATGGACTACTCTCAAAATGTAAAGGCTGAAACTGATGATGGTGATAAGCATTGCGGCTTCTCTAACAATGATATAAAGGTTTAGAGCATAGCCTTCATTTACTTTGGTTTGCCCTTGTCTTTGCAGCTGTGCTTTTTAAGGATAATGATTGAAAGGTGCAATGTTGGCAGAGGGTGGACTACTGAAAACCAAACAAAAGGCATTCTTCACACAGAAACTGGAATTTCATGTGCTGTCTGAAGACATGGCAGAAACACAGGGGGACATTTGAAGACATTCCAGCCCCCAACTATGTGAATGAATTCCTACCATTGTGGGGCTGGATTAAGGTTTGGAATTTATTGTAAAGGCTCTGAACAGGTTTATTTATTTATTTATTTATTGCTTGCCACAGGGTATTTTGAAAGTAAGTGGTGCATGCAATGGAAAACAACTTGAAGCAACCACAGAGAGTCATCCAGGAACCAGAAGGTTTGCCACTGATTTCTCTCCCTGCTGCCAGTTTGTGAGCATGAACATGAACGTTCCCAAGTATTTGTTTACACTGCAAGGCCAGCTGTATGTCTCAGTTGAGCTATTCATTGTGGAACTCTCCATCTGGTTGAAGAGAATGCCTAAGCTGTATTTAATGACTATCATTTTGAAATCTTCGTGGAGTCCTCAGTTGTGAGAGGGAGCTATACATAACTTCAATCCCACTCTCATATGTGGGTAGCTTTGAGCTGACCCTTTGCTCAAAATTAGTTTGCCTCCTTTATTAATTTTTTTCCTTTCAATAGCACCATTAATCTGTTGAGTTTCACAACATGGGGTCAAGGTAGATTATATTATTGATAATTTGCAGACAACGAAAATATGATACAGATGTTGCATCTCCTCTTGGGAAATACCAGTAACTTGGCTACAAGTGCTGCTGTTATCAAGGGAATGTTAGCAAACTTTCTGAGCAAATAAAAACACTGACTTGTCCATGAGTCACTGGAGGAACTAGAAATGTAAACCAGGAATCTTGTTGGAGCTCCGTGTACTAACCTTAGACGGTGCCTACCACCACACTTGCTTGATAAATTGCTCCAACGAAATGATGGCTCTTTTCCAAATTAAACATCATATGGCTTATTTGTAAGGGCTGCAGGAGTCAAGGCCACACCTTGAGTCCTGTGTCCAGTTCTGGGTACCTCAGTTTAGGAAAGATGTTGACTTGCTGGAATGTGTCCAGAGAAGGGCATCAAAGCTGGGGGGGGGGGGGGGGGTGGGGGGGTGTTTGGAGCACAAGCCCTATGAGGAGAGGCTGAAGGAGTAGGGGTTGCTTAGCCTGGAGAAGAGGAGGCTCAGGGGAGACCTTATTGCTGTCTACAACTACCTGAAGGGAGGTTGTAGCCAGGTGGGGCTGGTCTCTTCTCCCAGGCAAGCAGCACCAGAACAAGAGGACACAGTCTCAAGCTGTGCCAGGGGAGGTTTAGGCTGGATGTTAGGAAGAAGTTCTTCATAGAGAGAGTGATTGCCCTTTGGAATAGGCTGCCCAGGGAGGTGGTGGAGTCACCATCACTGGAGGTGTTCAGGAGGAGACTTGATGGGGTGCTTGATGCCATGGTTTAGTTGATTAGATGGTGTTGGATGATGGCTTGGACATGGTGATCTCAAAGGTCTCTTCCAACCTGGACTATTCTATTCTATTCTATTCTATTCTATTCTATTCTATTCTATGCTATGCTATGCTATGCTATGCTATGCTATGCTATGCTATGCTATGCTATGCTATGCTATTCGATGCTATTCAATGCTATTCGATGCTATTCGATGCTATTCGATGCTATGCTATGCAGTGCTATGCTATGCAATGCTATTCTAATCACTTTATTTCCTCCTACACAGAAATTTTGAAAACAAGAGGACACTGTCACTTCTCATCTGAAACAGGATTTCATTCAAGAACCTGTTTACTATCCACTATCTCCTGCTGGTTTGCTTGCTAAAAATAAAGAAATAAATCTGATACTGACCTCCCTGTGCACAAGAGCCAAGCTGAAGTTTTGAAATATAGAATTTCATAGTGAGTTGGAAAAATAGCAAGCTCATGGGCTCTGCTATTTGGTTTGAGTTTGTTTGGTTTTGATAACCCATTGCAAAAATCTGTCTTTTGGAAAACAGCTGTTGAATTTTGAGCACATTTTTACATTTATATAGCAAATAATAATTCATGAATCACAGAATGCTAGGGGTTAGAAGAGGCCTCCAGAGATCATCAAGTCCAACCCCCCTGCAAAGCAAGACCACTAAGGGAAGGTCACAGAGGGACATGTTCAGGTGGGTTTTAAAGATTTCTAGAGTAGGAGACTTCACAACCTCTCTGGGCAGCCTGTTCAAGTGCTCTGTCACCCTCACACCTCCCTGGGCAGCCCCTTCCAATGGGCAATCACTCTCTCTGGGAAGAATTTTTTCCTAACATCCAGTCTGAACCTCCCCTGGTGCAGCATGAGACTGTGTCCTCTTGTTCTGGTGCTGGTTGCCTGGGTGAAGAGACCAACCCCCTCCTGGCTACAACCTCCCTTCAGGTAGATAATGTGAATCTCCCTTGAGGAGATAATGTGAATAGGCATTTACACATAATCTGCATTTACATTCATTGTGCTACACAGAGGATTGAAGAGATGTTGAGGGCTGCACCACAGAGTTATTGTTGGTCTCACAATTGGTGATGACTAATCCTCAGGAACTTTTTTGTCTGAGTACAAGGGTGGTTTTAATTTTATGAAATGTTCTTGTTTTTAATCTCTCACCCCTAACCTGAAGTGTCCATTGGATAAGCCATCAAGTCACTGGGGCTGTCAGCCCTTTAAAACTCTTTTCCTATCATAGCTTCCTGAGGTTCTTTTCCAGAAGGAATCTCTGGACAGCTTGTATGATCAGCTGAGCCTCTATGTATAATTGAGCTAGAAATAGTATATCAGCAGAAGTTTTTTGGTAGCTTCATTTACCTAAAATACCTTGAAAATATTTTTTCAAATGTTGTAATGGTGGTTTTGGTCTGGAACCTAGGCAGAGACCTGTGATGAAATCAATCTGATGCTTCAGAAATTATTAAAACAGGATCTGACTCCCATTAATCATCAGTGGTATTCAGAATGAAACTGCAACATAGTTATGACTTCAGTGCCCTAACTTTGCAGATGGGTGCAGGTATCTTTTGCCAAAAAAATGTCACCTGTTGATTCAGAGAGGTATTGGACAATATGGGACAATATAACCACCACTCTTTACTAATGTGCTGGGTTACACCCATCCTGGGTGGAGGGCTGAAAGACCCCTGCCCGCCCCGGGGGACAAAAGAAACCTGATCCAGGTGAGCAGAGAGAGACTTGGTTTCCCCTTCCCAGGAGGAGGGGTCCTCCAAGTCAAAGGTGGCCTATTCCACTCCCCCTTCCTGTCCAGCCCCTCTCTCTCTCTCTCTCTCTCTCTATATATATATATATAATGCCTATAGATCTTTAGAGCTTACTTCTTCCCCATAGTTGTGTTACTTTGGAAAATAATCTTCATCACTGCAATGATTGCTACGAGGGCCCAGGCACTGATGGTAGGTATAGTTAGAGAGCTAGGACTTAAGGAATCATTGTGTGAGGAAGTTGTTTGTTGGTTTGTTGGTTGTTTTGTTGTGTTTTTTTTAAAGATAGTTATGCACTCTTTGATTTGATTAGCAGGGGTTAAATAATCTGTTTATTTGACAGCATATTTTAAAAGACCTTTGAGAGTAGATCACTGAAGGAGTTGGATGGAGGCCACCCCTTGTCTCTAAGGCAGATGGATGCATGGGAGGAAATACATTTAAGACAAGTTTCCTGTGGCTCCATTTGGGAGGGAGGAAGGAGGTCCCTGGTGGACACAGCTTTCAACTCCATAAGCATACTTTTGTCCAAGGAGGACAAATCTGAGCACAGGTCAGGGGGGTAACAGGAGATTACTCGTAAGAAGCATGCAAAATAACTTCTCCTTATTTGTTGGCCTTTTCTTTTTCCCTTGTTTCAAGTTCACTTTTTTTTTTTCATTTATTAAAAGTCGATGAAATATTAAATGGAAACCAACTTTGCTTATCAAATACTAAAATGTTTGTTTTCCAAAATGAAGAAGAGTAGCATCAACCTGGAAAAATCATTAAGAAAAAATAATAATCAATCAGCCATACCAATTGCATAAAGCCATAACAAATTCATGGAGTGTTGTCATATTGAACCTCTGCTTTATTTTGTTTTGTTTTTCCCCCTGCAAATAGCTCCTGCAAAATTTGTCATCCAAATCTAAAGGCAAATTCAAGACTGCCTGTTTCACAATAGCAGCAGAGTGTCCCACTTTTCACACACCTAAATGCACAAGTGAAAATCCTTTCACTCAGTTGATAGGTCTGTCGATGCCTTCCCATCCTCTGTCCTTTCAGAGAAAGGACCATGGCAGTCACTGTCTCTGTGTTTGTCCAGGGATGAACCCTGCTTCCTACCTAACCCTTGTCAGGATGGGTTTGGCTGGTCATTGCAGATGAATCCATCTGTTTTCTGCACTGGAGTCCTCCACAAGGGATCTGACCTCATCCAACCATGTGTTCTGCTTCTCCATGAACCAAATATTTCACTCTGTGACAGAGAGGTTTTCCTCTGCTATTTCAAATTGTAAGCTGTCTGCATCAGAGACAACCTGTATCTTACCAGTCACTGACATGGATTTCCAAAAGGCAGATTTCAAGTCATTGAAAAATAGCTTATTTTCATGCCTGGAACTCCTTCTGCCACAGAAATATTTCAGTATGGTAAGGAGTCCCACTGGGAAGTCTCATCTGGTATCACACAACATGGTCCACCTCACACATATGACATTCACTAGCAAGTGCTTTTCCCTGCTTTTCTTAGGAGTAACTGATTTGGAGTTTTCATTAATCATTTTTATGCAGCCTACCTGAAACTGTATTCTATTTGCTTAGGTGGAGAAGGATTCCAAGAGTCTATAGATGCAAATCTACAGAATTATCTGCTAGCCAATGGTTGCTGCAAAGCTCTAGGCTAGGAGGAGTTAAACTGCCTGGCACTCATTCAGGCTTGCCATGCTCACCGAGTTGAGGTCTTTATTTGCATTGTTCACAACCGGTTTGGTCTGCCCTCCTGTTCCATTCTCCAAGTAGCTTCGATTGTGAGCCTGGGAGGGATCTGGTTGCTTTTAAATCCTTCTCTTCTAAATGCATCAGAGAGTCACTACATTGTCACAATGCTCTCTGGTAATGCACACTAGTGACCTGGGAAACTGAAATAGCCCTCAGAGCAGTTCAGGAGAATTTACAGGAATTCCTTCATGCAAAGCTGGGCACCCTAAAAGAAAAATGCTTTCGAGTTCAAACTATTGTTTATTTTGGAGCATGTTTCTCTCTCCGCTTTCAATGGTGACCTAGGAATGAGCTCACCATTGGAAGCAAATCTGTCTTCTGTTTCCACTCCTAAAGGATTACCTACTCTCTGAAGCACATGGGGTTATTGATGGCCTTACACCAAGATTATGATTTGGAATTCTGTGGGAAAAAAAATAATACACACACACACACACACACGTGTGTGTGACACTGATAGATTTCAGTGGAAAAACTTGTTGAAACATTGCAAGAGAAAGAGATTGAACTTGCAATAAATAGAAGACTTCCTATATTTGCAAACATTCTGCTTCGTGCTTGTAGAGGAAAATACCTAATCTAGCATGACTCTGCAGGGGAACAGCAAAAACATATTGTTTTGTCATGTGCATATGGGCTGTGTAGCGTTTGGCAGCATCTCAGACTGAGATCCAATTAACAATCCACCTCACTCTGCCTTTCTGTGAGGTTGTTGAGCATGATTTTCTGCAGGCAGATTGTGTGAACTGGTGCTACTAGCAGTTGATTAGTATTTCAGCTACAAGGCTGAAGACAAATCAAGCAGAAACTGCCCTGACCATCATTCTATGCTGCCCTGCAGAAGGCCATCACTGCAGAAGATAATTAACATCGAACACTAGATCTCATTAATGCCACTTTGGACAGACTTTAGTGCCTGGGACTTCAAAGGCAAGCAGTGTTGTGCCCCCAGGGCCAGGACATGAAAAATGCCCATGTGAAAGCACATGACAACCCCTTGAGTTGTCATTGCCAAGGATGCCCTCATGTTGATTTCATACCACCTCCTGCTCTTCTGACCTTGTGCCTGCACACCCTTTCGAATCCCTTTCCACATAGGGACAGGCAGATCTCGGATGCACTCTGTAAATACATTAGAGCTTTGCTGGTTTGGTCTCTGCCTGGCGGTGTGGGGAGGAGCTTGAGAGCCAGTGAGTGCCCATCAGCACTCAGAAATGGAAACTTGAGTTAAAGAGAGGTGGCTTTATTTTTCCTCTTTCAGCAGTTCACATAAACTGCATATTGACAGGAAGCCAGATACAGTAGTGACAGACATGATATAACACCATAAGCAGACTAGAAAGACAGACTAGGCTCTAGCATCTCTGGTTAAATGTCATCCTGCTTTGAAGTCACTCATTCTGAAATTCCTGGGAAATTACCTGGCAGCTGATTTCTTAAGTTTGCTTTGGTGTCTCCTCATGATACTTCTCCTTCTCCCTTTCCTGCCCTTTAGTCTGTCCATCACACATTTCAGAAAGAAGGACTCTTAAAACAAAACAAAAAAGCCCACACAAGACCATAAACCCCAAATCTACATATGCAGGAGACTTCTCTTAAGTCATTCCTTCTTTTTTTTTTCTTCACTGATGTATTCTCTCAAGAGTGATAATCATCTTTTTTGAAATGCAGGTCTAAGATGGAAGGAATTTTTATCTGGAAGAGTAATATAAATTAGCTTTGACTGCCAGTTTCCACTGATTATTACTTTCCAGGCGGAATTCCTACAAATTCTTGAGGCATGACCTCTGATGAAAAAATAAACCCCTTTAAAACTTGTTTGAGAAATTCCAGATAACTTTCACAAGAGATTTAATTTTAGAGCATTAACACAATCTTGGTTGGAAAGATAAAACTACAATGCAGTTATTTGGTAGGAGTCATTACTGAACAGTGAAGTCATTTGAACTTATTTTACTGTTCTTATCTTTTTGCTGTCTTTCCCCAAACCACCACCACCCCCCACCCCCTGCTTCAAACTAATTTTATTATGCATTACTCAGTGCACTCTGGATTCACCCTCATAAAAGGATAAAGTATCTCAGCAGATATCCAGGCTTAGGCAGTCAGTTTGAGAGTAAACTCTCAAGTCTTAGTTATCTACACCAAACAGCCAGTGCACAGGGTATCGTCTGCATGCTGTCAGTTAGCATTCATTAACTTGTAAATCTTGGGTTTGGGAGGCTTAAGCAAAGGTAAAAGCTGCCACAGATAGAAAAGAACTGTTTGAAATACCAGTGCCAAGCACTTACTAATGGCAAATGCATCCTTGAATTTGATTTCATCTCTCCTAAGCAAATGCACTAAAAAAAATCATCAATTTGCACCAGCAAATCAAAGAAGCCACACTCCTGCACCTAGATTTGATCCACATGAAACACACTTGGAGGATATTAGCTTATACTGCAATATTTTTCATACTCCTTTCCAGATGTTTAGGGCCAGAGTCTCTGGTTCTTCTGGTTGCACAGTAAAACGGTGCCCTGATTCCGGAGGCATGCAAGCTCATGCTCAAGGATCTGTGCCAGTGTTGTCCTGCGAGACCACCTGCCCTCTCACACTCAGGTGCTTGACTAGAGCTGGGTGGAGTAGATGTCCACCTTTAAGTCTGCCATGGAGGAGCAGAGCAACAGTACTCAACAATTTGTTTACAGTTACAGCTGCTTGCAAGGTCGGCGTGCCTGCCTCGTGGCTACGAGAATTACAGGGCTGTAAAGGCAACAAGAGTCACATTTTTGGGGGCTTTAGAGGAAATGATTTCTACATCCTCATGTGTGACTTCAGTCCTGTCAACTGCATTATAGCTGGCTTAGACTTTCCAAAGCAGAACGGAGGGATCAGGCACTGGTTTCTCCTCATTCTGAGCAGGCTTTAGCTGCTGGCTTCAGCTCCATGAAGAAGTCCAGCTGCCCTCTCACCTGTATCTGAGGCAATGAGTATTTATTCCTTCAGATCAACTGCTGTCTCCTAAAGTGCTTGTCTTCCCACACAAGAATTAACAGCAAGCACTCCTCAAGGCCTGATTACACTATCTGCCTGCACACAGGCACCTGCCCAATATTAGCATACTGGTCTGTCTTATGTCTTTGTGGGAGTAGGCACCAACTGAGGCAAGGAAGCTGCATAGGCCATTAGGAGCTTCTCTGATGTGTGAGGGCCAACTTAAAATAAAGCCCAACCTTTCCTTCCTGACAGTTGCTTACAACACTCTACTTCAGAAATTCACTGCCCTGTGTGAAAAGGTGATGATCACTTCTTTTGTTAGGAAAATAGCTTTTTGGGGGATGTGTTTCCCTTTGAAAAGAATTTTTTTTTTAAATCCATATTTTCCTGCAGAATCATCAAATTTAGCCCTCTCTCATCCTATTCATTTTCTCTTGTTTTTCTAATTCCTTCTTATCCACTAGCCCACACTTGTATCGATCTTACAGCAAAATAGAAGGACCACAGCAGCAAAGTTCTTCACTGAGAGAGTTGTTAGCCATTGGAATGGGCTGCCCAGGGAGATGGTGGAGTCACCATCCCTGGAGGTGTTCAAGAGGGGATTGGACCTGGCAGTTGGTGCCATGGTTTAGTCATGAGGTCTGTGGTGACAGGTTGGACTTGATGTCCTTTGAGGTCTCTTCCAACCTAGGTGATTCTGTGATTCTGTGTGCCCAGCTGCCTTACCCAGATTACCTGATTTCTCCTTTACCTTATCTTATGTACAACCTTAGTTATGAAGTTGAGAGTGCAACAGAATAGCATGACTGAGAGCACAGCTAAGCAGGACTCATTCATCTACCTGAAATAAACACACTTCAAGGGCATAAATTAGGGGGTAGGTATGTCAAAGCCAAGGCTTTCCCTGTTTTCTGAGTATCTCCATATAGTACCCATTGAAGCAGGTCCATTCCTTACTTGACCAAACTCATTAGCCAGAGCTGGAATAAAGCTCCCTCCTCTGAGAAATGTTGGCTTTTGTTTTTAATAAAACATGTGGGCCAAATTAGTATGTAAATAAATGAATGACTTTCTAGAATCCCAGATAACACTTGCTGAGCAATGGGTCAGGCCAGATTTAATCTAGAAATCTTTCTGCTGCGTGTAAATGATTATGTCATAGCATTTGTCTTTAATTACTAAACTGTTTCCAAAGGCTTGACTCATGGCATGTTTCTCGGTTAACCACAAAAGCTTGTACTACAAGATTTGCCATATAGATTCTGTTTTTCTCCTACAGTATTGTTAAGCCCTGGCTCCTGAAAAAGGAATGTAACAATCTCCCAGAGATAGACACTTGATCTTTACAGTAGTGAGAGGTTTTGTTAAATAAAGTTTCTATATGAAGGGGGGGGGGGGGGGGAAACACTTTTGACTCATATGGAATGCTGCAACATCCTCAATATTGACAGCAAATCACAGAAGTGAAAGCATTTCAATTACATCTGTGTACAAAGCCAAATATGAAGGATCACTTCTATAAATCCATGTACAGGGATTTCTGTTTAAAAATGCCATGATGATAAACCTTTACCAATGGCAGATGTTTCAAGAAAGCTTCAGTCTCCCCTTGTTCTTAGCTGTATAATATAATAATGATACAATACAATACACCAGGTTGGAAGAGACCTTCAAGATCATCGCGTCCAACCCATCAACCAATCCAACCCACCTCAATACAATACAGTACAATACAGTACAATACAGTACAATACAACCCACCTAAACAACTAAAAACTAAACCTGGCACCAAGCACCCCATCAAGCCTCTTCTTGAACACCTCCAATGAAGGTGACTCCACCACTTCCACAGGCAGCTGATTCCAGTGGGCAATCACTCTCTCGGTATAGAACTTCTTCCTAACATCCAGTCTAAACCTGCCCTGGCGCAGCCTGAGACTGTGTCCTCTTGTTCTGGTACTGGCTGCCATGAACTATTTATGATCCATGAACTATTTCCTATCCATGACCATGATAAGGTGAGGAGAATGAAGTGCAATAGCTGCTTTTTGAACTAACAGACCAATCTGAGAGCATAAAGACTGATTGATTGATGAAGGGAAGACAAGTAGAATCTTTGGGTGTTTATTATAAAGAAAATATTAACCTGACCATTGCAGGTCTAAGAAGGACGTTGTAAGATTGAGCTGGTGGACCTGTAGTTCACAGTGAAAGTCAGAAGAGCATAATGTAATAAGCAGAACCAGTTTGTGTAGGTGAACTAGGAATTTAGAGCATCACTCTGTAACTGGAGTCTGATGTATCAAAAACACAGGTACTAAGTGATACAAGCTGATGGTATTTAAAGCAGTCAGAAGAGGCTCCTGCTGTCTTTCAAAGGGAAAAAGCAGTTGCAGTCTATCAGGGAAGCAGCACATTTCTCCAGCAAATATATACAATGCTACAAGTTGCCTCCCCAGGAATTGTTCAACTTCCTACACTTCAGATTTTGGCAAAGCTGCTGGAAGAAGCCTATCACCTGCTAAACATCCTTAAGAACACTTCCATTTATTCTTCTCCTCTGACTGCTGGCCTTACTATGCCCAGTCACAGGGCAGGAGTGCCCACCACAGCCTAGTTGTAACCGGTCAACTCACCAGGACACACAAAAAGAGGATTACACTGAACATCCTGGAGTTCAAATCGCTGAGCAGAAACATTGAAATAAAAACCACATTGAACCCAAAGCAAGTAATAAGTGAGAATAGCAAACAAACCAACCAAAACAAAACACTCAGCTATTGATATTCCTAGTGCAAACTAACCAATGCTGGTATTCTCTACAATGCTCACCACAACTGAGAGGATTCTTTGAAGAAAAGGGGAAGTTGTCATCTGACCTTTATAAGAAGAACTGATTTTCACTGGATGGTATAACCTTGTTCAGCTGTTGGCTGCGTCTGGTGATGTCAAGAAGGGTTTTCAGGATGTAAAAGGATAGAGGATGACCCGAGAAAGCTCTTTTATTGTAGATTTAGTACAGCTAAATGGAGCAGGTTTTAAGCAAGTAGTGTCAAAAGGCCCAGAAATTTCTGTCTATAATAGTAAACTAGCTAAAAAAAAGCTGAATAGGGCAGCTTACTTCTAAACCTATATGCTGGGGAGGGAAACTTGGACAGAAGCAGGGAAATGAAAGTCAGATAAGGGAAGCAGGTTAGCTAGCTATCTGCTCTTGTGATAGCCCTGATGATGCAAGCTACCCTGGTTAATTCTCTTCACTTTTTAATTTTCATGTTTCTGGTGTAACTTGGGCTTCTTTCTGTAGGACAATTTGCTGTCTACAGCTACTAGATCTTGCTGGGTGATGTTCTTACCTGGCCAGGCATTTCGAGAAGAGGAGGCTCAGGGGAGACCTTCTTGCTCTCTACAACTACCTGAAGGGAGGTTGTAGACAGGTGGGGGCTGGTCTCTTCTCCCGGGCAACCAGCACCAGAACAAGAGGACACAGTCTCAAGCTGTGCCAGGGGAGGTTTAGGCTGGATGTTAGGAAGAAGTTCTTCATAGAGAGAGTGATTGGCCTTTGGAATGTGGTACCCAGGGAGGTGGTGGAGTCACCATCCCTGGAGGTGTTTAGGAAGAGACTGGATGGGGCGCTTGGTGCCATGGTTTAGTTGATTAGATGGTGTTGGATGATAGGTTGGACTCAATGATCTCAAAGGGCTCTTCCAACCTGGTCTGGTCTATTCTATTCTATTCTATTCTATTCTATTCTATTCTATTCTATTCAAACTTGCTTTCTGCCTCTGAATTGCTTAACCCACCTCTCTGCTACCTGTCAATCACCTCCCAATGTAGCCATCATCCTCACTGTATAAAGCAGTTTACTTCTGCTTACAGGCTTATGATGTTACCCAAATGCAAGTAGAGACTTGCACCTCTTATAAAAGTTCTGCATTTTGAGATTTTGCCTTTTATTTTTTTCTTGTGTTTTACACTCCCACCACCTGCTCCCATGTTATTAGTTTGTTAACTTGTCAATGAGAGTGGTATTATGAGAAGTGGTAATGATCCAAAGATGCAAATAGAGGGTTTGGGTTTTGGAAGAACAAAGACACCTTTTTTTTTTACTTTGCACCTCCTGTTATAAACTAGGACTTGTGTAGAATATAAGGTAGTTGTATACTTTATGTTAAGATCCTAGAGATAATATCAAATGTCAGTTGTAAGGTCTTGAGACCAGACTCTAAATTCTTGTGGATTGTCTGTCATCATTCTAAGAGTACAGGCTAACAAGCCCTACTACATTAGAATTGACATAACACTTTCCTGACTCCCCATCCCCTACCTGCTTCTCCACCTTGCAGACACTGGCAAGGGAAGAACTGTTCTGATTTGAAAGTATTTCCACTGAAGTTCTAGAGATGGAGGAAACTTACTACTGGGACTGTTTTAGACTGTGATACCATTTTGACCTACCTATTTAAGCTTAGAAGAGCTCACACCTCCAGCTAGAAAACACAGTCAATTCTGACTTGTACTTTAAGGATTTCCCCCATATCATTCCCTAACTTCAATTGCAGTAGCTTGCTTTGTGACTCCACGTTTTAATCCTCACTAAAATAATCCACATAACAAATCAAAGCAGGCTAATTAATAGCTTCTATAGAGTGAGAGAGGAACTAACTTTTTTCCCTTTCAAAAGTGTTACAGAAGCACATGTCTGAGCCTCTCTTACCAGGAGCAGACTAAATAATGAAACAGAAAGTCCTGTAAGGAAATGTGTAGCATTTCTACCCATTTTCACACTCTCTAAATGTCTTCTATTCTAACAGTTTTAGTGAAACCACCCAAACACACAACCAATTTGATATTTCTGTGACACTTTCTGGAGTTTTGCACCAATGTCACCTGAAATTTAAGGATGACACTTCATAAGCAATGTCATGTATTCATTATAGGAAGGTAGCTTCTACCTCTGGGCAAGGATGCAGCTAAGATAATAATTTAATGTCAAGAAGGAGCCACTCTCTGCACTGGAGATATATCCCTGTGAAAGGAGGGTGGTGTGGGCTGTCCTTCTCTAGCAGCAGGATATTGCTGTAGTTCAAAATCATAGAATCATAGAAACAACAAGGTTGGAAAAGACCTCAAAGATCATCAAGTCCAACCTGTCACCCAACACCTCATGACTACTAGACCATGGCACCAAGTGTCACATCCAATCCCCTCTTGAACACCTCAAGGGATGGTGACTCCACCACCTCCCTGGGCAGCACATTCCAATGCCTAACAACTCTCTCTGTGAAGAACTTTCTCTTCACCTCGAGTCTAAACTTCCCCTGGCAAAATGTGAGGAGCTGGTTATAAAGAGGTTTGGTTGGTATCAAATGTTGCCTTTCTCTTAATTAAATGGTTTAACTAAGTTGTGCTGCTTTAGCCTCCACTGACTGCCAGGTGATTGTCCAGCAGAAGGGAAATATTCTGGCCTTAATCCGAGGCATACATTAAATCTCTTGAAGCTGCTGAGCATCTACTGTAACTTGTGGACTGTGTTTTCTCATTCATTGTATATGTGAGCTGAATAAACTTGGCTTGGACTCAAGTGAAATTTGGCATGGGGCAGTGGCCTGCTGGCCTATAGGACTTTCACAAGAATGTGATTCCACATTTTATGTGGCTATGTACTGCTGAATGGAATGTTTAAATAAATAGAAAATTGAGTCACTTATCCCTGAATCAACAAATACAGTGTCCCAAAAGGGATTCCCCACAATTTATAGCCGTATCTCGCCGAAGATTCATATTCAACTGGTTTCAAGAGGCTCGGAATTGAAGCATAGGAAGGTGGAAGGCAAACTCCTACAAAATCTATAAAGCAGAGTCTATTGCTGCTGCTGCTTCATGCAACCTTTAGAAGAGCTTTGATCTAGGGCAGCTCCACCTGGACATATCACAGTATAACAGAATCACAGAATCACCAAAGTTGGAAGAGACCTCAAAGATCATCAAGTCCAACCTGTCACCACAGACCTCATGACTAAACCATGGCACCAAGTGTCATGTCCAATCCCCTCTTGAACACCTCCAGGGATGGTGACTCCACCACCTCCCTGGGGTGGATAGGGTATATAGATAGGTAGACAGATGCATCTGTGTGCTTATAACAAGAGTCTGTATTTGCAGTTGCAGTGCTCAGAAATTCCTTGCCTCTCTCCTTCTTTTACTTTGCTCCAGAAAGAGAATGGATTTTTAATCATCTCTCCTTTGTGCAGCAGGTTGGTTCCTTAGTAATGGATTAATCACAGGTTTAAACAACTATTCTGTTGAAACATGTTGGTGTATAAAAAAAACAGTAATGACGGGATGAAAGGAACCAAGAAAGTCAGTTTAGGAAAGAACAAGATATCACAGTAAATTTTCTGTATAATGGAGCAATTTAAAGCATTGTTCAGTCTTTGTTCTTCATAGAATGGATCAGTCTGTACATTGAGGGCAAGGTCTCTTCCTATTTTCTTCAGTTGCCTACCTATTTTAGAAACAAAAGGACAAGCTGTTTCTGACTGCAGAATATGACCCTTATCCCACTAGAAATTTTGCAGGGATCATCTGCAAAACTGTAAAAAGGTGCTTAGTTTCAGTCAGGGTTGGAAGGGACCACGAGGATCAGCTAGTTCCAACCCCCCTGCCATGGGCAGGGACACTCTACACTAGATCAGGCTGGCCAGAGCCTCATCCAGCCTGGGCTTAAACACCTCCAGGGACAGGGCCTCAACCACCTCCCTGGATAACCCATTCCAGGGCTTCACCACTCTCATGGTGAAGAACTTCCTCCTCACATCTAGCCTGAATCTCCCCACCCCCAGCTTCATTCCATTCCCCCTAGTCCTATCACTACCTGATAGCCTGAAAAGTCCCTCCCCAGCCTTCCTGTAGGCCCCCTTCAGATACTGGAAGGCCACAATGAGGTCACCTCGGAGCCTTCTCTTCTCCAGACTGAACAGCTTGCCTTTCTGTGATTTAAGTTCATGACCATTTATCATCATGCCAAGTCAGTTTGGCTTTTAAAAGAGGCTTCCCAGAAAATAAAAAAATAAAAAAGTGAAAAAAAAAAAGAAATAATAATAAAAAAGAAAATAAAAAAGGGGGGGAAAGGGGAAAAAAAGAAAAGAAAAAAAAGGAAAAAAAGGGGGGGGGGAAAGGAAAAAAAGAAAAAAAAAAAAAAGGAAAAAAGGGGGGAAAAAAAAAGGAAAAAGGAAAAAAAAAGGGGAAAAAAGAAAGAAAAAAAAGGAAAAAAGGGGGGAAAGGGGAAAAAAGAAAAGAAAAAAAAGGAAAAAGGGGGGGAAAGGGGAAAAAAGAAAAGAAAAAAAAAGGAAAAAGGGGGAAAAAAGAAATAAAAGGAGGGGGGGAAAAAAGGTGACTTATGAATTAGGACACTAAGAACTTTTCGTGCTGCCAAAGTTAGGCACAAGGCAGTTCAAATGTTCAAATGCCATCTCCTCCATGGTGTGCTTCTGCCCAGCTGTCAGTCAGTATGTGGATATAATTGGAACCCACCAGGAAAATCTGGTTTCTGGAAAAACTGAGAACAGGAACAAACAAATTCAAATTTCTATTGCTTTGAAACAAAAAAAGATTGTTTGAATATTCATCAGATGGCAACCTAGCTGGGTCTTGTAAAATGGCAGTAGCTGTTCATGGCTGGAAGTGTAATTAAACCAGTTTGGCCTGTAGTATTGCAACCCAAAGCAGCAATTAGAATGCAATACCTGTTTAAGCATCTGAGGCAAATCCCTTACACTGTAGTAAGGCAGAAAGGAGGAAATGTATACAAGCAAAATCAACCTGGTTTATTCTATTCTATTCTATTCTATTCTATTCTATTCTATTCTATTCTATTCTATTCTATTCTATTCTATCCTATCCTATCCTATCCTATCCTATCCTATCCTATCCTATCCTATCCTATCCCATCCTACTCTACTGTACTCTACTCTACTCTACTCTACTCTACCCTACCCTACCCTACCCTACCCGACCCGACCCTACCCTACCCTACCCTACCCTACTCTACTCTACTCTACCGTACTCTGCTCTACTCTACTCTTCTCTATCCTGTTCTATTCTAAAATCTATGTTCTGGTTAAATTAAGATCACCAGATTCCTGGCTATTGCAAACCTTTCACAGCTCCCCAGGAAAATGCATGCTATGTTTGTGACAAATATAACCACCACACCACCTCTGCGTTGAGGAAACATCTATCCTATGGGTGTTACCACTTCACAAGACACCTTACCTTGTCACTGCCACTTCTCTGTTAAGAATCTCTTACTCCTTCTTGTGTGTTATATTCTCATATAAACTTCTATCTTGCTTTGCAATTTTGCTTTCTTAATCTTGTGAAGCAGTCCTGCACAGTTTGAACTTGTTACCTCTTTCTGGTTGAAAGGATTTATTAAGAATTACTCTAGATTATGTCAACCAACTTTAACAAAAATGGCTTTTGATTTCATATCAGCTCAGATGCTGACCAGTGTTTGTGGGGCTTTTTTTTCCCTTTATTGGATTTGACATAAATATCCACACTGTGATCCTTGCCAGTGTTTGTTTTCCCTTTTGTCCAAAATGAAGAGCACAATCATTTTGCCAGTAGATTTTGTGATCAGCAAAGTATTTGCATAACCTCCTTTATTTTCTTTAAACAAAAAAGGTGGGGCTTCAATGGTTCAGGGAACCATTACACACTCCTAGTGTTCATGCAGTCTCAAATGCAGACAGCTAAATGCCTCAGTCCTACCTGGAGGACCCATCACAAAGAGGGTGCACACAGAAATGTATTAGGTACACAGAGTATGCTTCTTGAATATTTATGTCACACAGGATTCAGGGCTTCCCACCAGTGCTCAATAAACAAATCACCAAGCCTGTGAATTCCCTCCTAGTACACAGACATGAAGTATGTCCTTTGGCAGAGACAACACTTTCTTTTCCCACAGAAAAGGGAGAAAAAGACTTTTTTATTGCACTGCTGGGAGACACACCACTCTCCAGGGAAGTGCTTGGGAGCAAGGGGGGAGTGATGCAACATTTACCACCACACTAATAAATGACAGTCAGCGAATGCAGCGATGGAGTGAAATATCCCAGTTAGGCCAGAGTGCAAGTGTGGGGTCACAATGTGCCCCTGGGCCCTATCAGAGCTGGGGTGAGCAGCTGCAGTGGCTCACCAAGAATAGCACAAGCTTTGCCTTGCTGTAATGCAAGCCAGAGTGTCACAAAGGTGGGTGGCTGCTGGAGGTGGTTTGGTCCCCAGGGCTCCTTTAAAGACACATCTGGTTCCACGCCTGCTGGTGGTAGGTGTGAGAAGCCATGTGGCTGGGTGTGACACCAGCCCCCTGTGACCTTCCCCTGCTGCATGTGAGCTCTGTGGATGGCAGGAGCTGACCCAACAGTTCTCTAGTTAGTGGACTTTGAGAGGGCTGAGGCAGCAGCCAGGTAAAGGAAACAGTGCCTGCATGTCTCATCTCTCCAGAATAGCATTAATCCTTACATGAAAGCCAGATCATCCTCCTTACTATTTATCTGTGCTGCATTTGGCTTTGAGAGTCAAGATAAGGCCTCTGATGTGGACTTCTGATTCACATCCCAAAAGATCATGCATCTGGCCAGGTTTGGGGCATGAGTGAGGACACAAGTTCAGGCTTGTGCAGCGGCATGTTTCACCTGCACAGACAAGTGCAGTGGTGGAGATCTGCCTTGCAGAGCAGATGCCTTGTAATTATTACAATCATCCCCATCCGATTTCTGAACAGCTGCAGTTTCTAAAGCAATAGAAATTTGCATCTAGAAGGGTTGAATTTGGAAATTGCTGCTGCTAATAATCACAATAACCTACTGCAGTACTCTACCAAACTCCTGTCCCAGCTTTTCAACACAAGGTGATGGTGCATGATAACCCAGCAGGGACACAGTGACTCATCACCTTTCATTTATAGAGGAAAAAAAAAAGGCATAAATGATGTTTAAATTTGTTTAAGGATTACACTCTCTGAAACAAAAGTAACCATGTGTTTGTCTTGTAGTTCTCCTCAGTACTTATCATCAAGATTCCTCAGCTCTAGCACAATAAAATTATGATACAGAGAACTGTCTTCCTGACATAGACTCAGGAGAAAATGCATCTGAAATAAACCCTGGCTTCCCTGAACTTCAGTCTCTGAAGCCTGGGGGAAGACACTCTTTACAGATGGCTGGAAAGAAGTCTTTTTCCCAGCCTCTATGAGAAATGCAGTATAGTGCTACCGCTCAACATATTCAAAAGGCTTTTATTATACCATCTCAAGACTTTTTCTCACACTGGGTTACTCCTACAGGCTAAGCCTCTGGACTCTTCAGCTCACTTTCTTGGTCTTGCTTCTCTGAAAAACCACCCCTTTCTGTAGCTAACACAACCAGCCATGCACCCTGGCGAGCCAAAGTTCACCTGTGGAACTAGCACCACTTCCCTGATTTTAGAGGAGTACTGCAAGCCTTTTTGTGCTTGACATCTTCAGCTGTTGTCTTGCAGACTTAGATTCAAGTTGGACACGGAGCAAGGTATGACTGTGGTAGGCCATTGCTGGCTGGCTGCTGAGCAGTGCATGGCAAGTAAGCAGTTGCACGTGTTTGCCTTCTGGCTTTCTCAACAAATTGCAAACAGAGGTGCTTAAAAGTATATCCAGTTGGATGAGTCAATGCAGCCCCATGAGCAGGGCCATCAGCGTCCACCAGCAGCAGGATCAGGCTGGATGCTGCCTGCAGGCAGCACAGGAAGAATTGTGTCAAAGAGGGGTTACTCCTGAGCACAACAGCCACTGAAGTCACACACTGAGAATTCTGTTTATAAAGTGAATTCCGTAGGTACAAGTCATCAGCAGAAGAAAAAGGCCCATGGATAGTGTTATATAATCCAGATAAATTTACTAATAGGGGATTTTCCACTGGAAGAAACCTTACATCATGCTTAAGCAAGTAAAAATAAACCTGGCACTTGCATTTGTTCTAAACACAAAAGGAGTCTTGATGAACTACTAGTTCCAGTGTTTGGCTAATTGTTAGTCACGCTGAGCATTGTGAGGTTGGTTGCAAGTTTATTCCATAACTGCATCCTAACCTCAATATTAAAGTAGCACAGCCTTTCAAAATCAGTATCTCTGTAAGGCTCACTCTTTCCAGAGAACAGTACACTTTGCTTTCTTAATTATTGCTGATGTTTTAGCCATTATTGAAGCTCTTATGACCTTCTTCAGGGAAGAAAATAGCACAGGGATTTGAAAACAATTTACTTGTGAAGCAAAATGAATCAAAAAGTAAGGGGTTTATAGCAACCTCTCCACATGTCACACGAATTTTCAAGAGCTTTCCTGTAGGTGGAAAAATAATTAGTTCCATTGTGTTTTACATCTGAAGATCACCAGTGAGAGATTATGTGGTTTCATCTTAATGGCCTCCTTTAATGCAGAAAAGGTAAAAAAAAAATATACACTGTGTTTGTGGCAGATTAAAAAGAGAAGAAAAGAAAGAAAAATGAAGGTGAAAAAGGATGCTTGTGTGCAAAAGGATCTGAAATGTGGCTGAAAAGATGTAACAAGAACCTTCTCCTTCACACAACTTCTGCTGGAGGTGGAAAGCTGATCATATGGAAATTGGCCAGTACTCATTGCATCTGTCTAAGTTGGGCCATTCT
The DNA here is from genome assembly GCA_015227895.2 of Colaptes auratus. Lineage (NCBI taxonomy): Eukaryota > Metazoa > Chordata > Aves > Piciformes > Picidae > Colaptes > Colaptes auratus. The sequence goes on from CM037642.1 coordinate 12,416,921, forward strand.
CTTTCCCTCCTCCCCTACCTCCTCCTCTTTCCAAGTAGCAAATGGAACATCTCAAGGAAACAGCTGACCTGCAAAGTCCACATCAGGTGCAGAGGTTTCCTACTGAGGCTGGTCATTCCTCTACCTCCTTCACCTTTGCCAGAGATATTTGCCAAAGGAAATAATTCCTGTCACATGTGAATTTCTCTTCCTGTGCTGAGTCTTGGCATCACTAGCCCCTTAACCACTTCTTTCAGCTGTGAATCAGTCCAGCTTCTGTAATTCTCAGGCTTACTCCAGGTTTCTTGAAAAAAATAGCTGCTGTTTAAACCTCAATTTCCCAGCAAATAGAGGTAGTAAAACCTATCCACTGAGGTCACTCTAGATACTAGGCTAGCCTGGAAATAGAAAGAGCAAACTCAGTCATGTCATGCTCCTGTCAGGTCCCAGCTGGCAGCAAGAAGGACTGAACACAACTGTAGTACTCTTCAGTAACACACCATCTCCGTACACCTAAGAAGAAGCCTGGAGAAGCCACACTGGCTGGCAGGCATCCTCAGAGGAAGACACCTTCCGTGCACTGAGAATGAGCCACACAGCTTTAAGAAAATGAGTCTTCTCTGGAAGGAGCTAAATGTAGATGCAAGCACCAGAGAGTCTTTAAACCCCTCTGCAGTTTTCTAGGGCACATGAATTGATATTGATGCTCTTTCTTTGGATAAACTTTGCTAGCAGACTCCACAAGTGTTCCACTGCAAATAAAGCTGCTGGTAAGAGAAGTCTCATCACAGCTGGAATTCCTCTGAGTGTGGCTCCTGAACATTAATTTCCTTTCATCTCCTACCGAGGGTGGCTATATTGGTACAGGAAGGGCCCATGTGGATGCACTGATGTAAAGAGTGAATCATGTGCTCTGTGGCCTCTGTTAGTCAATGTTAGGCACAAGGAGACAAGAAACTCTTAATAAGCTTCAAATATTTTTCTTTGTTCGTTGAGTTTCCTCTTAGGGGAAAAAAAGGGGCGGGGGGGGGGGGGGAGAAAAAACAAAACCAAACCAAAAAACCCCACCAACATTAAAGTGTAAGGTCTTCAAATATCAAATGGAAACACAATAAACACTGTGCCACTCACTACAGTTTTTTTCCAAAGTAGAGCTGGCCCTTAATATCACCTTGCTTTGGCAGGTTTTCAAAGCAAGCAGGAGGGAGAGCCAAGGACCTCCATTGAGAGTCCTCTGACACGGAATTGTGGACAGGTCCATTCCATGCTGACTGGCATCCCACCATGGGTCATAATGGAAATGTCAGCTTCTAAAAACAACCACTTAAAAGTAAGTGGCTCGGTGGGGACGTTTGGTTTCTGGAACGGCGAACTGCTCCATTTCAAACCTTGCACTCTGGAGCCTAGCACCGACAACCAACGTATAATGTCCCACCAGCAGAATATTAAAGGAAAAATACTGTCTTGGATGGAATGTGTGGGAAGTTTATGTCTCTGAGTTTACCTCTGAATCTTGAATATTCATTCCCCTGACCTTTCTCCAGCACGAATGTTCCAGGTCGGGGATCTGATTCCACACCAATCTGTCTTTGACTAAAGACACAGTTTTGATCGGTTTGTGAAGCAGGAATATTTACTAGCAGCTTGAATTTTGTTCATAAATGTATTCACACATTCCTTTTTTCCTACTGACCTTTGGCTCTGGGCAATGATGCCAATAATCTTTCTGCAAGCAGACTGATGTAAAAGGGGAAGAATTGAAGGAAGGGGGGGGAAGTGTAATACTACTGTCCTATCAATTGGATCCAGCTGGCCTCTTCAAATACACTCAGCCATGGGGGGGGGGTGTGGGGGTGGCAAAATCCAAACATTAAAAACATGATTTCCAAAGGGTTTGTGCACCAGCAGCCTTTATGCATTTGAACTAACCATACTGCATGTTTGAAAATCAGTCCCAGGAGTGGAATTATTCTGTGGCAGTAATAAAATAGGACAGCTATTCTTGATTCCCTGGTTCATCCCCTCACATTTTTCATGTCATGTTAAAGTTCTTTTAGGTTGGAACATAAAGGCTACTTCACTGTATCTTTCTTTCTTTTTCTTACCCATTGCTCTCACTGTCTCTTCCCCCTCTTGTTTTCCCCATGTGTGTTTCAACCACTGGTGAGGAAAATAGAATCCAAGTCTTGGGGCCTTGGATTTCACAATACATAAATGAAATTACTCTGTGTCTTCAGCTCTACCTTTGGTAACCAGTGTGGGGGATCTTGTGGTGGCAAAAATCTGTATTAGCTTAGCTGAGGGCACCAAGCTGATTTCACATCTTATAAGCTAAGACAACCATGGGAAATTACTCTCAGAATCTCTTCTGTTGAGCTGATAATCTAGATGTGAAAACTTTCCTTATTTGTCTTACTTACTTGATACTTACTTCCCTCAGAAGTGTCCAGCAGCAGCATTTCTGTCTTGACATCAGGTGGCAGGCATTCTTCCAGATCTTAATGTGAACAGAGAAAGCAAGACACCAAATGAGGCACGTTTCTGCTGACTCAGATCATAGCTGCAAGCATCTTGTGAGTTTCTAGACCTGCTGCATGCCCTCTGGTTCTGTTGAGGTGGGTTTGTTTATAGGAAGGAGCTAGGAACAGGCTTCAAGTTGGACTCTGTTAGAGTTTGCAGAAGGGAGAAGCACAGGCAGACACATTGTTTTTCTCAGTACAGCTGCAAGACTGCCACCATAAGGCCAGAGGGATGTGTGAGAGCATCACTTTCCTTCCTCTAAAGGCTCATATAGTTATCAAGTATGCCATGATCTTAGTACAATCATGAGTCTGTCCAGCTTGTGCAGTCATTTGCACAGCAGCCTGCCCTGCCATTGACTTGTAGCAGAAGCATGCTTTATTTCCTAAAAACAGTTAAAATGTTTGGCGTGCAGCTGGAAACAGAGTGAGATAGAGCCTGTGCTCAAGAGCAGAATGATCACAAAGCAGTTGGAAGGAGCTCTAGGACCATGGGGCTGCAACCCCTGCCCATGTGCTGCTCAGCCTTTCTGTCTCACGCTGCGGAGGTCCACCTGCAGCCCTGGGAGGGCTGTGGGGGAGGAAACACACCTGCAGAGGAGCAGCAGTGGGGGCAGCAATGCAGGAAAAGGCAGTAGTGGCATTCAGAGAGGATCCAAGGGATGCAGAAGGAGAACACCTGGGAATATGATCTGAGGCTTTATTGACTTTCCAAAAATTGAGTTCAGCAATATTGCCAACCCCAAGCTTTAAAAAACCCTTGGGTAAAAATGGAAAGGCAATGAGACTGAATTCAAGTTATCAAATGGAAAGGTAATGGAAAGATAATAAATATTCCTTTTCATTTTATTTTGCCTTCTGATGTTGCCTCAGGCACAGCTCATTTCACAGGCTTTACTTTACATCTGCAAGTGTTTTCTCATCAGTTTTCTAGGACCTTTAAGGGAAAAAGAAAGCAAGCATGAAAATATTAAGCAATAGAAAGAACAAAAACTCCCGAGTCACTTCCTTAACGGACATGAGTCACACTGACCTTGATGACTTTGAGAAGACAAAAGCCAGAGTGCTCAGCAATTCCCTCTCCCACATGCTCAGGTCTTGGCCAAAAAGAAAGGATTTGCTATGTAAAAAGCTGCAGCAACGCTAGTGAGATCGATGAGTGAGGAGTGCCTTCTGAGCTTCACACTCAGCTCATCACATCCATCTGTCATTACTTTGATGCAGCTGGGGGGGGATGCAAACCGTGCCTTGGTGAGACATGCAGCTTGGGTAATGCAGGAACCTGCTCCACCAGAAAGGGCCAGGACCAGGTAAACCCTGGTCAGCAGCAGACAGCATGGACATTTTGCTTCTTCTTCAGAGCTGGGCAAACACAGAGTGTGTTTGGATGGATTGCTGGGGATGCCTTTTGTCAAGGTTCTGTGGAAAGAGTAAAAGTCCTTTCAGAAAGTCTGATTTTAGGTGTCATTTGTCATTCACTGAAGACAAAGCATATTCTCCTATAGGCTTTCCCCCTCAACTTTACTTGCTTCATAGCATGCTATCTTCTATTTTTGCTGCGTTCAAAAGAGGCACAAAAGGGCCACACTCTCTCCCAGGTGCTGCCTTAGTCTGTTCTGTACATCCCATTTAGTTCTACATAGGTTTAACCCAAGCAAAAACATGGCATTTTGGTATTATATAAAGATTTCACAGAATCACAGAATCACAGAATTTCAGGGGCTGGAAGGGATCTGTAAAGATCATCCAGTCCGACCCCCCTCCCAGAGCAGGATCACCTACACCAGATTACACAGGAACACATCCAGGTGAGTTTTGAATATCTCCAGAGAGGGAGACTCCACAACCCCCCTGGGCAGCCTGTTCCAGTGCTCTGTCACCCTCTCAGTGAAAAGAGTTTTTCCTATTGCTTCCATGGAACTTCCTATGCCTCAACTTCCAACCATTGCCCCTTAACTGAACTTTCCTTTACTGCTCTCATGCTCAAGATCCTACTTCCTAAAATGGTCCAGAAAGAATGAAAGTAAAATTATTATTTCCAAGAGAGATGAGAAGTGGAATCTTCTCTTTCAAGCCTGGTTTCCTGGTGTCTTGCAAGAGTGTATTCTCACATGGTCAATTTTTACTTAGCATAAATTATTTTCACTGCAGGGGGTCTCATCAAAGTATTATTTTGGATCACTAAAGTCCTTACTTCTCAGAACAGAGAGATAATTTTCTTTCTCATTTTGTTTTCTCTCAGGTCAGCCCTTTAAGTGAAATGCTGAGCAGTTGGAGTCTAACTGCAATTTAACACAACACTTATCTGTGCTGCTGTTCATGCTCTAAGAGGTAACTTTGAAAGGTCAGAGCAGCTGGATTCCATTACAGAAATGCAAGGAACTCAAAATAGCCTTTGTAAATATATTTTTGGAGGAATTCAGGCAGCTTCCTTCAACACCCCTGGGCCTTATTGTTTCAGAGAGCTTTAGTATCAGCTGAGGTCAGAAATTACTAAACTGCTCCCCCTCCTCACCCAGAAAATAAATTTCCTTTGGATGAACATTAAGAGATAGTCAAAACCAGAGGTATTTCTGCCTTTATAATTTTAATAACAAGTTTTATGGCCATAAATACTGAATCAAGACAAACATTCTTCCATATGTGTTGAAGAACCATTTCCACTCTTTTTTTTTTCCCTACACATATGACATTTGTTTTACAATGCTGCAGATTGCAAATCAAATAGTTTCTCACAGAGATAGTATGCTCTTATTCCATTTGTCCTTTTACAAATGGCCCAAATGTCTGTGGTTTTCTCATTAAAAGTCCAATTGGCAAATATCTACAGAAACTTTGTATTTTCCAGCTGGGCAACTCCACACACTCATTATTATTCATATTATCATTATAGTAACTTTGGAGCATAGTTCATGTGGCTTACACAGTCAATATTCTAGTGATCTACAGCAGATACTGGTCTGAAATCACTGGAACTGAACTATCCTTAACCTTTGGAGACATTTATATCTACATATAAGCTTTCTGACTTGGCCTTTCTTTTATCATACAACAAATGACTGACTTCTGGAAGCTACTAGTGGCTTTAGACACTTCCCTTCATGAGGTATGGTCCTCAGTTTGGAATATCATCTTGTGGAGAAGGGATGACTGGGGGTTGTGTCTGCCAAAGTAGTTTTACCTACCTGTAATGTTAATGACTGCACTGAAATTACTTTTGAACCTTCTACCTAGGATCTCAACCCTGGGATGACTGTTTTAAATCACAATGATATTTGGGTTTCAGTTGCAGTGAAAAAAAATCTAAATCCCCAGGCTTTCTTTTCCCCTCTTGCTGCAAATGACCACACAAAGAGTGCTCACTCTCGGACAGGAATTTCGTATGCCACACTATAAATCACTGAATGAACATGTATGTCAAGAGAGGATGAGCAGACTCTAAACTGGAACCATCCTTGTGGGTGGTACCATTACACTAGGCTAATTTATTGCAAAGCTTCAGCTGACATGAGCATTTTTCTGTTGTCTGACATAGAGTAGTTTATGAGGGATGCCAGAACTCTTCCATTAAGTCATTTCCATAGTATTAATATTGTGGCCTTATGGTGTATGAAAAACATGATTGTGCAGTTGGTGAGGCATAAATACCCTTAAGGGTCCTAGATTTGGGGTTGGAGGGGGTTGTTTGTTTGTTTGTTTTGGGTTGTTTTTTTTGTTGTTTGTGGGTTTGATTGGATTTGTTTGGGTTGGTTGGTTTGTTTTAAATTTATTAATGCAGAAAAATTGACACTTGTAGAATTGACACTTGGGAGGTTTTCATTATTGGCATAGTAAAAGCAACACCAAATGCCATAAGAAAACACAAAAGCAAGTTTTTCCCTTCCCTTTTGTACACAGGGCCTATTTCCCTAGGTGTTTGTGCCATTAAATACTTAGCTGGAATGAGATCCTATGCAGGAGCAAATGGGGTGGATGCAATTTATCTATTTATTTGTTTGTTTGTCCCTGATTTGCAATCAGGATGCAAGCAGATGCATTCAACTGTTCTCATTTCCCCCAGGATCTATGGTCAGCCAGTCTGCCTTTCTAGATATCTCAGGGCAAAAGTAAACCCTGCAGAAAGAGAGAGGAGCAGGCAGAGCCCGTCTTCAGCCAGCTCCCATGGCCAGCAGCAAGACAAAGAGCAGCTTTGCTTGGTCACATCTGCATCCAGTCTGCAGCACACCTTGACTTTGAAGGACAACAATCTGAAGAATTGATGGGGTTAACATCATCAGGCTTGCATCACTTTGAATATTTTGCTTCCAGATCAATGTGTTACCCACCATTAGGTCAGTCTACTGTGGATGGTGTTCTCAACTAAGAAAAATGTAAAAGGCACGTTTTTGATGGAGTTCTTGGCAAATTGTTTGATTACATTCCCTGATACTCAACAGATGTCTGCAACCCACATGGCAAACAGATCCACAGAGGCAGTAGCTCCCTGTATCACTTGATATGAAGAAGTGAGATAGAGCATTTAACAGAAATAATCTCTTATGTATGCAACGAGGCTACTTTTTTCAGGATAGCCAAAACCTGACCAGATTAATTTACATTTAATTTAAAGCCTTATCTAAGTGCTTGAAACCTCAGCATCAGGGAGCACTGGACTTTGAGGGACCATGAAATGAACACGACATCACTTCTGTTTAAAGATAAATTTGAAAATTAAACCATTGTTCATCACAGATGTGCATTCCAGGCCATGAATGTAACTGGGAGAATGGAAGGGGGGAATAATCAGAAGCATTTAAGTGCTTTCTGAAATTGAATTCAAAACTGCACTTGCAAGGGTTTGTGTTTCTTTATAATGAGCACTGCCCTAAGTCAAACTTCTGTATGGTGCCCAGCTGCAAACTTGGCTATCAGAGCTCCCCTAGATGTGTGTTTTAGCTGCTGCTGCACCTCACAAGCAACCAGAAGAAAGCTGGGTGCTGGCAGATGCTGGCTTCCTTATTGGTGCCTCATTGAAGTTCAAACCATGATTCTGCCACACAACTGAGTACACAAATTTGTCCCACTCTCTTAATGGAAAGCAATAGCTTCTGTTATGATGTGAGGTGCATTTACTAAGATTAACTTAAATTACCTTTTTAACCTCATTTTTACAGTCTTTATATACATCTTTTCACTGACATCTGATATTGAACAGCAGCTTCAGGTACAGAGTTATCAATATCTATTATCAGAAATAAACCTTAGTGTTAGCATTAAAGGCTACACTCATGATTATCCCTTCATCATTACATACCATATCTGCTGCAAACAATGAGCAAAAGTGTGGTAGAAGAAACAAAAGAACATGTAATCTTGCTGTTTACTCAGCTTTTACTCTGTTTTGTTAAGTGAGGTCAAGAATGAAAACAGCTAAGACTTGTGAGTGAATACTTGAAGATATTGCAGTTCTTCTCATTTTGAGGATGTAAAATAAGGGAGGATTGTCTAGAAGGGCACTCTCAGGAGAGAGGTGGAGCCAGCCTACACGAGTATGAATTACAATAATTCTTTCTTCAACATTTTGTCTATCACAACACTTTATAATAATAATTATTATTATTACTATTATTCAGCAGGTATAATAAGATAATACAATACAATACAATAAATCCAGGTTGGAAGAGACCTTCAAGATCATCGTGTCCAACCTATCAACCAATCCAATCCACCTAAACAACTAGATCATGGCACCAAGTACCCCATCAAGTCTCCTCCTGAATACCTCCAATGATGGTGACTCCACCACCTCCCTGGGCAGACCATTGCAATGGGCAATCACTCTCTCTGTAAAGAACTTCCTCCTAACATCCAGTCTAAACCTCCCCTGGCGCAGCCTGAGACTGTGTCCTCTTGTGCTGGTGCTGCCTGCCCGGGAAAAGAGACCAACCTCTGTCTGTCTACAATCTCCCCTCAGGTAGTTGTAGAGAGCAATAGGGTCACCCCTGAGTCTCCTCCTCTCCAGGCTAAGCAACCCCAGCTCCCTCAGCCTCTGTTCATAGGGCTTGTCTTCCAAACCCCTCACCAACTTTGTTGCCCTTCTCCCTTTCTATGTGAGAATGGGCAGCCTTAGCTATCTAGTACCTCCTGAAGGTTCATTGGTAGTCACATGAGCACTGCCCAAGCATTGTGGAAAGAGCTCAGAAATATTCCACTGGCTTTGGATGTCATCCAACTTTTGGGATACTTTGGGGTATTTTTAATATATTAAGTTCAGAGGCAAATTTTAAATTGTGTATTTAAACCAAAGAACCAATGTATTTGCATTCAGTACATCTTGACATTTCATGGCCTTATGTTATCAGGCATCCCCAGTATATTGGTTCATATAACTAAGTGAAACTTATAGGTACTGGGTGTTAGAGGTTTAACCGTCCCTTGAGGTGTTTAAGCCCAGGCTGGATGAGGCTCTGGCCAGCCTGATCTAGTGTAGAGTGTCCCTGCCCATGGCAGGGGGGTTGGAACTAGATGATCCTTGTGGTCCCTTCCAACCCTAACTGAAACTATGAAACTATGAAACTATGAAACTGAGGGAGAGACTGTTATCCAGTCCCATTTACTATGATTATAGTGTTATATATGAAGAACTGAGACAACAATAGAAAAATAACTATTTGTTCTTTCTCAGATCTTATAGGTAATACTACTAGTGCATTTACTTTGCTGGTGAGACATGCAATGACATTCCTTCTTGATGGAATGGAATGGAATGGAATGGAATGGAATGGAATGGAATGGAATGGAATGGAATGGAATGGAATGGAATGGAATGGAATGGAATAGAATAGAATAGAATAGAATAGAATAGAATAGAATAGAATAGAATAGAATAGAATAGAATAGAATAGAATAGAATAGAATAGAACAGAACAGACCAGACCAGACCAGGTTGGAAGAGACCTTCAGATCATTGCATCCAACCCATCATCCAACACCACCTAATCAACTAAACCAAGCACTCTATGATGTACAAATGAAGACAGCCACCATGAGGGTGGTGAGACACTGGAACAGGTTGCCCAGGGAGGTGGTAGAAGCCTCATCTCTGAAGGTTTTTGAGGCCAGGCTGGATGTGGCTCTGAGCAACCTGCTCCAGTGTGAGGTGTCCCTGGCCATGGCAGGGAGGTTGGAAGTAGCTGATCCTTGAGGTCCCTTCCAACCCTAACAATTCTATGATTCTCACAAGAGTTACTTGTTTTGTGAGCTGATTAAATCCATGAAAACCAGGTACTTTCTGAAATAACTCATGACTCTGCCTCATGGGAAAAAAAAGCTCTGTTTTACACACATCTTGTTTCTTGATGATTTCTTTAGTTCCTTTTTTTCTTGGGGCTTTACAGTATTGTGTGAGGATAAGACCAGATGTTTGAGGCATTTGGTCACTACTAGCTGTTGTTCTGGATGAGCTCTGGAAAAGCACGTAGGCATACTAATCAAATATCTTTGCTGGAAGCCCACAAGGAATTCTTTGCTAGCAACACTGTTTGCTTCGGAATATAACAGTCCCTGATGGAATAATGTTTAGGCTTTTTGTTGTGTAATATTTGTTATATTTGTTTTCATTCCTCATCTTAGAAAAACTTGAGCTTGACCTTTCATTGTGGAGTTACTTGTTATGCACTATTCTGCATCAGTTAAAAATACAGTGGTATAAACTGGGTTGAAGGGGGCAAATAGTTCATATGTGTTATTTGGATATGTAGCATATGTTTACACTCTATACATTATGAACACGGGACGGTAATTATGTGCTTGACAGCACTGGCAAAGCTTTATATAAGCATATAAGGCATATGTGAGAGACCACCATGTCCTTTTCATGTTCCACATTAAATAGTGATAATGAACACTTTCCAGAAGGTATTACTCCATCTCCTAGCAGCAGAGCACTGCACTGGTGGGGGGGGGAGTTGATATGTGTCCTGATCCTGCAATGCTGAAGTCAATGGCTAGATTGATTTCGGAGGAGGCAGTGATAGACTCCATGTTTTCCCATGCTCCTCGGGTATTAGTAAGCATCAGAGGATACAGAGCCCTAGGAACAAATTTGTGGGTCTCTGAGAAGCATGCTTCTCTAATTCTGACCCTTCAGAGACAAGCCTGGACCAGAGCTAGAACACAGGTCTGAGGTGGCAGCTCTTACGTACATAGCTTAACATGACACAAACAACAAACAGGATGCAGCTAGGCTCACTGGGCTCCTTTGAATATTAATTCCTTCCAGGGAAGAAAAGTTATAAAGCCAGTCATAAGCAAATCCTTCCATTTCTACCTGTACTGCACCACAGACTTTTTGCACCAGATGCTGTGCTCCTGGTTGTATGGATTAATAACTGACATATGTTTGCTCAAAAGTGGCTGGTAGATAACATGAAGTCTGGAAATGTCCTCAAGTTGCACAAGGGGAGATTTAGAGTGGAAATTAGGAAAAATTCTTTACTGAAAGAGTGGTCAGGCATTGGAACAGGCTGCCCAGGGAGGTGATGGAGTCACCATCCCTGGAAGTGTTCAAACAACATGCAGACGTGGTACTTTGGGACACGGCTTACTGGGCACGGTGGTGTTGGGTTGATAGTTGGACTTGGTCATCTTAGAAGCCTTTTCCAGCCTTAGCCATTCTATGATATTATGGTAAAAAGCATTGTGACTACACAAGATAGACTTGCTATAGGTCCACAATCATTCCAGAGTTTTTTGTTCCCCTGACCTCTAGCTCCTTTTTTTTTCCCTGACCTCAGCTGGCAGGATGTCAGGACTTCAGTAAATGTCTTAGACTCCTCACTTTGTTCTTTGATTTTATGATCTAGAAGTTTTTCTAAAGCTTTCTGTGGCTGTGATCTGGGGCTGACACTGTTAGAGTCCTTACAATTAAAGAATCTTTCCATTTTTGGAGAGGTGCTCAATTACTCCATCTTTTTTCCCCAGAAAAATGAAATCTTATAATCTTTCTGATTAAGAAATGAGGAGGTAGATTCAAGCCCATGTGACTCTGCTGTCATTTCTTTCTTTCCTTATGGGTTACACTGCATTTGGAAGCAGGATCAAAATAGGTATGATAACACCTGTAGTCTGTTTTGTGGCCAATGAAATAGAGTCCGATTCAAAGGTGCTGGCAGTGGCTCAGCAGCCTCAGCAACTGTCTCTTTGTTGAGGTCAAACATAACAGCTGTGGTCTGCACGTCTGTTCAGTGAGTGTTTCCAGGGCTGTACTCACAAGGGATCCTGGGGATCACTGCCTGTGGAGTTCATACATGCTGGGAATGGGGTTCACACTTCCTTAAGGTTCCAGTGTACAAAGCAGTGCTGAGAAACTTCCTACTGGAGATGAGCCCTCCGGGCAATGCTCTCCTTGAGGCAGACCAGCTGGATCAGCATCTGTTATCCCTCTCCTTGCTATGATCCTCTCTAGGGGGGAAAGGTGAAACCTAGTGATGAATGAGCTGGATTGGGAATTGGGTCTCCTGAGGACTCTTCCAACAGCAGGATGCATGTGGCATGTAAGCTGTTAACAGGTGCTCTCTGAACTGGAGATACAGATGGCTCCATCTGCATTTATGAGGTCTCTTAGCTCCGCTTGTCTCTGTCACATGTATTTAATTTCCTGTACAGCACTCACTTTAAGCCATAAAGGTTGTATCTGCATTGTTTTGGAAAAACATACTTGGCAGCACTTGGGAGACCACATTCCCTCGCTAACCGAGGAGCTGTCATGGGACTCCCCACTCAGATGCTGCAGCCTTATGAAATGCAAGGGCTGAACCATATTTTCATCCTTCTCATGTGCTAGGCTGTCTCTGCTGGCACAGAAGTGTCTAGGAGTAGGACTCCCATGCACCTTTAAGCACGCAAGCTTGCTCTCATGAGCCACTGATTCTCTAAGAGCACAGCTTGAGCATGGAAGTTAAGGCAGACAAAGAGCAGAAATTTGTCTAATGACCAGGCACATGTGAATCTTGGGTGATGCTGGTCAATCTCAGCACATTTTCCCCACACAGTGACCTTTACCTTCACTCTTTATTTAGATATAATACACTGGCTTTTAAGTCTGGCTCAAGAAGAAAGGTGAAGGAGCATAGATAGAGATATAATACAAGAGCTACCCCTTCTGTGCGTGTCATTCCATGACCACTCACTTAGCTGGCCTGTGCCATTTTGTTTCTGAACCAAAAAATGAGAAGCCGACTCCAGAGCAGGAAGAAAACCCTATTCTGGGGTAGAATACTTCAGAAACACATTTCAAAACAGCCTGCAGATTCATGAAGTCACATGGCTGCTCTTCAAGGAGATTTGAATTCATGCCAGCCACTGCTACAGATGTGCTACTATCAGCGTGTGGGGACAAATACATGGACACTCCGCTATCCCCAGCCCTGCTTAACCTGTAGAAGTCACAGGTTGGTCTAGAATCTACCTTTAACATCAATTTTTCCCAAGCCTAGACACATTCTGCTTTGCCCTGGCACACACCATTCAATTCTGCAGAGGACTTTCCCCTTTGGTTTCTTGTTTTACAGCTCTATGGCAAATAAAGGCTGTGCTACTGTTTGTCAGAGGTCAAGAGGACACTATGGTCTGAAGTCAGAGAAATGGGCCTGCAACCTGAGCTAAAGAATGTAGATGATTGCTCCCCACCTCTAATGCATTGCACCATGCAGTCTCCTGTGGACTGTCTTTTTATGACTGAGAAGGTTTACTACAAGCTTGTTACCTAGCTAGTTATTTTTGCCATATACTTGAGATTAATTGTTAGCTGTCTTGCAGATGTTATGTGGCTCAAAGCCTTCTCAGGACATTTTTCCTTCTGTGCATCTTTCCTAAGTTCTTCAAAGACTGACAGACACCCTGCTCCTTGCTATCCATGAATCTAGCAGTCACTTTTTCTAGCTCTCCTTACTTCAGACTCATGGCTACTGCAGTTAGAATTCAGAATGAAGAGATTTCTTTAACTCTGCAATAGCCTAAGAGAGTTTTCTGAAATAAGTGGAAACTAGGATCACTCTCTCCAGCAAATAATGAAAAGCTCAACTTGGAAACCAAGCTGCCCATAAGCTTCACAGCTGTTATTACAAGGGTGTTACACAGACAGAGTGAGTGCATCCCTAAATGCAGGGAGTGTGCCTTTACCAGTACCTAGAACAAGAGGACACAGTCTCAGGCTGTGCCAGGGGAGGTTTAGACTGGATGTTAGGAGGAAGTTCTGTACAGAGAGAGTGATTGCCCATTGGAATGGGCTGCCCAGGGAGGTGGTGGAGTCACCATCATTGGAGGTATTCAGGAGGAGACTTGATGGGGTACTGGGTGCCATAATCTAGTTGTTTAGGTGGGTTGGATTGGTTGATAGGTTGGACACGATGATCTTGAAGGTCTCTTCCAACCTGGATTTATTGTATTATTGTATTATTATTGTATTATCATAGAATCATAGATACAAGAGTTAAGTTTGTTAGGTCCCCACCTGTAAAAGGCATGTTTTGATTCTGAGCACAGTGATACAAAAAAAGCACTTTCAAAATGTTTTTATAGAATGGAATGGAATGGAATGGAATGGAATGGAATGGAATGGAATGGAATAGAATAGAATAGAATAGAATAGAATAGAATAGAATAGAATAGAATAGAATAGACCAGACCAGACCAGACCAGACCAGACCAGACCAGACCAGGTTGGAAGAGATCTTCAAGATCTTTGAGTCCAACCTATCATCCAACACCACCTAATCAACTAAACCATGCAATCAAGAACACTATCAAGTCTCCTCCTAAACACCTCCAATGATGGTGACTCCACCACCTTCCTGGGCAGCCCATTCCAACGGGCAATCACTCTCTCTGTGTAGAATTTCTTCCTAGCCTCCAGCCTAAACCTCCCCTGGCACAGCTTGAAAATGTGTCCTCTTGTTCTGGTACTGGTTGCCTGGGAGAATCATTTTTTATTGTCAACTTTGCAGTTTAGAACTGGCAAGTTTATCAAATAAACTGAGTTCTGTGACATGATGCAGTGTGCAGAGACTACTGAGTCTTCCACTCAAGTATTTTCTGAATCATTTCAACCTTTATCTCCATTTTTTGTGGTGGAAAGACTGGAAAAAAGAGGTTAATTGCTTTGAAATGGAAACGAAGTAAAACCTGGATTTGTTTTGTGTATTTGAGCTTAACCTTTTCTGTTCTTTCCAACACTGTTAGGAAAATCTGAAATGACAGACTTTTGAATAATGATATCACTGCCATAAAAATAATTCAAACTCTTCAATTTATTTGGGTAGCTTAGCCATGCTTCAATTCAGGTACTGAAAGCTGAAGCCTAGGAAAAAAGAGCACTAGGTAACAAGCCAGAGGCCTTGAAAATGATAAATGGCTTTAAATGACATTTTTTTTTCTCTATACCTCTTTGCATGGCACATGACCTCAACCCTGCTGAGATGTCCATATCTAGGATCTTTTGCAGACTTTAATATGAAGTTACCAGGGCTGCTACATGTTATTTGCATGATGACAGCATTACATACTAAAGGGAATCAGAAAGAATATGCCCAAGACAACACTCTAAGTGTAAGGAGAAGATGTCTTTCCATGTTGTTCAACATGTCTAACACAGAAAAAAAAATCACCCTGTTAGTTTAACAGCTTGGGATTATTTCAGACAGAAAAAGGTCAAATCCCAGAATCAGAGGGTCTTTTTAAAAATGCCAGCAGGGGCTTTTCTTTTCTCCTTTGTCTCTACCCAATATGCTTTGGTAACCTCAACAGTGACAATATGGAAGATGGACAAAGGAGATCTCTTACTAAAAATACCTGTTCTGTGACCCTTAGGAAGCTAGCCCATCTCTAGATGACTAAACACTACTATGGCAACAAATTAACTAATAAAACCACGTTTTCCATCCCAGAATTTCAAAGAAACAAAGCTGTACAGTGCCAGATGTATTCACAGATGTTTAGGGCTGAAGAGGTGATTTAGGTAACTCAGCCTGGCTTGCATTTGCACATCCTACAACTTCACTGAGCTGTGCCCTTACTGAGCCAGGACTTTGCATCCAACTGCAGCACACTTTTCAGGGAGCATTCAGTGTTAGTCTGAAGACATCAAAAGTGGGAGCATGCAGCCTGTCCCTTCTTCTTTGTCCTGTTGTTTAATCAACTTCACCATTTCACATTTCTTTAAATCTGAATTTATCTAACTTTACATTACCTTCATAGGTTCTTGCTGAACTTCACTTTACTAGAGTAGCAGATCATTTAATGTTTTTTTTCCCCTCCCTCTCTGTGGAGTACTTTCATGCTGTAATCAAATAATTTCTCAGCAGTAGGTGCTTTTTTTCCTTTTTCCTTTTAGCAAAAACATATTCCTGTGGCTCTTTTTGCCACAAAATTTGATCCCATTGCATGTAAAGGATTTTAATATGATTTCCAATTGAACATCCAGTTACTAAAATATGCTCAGCTACAGGCCATCAAAGAGCTGTCTAATTAAAGAATATGAGTTACATACCAGCTACAATATGATATGCTCAGAATAAATCTGCAGGGGGATCTGGAGCTTCATCTTTGGCCTTTTGAAGGCAATTGCTCTGCCATTTGAGCTAATGGAATATTTTGCTGGGTCAGCCCAGAAGAAGGCTTTGTATCTTTACCTCCACCTCCTTAAACAGTGTTGCCTTTCACTCCTGTAAAAGAGGAATTCTCATTGGGACCTTCCTTGAAACACTAACAGTCTCCAAGACCTTCTGAGGAACATGATATGACCATAACTTGACACCAAGCTAGAAGTTGCCCAATAAATATTTGCAAGTCTGCAATAAACTCTGCTTCTAAAAGTGTGCTTCATGCTGTGCTAGCAAAGTGCAGAGGAAATGGCAGAGGAGAAAGCTGTTTGCAGTCCTGGAGAACGACCCCAGCAGCACTCCAGGTACCTGCAGCAATTTGGCAGAGTCGCAGGCAGCCCTCACCTCACTTTTCTCTGCTTGCCCAGTGCTGGAGTCCTCACAGAAATGAGAGGAATACCATAACACTCTTGGGTGGAATGTGGAGGTGTTGTATTGTTTTTTTCTTGTTCATGATGAACTTTAGGTGTTTCAAAGGTGAGAGCAAATGTTAAGGATCTTAAGAGCTCATAAGGATCCTTCCAGGTTGCTTCCAAGGGGTCATTTTTCAATAAAGTATGCCTGTAATTGAAGCACTCTAAACAGTACAGGGCTGTGTGATCTCACTTTTACCTGTGTGCTGATGTTGCCCAAACTCAGCTGATGTCTGCAGGTCAGTACAAGGGTCTTTCTCTGAAGAAGTGCCTTTGACCCTGGTGAGGTTCCCCATGAGTATTAGGCTTAGCTACATATTTCTCTTTGCAGAATCAGCCTGTCTGCTCTTGTAACCATAAGTCAAGATTTACCAGTTGATTCTTGGTGATACATTGGTTCCAGTGGGGTGGGGAGGGGGGGCAATATTGAAGGAAGATCACATAAACAAAAGTTCAGGGAACATTTGAATAGTTAAAAAACCCAGCAAATCATCAAATGTAAAGTCAGTACAAAAGCAGAAGCCTGGATTCTTCTCAATCCTTGCTTTCTCACAAGGCCTTTGTAGCCACCACAGCTTAATGTCTTTCCATACAAAAATCCCACCGTCAGCTGACTTGGCTGAACTCTGGCTTCCTCTCATGCAGTCCTACATAAAGTAGCTTTATGGCACAGCTATAAATAAGGCTGATTCATTTACGGCACTTAAAACCTTGGGCATTTCAAAGCAGCAGCCATTTAAAGAATCCTCTGGGGGTCCATGAAAGTATGGAAATATTATATCTATTTTGTCAATGGGGGAACTGAGGCACTGTGAGGTTAAAAGGAGACATGACATGCTCACAGAGAAGTGAATAATTTAGGGTAGGTTTTGTTAATCATAGTCTAGCGCCTTAAGTAAGAGAGCCTCATTCTTGTCTTGGAGCCCGGTGCTGGGATTCCAGTTATTCCCTTTCATAAACATGTCTACAGCCTTAAAATAAAAATGAAGATGAAAATAAATAAATACATAAATACATACATACATAGTTTCATAGTTTAGTGTCATAGTTTCAGTTAGGGTTGGAAGGGACCACAAGGATCATCCAGTTCCAACCCCCCTGCCATGGGCAGGGACACTCTACACTAGATCAGGCTGGCCAGAGCCTCATCCAGCCTGGGCTTAAACACCTCAAGGGACGGGGCCTCAACCACCTCCCTGGACAACCCATTCCAGAGCCTCACCACCCTCATGGAGAAGAACTTCCTCCTCACATCTAGCCTGAATCTCCCCACCTCCAGCTTCATTCCATTCCCCCTAGTCCTATCACTCCCTGATAGCCTGAAAAGTCCCTCCCCAGCCTCCTTGTAGGCCCCCTTCAGATACTGGAAGGCCACAATGAGGGTCACCTCGGAGCCTTCTCTTCTCCAGACTGAACAGCCCCAACTCCTTCAGTCTGTCCTCATAGGAGAGGTGCTCCAGCCCTCTGATCATCCTCGTGGTAGCAATGGTAGCAATAAAAAGTAGTTCCACAATATATAGCCCTTATGCTGAGGCCAGCACACTCGAACAGCTTTTAATTCGTTATGAAATTAAAAGTACAGTCTGCCTCCAACTTGAAGCTTGGAAACTGAGACAGAAATTTGATCTCTGGAGCATGGCTGTAATGCTTAGAAAAACATACCACACATGACTCAGTACAGTTTATCTCTGTATTCGAAGGCATGCACCAGGCGAAGCTAAATGGCTCTGCTTCACATTCAGGCATGATAAGTTTCTGCTTCAGTAACTTTGTTAAATAAGTTTAAGAAATGAGACTACTGAGCCAGTTTTGTAGTTTACAAAAATCCTCCAGGAGTTGGGCATCCTTTTCACACACACACACAAAAATTAAAACTACTTAAAAGCAGAGTTTATCTAAAGATATCCCTTACATTTACTACATAGAGTTACTAGGGGGGAAAGTTAAAATATCATAGAATCATAGGGCTGGGAGGACCTTAAAGATCATTTAGTTCCAACTCCCCTGCCAAGGGCAAAGAATGGAATGGAATGGAATGGAATGGAATGGAATGGAATGGAATGGAATGGAATGGAATGGAAAGGAATAGAATAGAATAGAATAATAGAATAGAATAGAATAGAATAGATAGAATAGAATAGAATAGAATAGAATAGAAGAATAGAATAATAGAATAGAATAGAATATAGAATAGAATAGAATAGAATAGACCAGGTTGGAAAAGACCTTAGGGATCATTGAGTCCAACCTATCACCCAACACCATCTAATCAACTAAACCATGGCACCAAGTGCCTCATCCAGTCTCTTCCTAAACACCTCTAGGGATTGTGACTCCACCACCTCCCTGGGCAGCACATTCCAATGGGCAATCACTCTCTCTATGAAGAATTTCTTCCTAACATCCAGCCTAAACCTCCCGTGGTGCAGCTTGAGACTGTGTCCTCTTGTTCTGGTGCTGACATCATACACTAGAGCAGGTAAAATATAGACCAGTAAAATGTAATGATTTTACTTTTGTTTAGTCAATTGAGTCTGATCATTATCTAAGTAGAATTATGTCTATTCTGAACTCCAGTTAAAATGGACAGAAACCAAGGACTAATCTGACTAGTCTTTTAGAAACTTTCTCCTAGGCACCTCATGAGACATTTAGGTAACTAAACCTGTCAGAAGCTGTATGTCACTATTTGTAAGTGAAAAGCTTTCCAGAACTATGAAGGCCAAAACTCAATATATATCCTCTGTAGAGCTAGTCAAATTGATGGGAAGGTGTTTTCCAAGCAAATGTGTTTTGTTCTGGGTCTTTGGCAAATTTCTCTTTCTAGCAGTGGTCGTGCATGCTAATGGTTACAATTCTTTTACATGTATCCTGAGAAGTAAATTCACAAGTGGACTGAAGCATTTAACCTTTGGCATATCACCCAAAACTTAGATCTGCCAGTTCCAATAGATGTAGTTTTCTCAGTAAATCTCCCAAATGTCCACTATGCTCCAAGTACACGTAGTTTCATGCAAAGTTCCAGCAGAAGGAGAAAGTGAAGCCACCATGATCTTCTGCCTTTTTCCACTGGCTTTCTCATTAAGTCCAGTCTCACCTGCAGATTAAGCAAAGGACCAAAATCCCAGCTAGGAATATAGTAGACTGGGCCATTGGAGAAGCAGGAGACAACCACAACCATCATCTTCCCTTCCTCCAGGAGCTGTGTGCAGTGAGAGTCTGATACATAATGCTCTTAAGCTTTTGGCACCCTAATTTTAATTCCTAAGGGAAGAAAGACAGCTCAATTCAATTGAAAGACAGCATTTCACTCTATAATCTTGTGAAGCTTTATACATAGTTAAAAAGCAGGACTGTGTGTTCCACCTTTCTTGTTGCCTACAAATACTCCTTACACATTATGTTTTCCATTATGCCAGTGCAAGCCCTGGCATTAATGCACTGGTTTCCCAAGCCACTGTGTTGGGAAAATGATCAGTATTAATACTCATCCAGCAAGAATATGTGTTTTTTTTCAGCTGGAAACAGGCTTTAAAGTGTTTCATTAAAGAGGATCTTGGTTTTGTCAATGGAATGCAGACGGTGAAGGAGTGAAGGTGAGTGGTACAGTGGGACTACAGGGGTATGACTGCTAAAGCAGCAAAGCTAGCTTCAGGTGGTCAGTGCAACCAGAGAAATATGGCCTCAGTGACACTGGACTTCTGAGTATTGGCCATTAGATCATACAGGGATTTCCTGGAGTGGAACACTGCCTTTTGTAGAGGCTGTGCTTAGCTATCTTAAGATAAATCTGCATAAGCAAGTACAGAAACCATATACTCACCTCTCCTAAGCTCCACACAAACTAGCTGCAGCTTGGAAGCCATGGAGTTATTTCACTCATGGTCTTAAGTCTAGAGTGACTGAACCTGCATCTTAAAGGGCTACTTTTGGTGGGAGATAAGGTCTGTTTTCATTTTACTGCAAAGTATGGGGTGCTTGGAGAATGCAGCAGCTGGTTTAAAATGGAGTGGTGGTGTAGAAACTTCCTTAGAGAAATCTACTTCTTGTTGGTCATGACTGCACAGCTGACACACAAGAGCCTTGCACCCTCGTTTAACTAGATGTGGGTCTTGTGTGCATTCATATCCTGAGCCCCAGGGATGGAAATGTACCTAGAATTCTTGTAATTTCTTTGCATCTTCCTCATAATGCCTTTGGTTGAAAGTCTCTTCTGTGCAGGAAGCCAGCACAGGTCTATGCATAACTTAAATCCCACTTAAATTGCTACGTCTTAAAGTCCCTCTAAAATAGCTCCTGGGCCTCACTCTGGACTTCTATAGAGGGATGAATTCCTTGCTTATGGAATTCCTCAGCATTTCCTCTTTTTAATACTCTTTTGCTTGCTGGCAAGATAAATTAGCCTCTTATGAGCACAATAAGATGACATCTGGCCAGTGCTGGTACCCAGGCTTGTTTCATACTTCAACTCTAGAAGCAACTTTTATTAATATTTGGTATGACTGAGTGAAAAAAAACCAACAAACAAACAAACAAAACCAACCAAACAAAGCCCTACCATACTTTAAGAAGGATCAGTCAAAATGTCATTTTCTGCACCGTGATTCACTTCACTTGCTGCAAGATGAATCACACATGACCATGACTATGGGAGAAGCATTTACCAGAAATTAGTGTCTGTCACATCTTGGAAATAATTATTGCTGGAGATGATTTGAGCTTGGCTGGACTCACTGAAGAGGTTAAAGTGTGCTATTGCTAGAGTTCCCAACGTTTCAGTCTTGGCCTGTTGCTATCCTTACCCTGCCTCATGTAGTGTGCAGGAAAAGTGTTTAACAAAAGCCTGAATGTATATGAATATTAATGTAAATTATCTAAATGAATGTCACTTATTAATTATTTCTGTGATACAGAGGTGGTGAAGGATCACATTATGCTATCCTTTCCTCATGAGGTAATCTCTGCAATCAGACCCATCAAACTGAAAAATAATAGCAAACAAATTGATTTCTTTATCCATGGGTAAATGATCTAGTGTTGCATTAGTTTACTTTTGAGATTTGTGATGTCTTTGATAATAGTTCTTTCTTTCTTTTTTTTCCTTCCTCCCCCCTCCCTCCTCCCCTTTTGCATAGCAGTTCAGTTTTCTCCTGCAGAGACATTCATACAACTGCTTGAAGGGAGGTTGTAGCCAGGTGGGGGTTGGTCTCTTCTCCCAGGCAGCCAGCACCAGAACAAGAGGACACAGTCTCAAACTGCACCAGGGGAAGTTTAGGCTTCGGGTGAGAAGAAAGTTCTTCACTGAGAGAGTTGCTAGCCATTGGAATGTGCTGCCCAGGGAGGTGGTGGAGTCCACTGTCCCTGGAGGTGTTCAAAAATGGATTGGACGTGGCACTTGGTGCCATGGTTTAGCAGTCATGAGGTGTTGGGTGATAGGTTGGACTTGATGGTCTTTGAGGTCTTTTCCAACCTTATTGATTTTATGATTCTATGATTCTTCTAAGCACCTGCATGCACAGGTATTGTTACATACATTAGAACATTCACATGAGACCCATCTACACAGATCTGAACAGCCTGGTCTAGTGTGAGGTGTCCCTGCCCATGGCAGGGGGATTGGAACTCTATGATCCTTGAGGTCTCTTCTAATCTTGACAGTTCCACAGTTCTATGGTTTCATGATCTTTACAAAATCCTCTTTTTAATAAAAGTATCAGTAGCTCCTGTACATACTGGTGCCATGTGACTCAGCTGACCAGTCTCAGACTACAGTTAATAGTAACAGTTGGAAACAGGTTCAAAAGTGTCATGCAAAACTGTGGAGATGGTGACAAGGAGCTTTGAATGATACAGGAAACATAGGAAAGAAAAGGAACTTTGTCATGGAGGAGAATATGTGAAGACCCTTCAGCTTTGGTAGTCCTCTCTGAACTTCATCAGGTCAACCCAGCATGGCACTCCATCACTGGGAGCAGCTGTGGTTCCAAAGCACCAGTATGGCACAAATATGATAACACAGAGGAATCCTAGCCCTCACCATGAGGCAATCACAACACACCAGGCCTTTGACTCACTTGACCTCCCCCAGTGCTACTGCTAATGTCTCCCTCCCTCCTTCCCTTCCTCCCTTCCTTCCCTTCCTCCTTTCCTTCCCTTCCCCTTGGCCATTGAATATGTATTGACTGTTATACAACACTTACCAAGTTTGTTATGTAAAATTCTACAGATAAAACCTCAATCTAGGCCCCCCCCTTGAAAGATTTTTTTGAACTTCCTGAGGGTTCTGGGAGCACATCCAAGGATTTTTATTGTTCCCAGAAGATACATGGAGATTATTTGTCATTTGGAGAATGTGTGTGCGAGTGTACTGGGGGGCTTTGCTGAGCACAACAGTGTACTGGGGGACTTCTTTGCTGAGCACACTTTTGTGGGATACAAGGATGACCTAAAACAGATGTTGAGAAAGAAGGAAAGGAAAATAAAAAAAAGGAAAAGGAAAAGGAAAAGGAAAAGGAAAAGGAAAAGGAAAAGGGAAAAGAGAAAATAAAAGAAAAATAAAAATAGAAAGAAAAAGAAAGAAGAGAAAAAAAAAAGAAAAGAAAAGAAAAAAAGAAAAAGAAAAGAAAAAGAAAAAGAAAAAGAAAAGAAAAAGAAAAAGAAAAAAAAAGAAAAGAAAAAGAAAAAAAAAGAAAAAAAAGAAAAAAGAAAAAAAAAGAAAAAAGAAAAGAAAAAGAAAAAGAAAAGAAAGAAGAAAAAAAAAGGAAAGGGAAAAGGAAATAAAAGGAAAGGAAAGGAAAAAGAAAAAAAAGAAAAGAAAATAGAAAGAAAAAGAAAAGAAGAGAAAGATAAATAAAAGAAAAAAAAAGAAAAAAAAGAAAAAAAAAGAAAAAAAAAGAAAAAGAAAAGAAAGAAAAAGAAAAAAGAAAAAGAAAAAGAAAAAGAAAAAGAAAAAGAAAAGAAAAAGAAAAAGAAAAAGAAAAAAAAGAAAAGGAAAAAGAAAAAGAAAAAGAAAAGAAAAAGAAAAAGAAAAAGAAAAAGAAAGAAAGAAAAAGAAAAAGAAAAAGAAAAAGAAAAAGAAAAGAAAAAGAAAAGAAAAAGAAAAGAAAAAAATAAAAAGAGAAAAAGAAAAAGAAAAAGAAAAAAAGAAAGTTAAAAAAGAGTAAAATCCTGAGATTTAAAAATTACCAGCTGCATTATCCATTTTATGAGGGTGCCTTCAGTATTACTCACCTGCAATAAGCTCCCCCAGATCTTGCAGGATTTCATTTCTTTTCATGCATTAACAGTACAGCAGAGAGGAGCTGACACTTGTTTTCCATATCACCGTTTTACAAGTCATTTTTTTCTGGCTATCACCTCAGGTTACATTTTACATTGAAGAGTAATTCCATTTTATGGACACTGTCAAATACTGGGTTTTTATAGAGTTCCTCTTTCTTTAAAAAGAAAGAAGAAAGAAAGAAGTCTTATTTTCAAGGGTCTCTTAATGATCAGTCCCATTTTGGATACTGAACCTATAGAGTCACAGGTGCAGATAACTGCTGGAGCAGTCAATGGCCCCAAAGAGTTTAAATCAGTGGGAGCTCTGTTAGTGTGACCAGCATTTCACCCTGTGCATTTAATATTTACCTCATTCTCAGCTGGACCCACAAATAGACTGTGTCAACCCAAAAAGTCCACTGGCATTCATAACCACCACTGTTTGATAGGCTCAGAAGAGCTGGTATCTAAATAACATTTTCCTTTCCCTTTCTGCCTTTTCATCTGGAAAATGTTCATTTTTATCTCATTGCTTGGCTTGGATTGCAACTATAACCTGTATCCAAGGGGTGTAATTCTGCAGTATCATCTTATTATCACAACATCCCAGAGAACTCAGGCTTGATAATTACCTCTTAGGGTAATGGAATGACTGTTTGGGGGAGAGCATGCTGAAAAAAAATGCCAGACTCAGTATAATAAAAGACATTCCAAGGCTTTAATAACCTCATTGGTGGCAGCACAGTGATAATTTGTGTTTGCTGTGATATATTCAAACTCTGGAGTGTATTGCAAAATAGATTCACATTTCAGGATTTTTGGACAGAGCAGCCTGTTAACATCCTTTTAAGCCTGAAGTGTACAGTGCCACTGTTTCCTGAGCTTACTGTGATTTGTTTTTGCACTTTTAAACAAAAGGCATTCGCTTTGACTGAAAGAGGAATCGGATCCTGGATGCTGGACCCAAGTCAGCAATCACAGGGTGACTTTTGAGATGTTGGATAAAGCAGCTCTTTGGAAGGCAAGAGGAAACAAAAAGAAAATACTGGAGGTCAGAAAGCTATGAATGGTCATATGAGGATATTTACATTAGCAATGTTCCATTTGTGCATCTGCAGGAGGGCCACTGTCTCACATCAGGACAAACATCACAAAACCTCTATCAGTTCAGGTCACAGAAGCATTGTGGGAACTTGGAAGGAACTCTTTGAACTGAGGAATGGTCTGAACTCTTGGCAGCTGGCTACATGTACAGTGATACTGCTCTTAGGACATGAACATGTCCATGCTTTTGTGACATGAACACGTTCTTAATTGCTGATTCGGACTGCCTGTGGCCCTGTTATGCACTGTAATGTAGGAGACAACAAAGTGTAGCATCATCGAGAGCAACACAGAGATGTGAAGGAGGAATATCAGGAGACTTGGGGAGCTTTCTCTAAAGGATTGCTGCCATGTTTGGAAACACAGAAAATAAGGTGAAGATGCTTGTTTTAATTATCAACAATGATTTCATAAAGAGTGCCTCAAGCAGCAGGTAATTGCTCAGAGAGTATCCAAAGAATCACAGAAACATTCAGTTTGGAAAAGACCCTCAGGATCCCAAGTCCAACCGATGACCCTACTCCACAAGGTTCACCCCTAAACCATATCCCCAAGCACCACATCCAAATGGCCTCTAAGCACTTCCAAGGTTGGTGACTCAACCCCTACCCTGGGCAGCCCATTCCAATGCCTGGACACTCTTTCTGTGAAGTTTTTTTCCTAATGCACAGTCTAAACCTACCAAGTCACAGCTTGAGGTCCTTCCCTCTTGTTCTATCACTAATTACCTGGGAGCAGAGACCAGCACCAGCTGCTCTACAATGTCCTTTCAGGTAGTTTTAGGCAGCAATGAGGTCTCCCCTCAGCCTCCTCTATTCCAAACAGCTCCAGTGCCTTCAGTTGCTCTTTGTCAGATTTATTCTCCAAGCCCTTCACAGCTTCCTTGCCCTCCTCTGCACTGGCTCCAGCATCTCCACATCTCTCTTGTATTGAGGTGCCCAAACTGGACACGATACTCAAGGTGTGACCTTACAGAACTGTGTGCTCTTGTTCTGTCACAAGTTGCCTGGGAGAAGAGACTGACCCCCACCTGGCCACAACCACCCGTCAGGTAGTTGTAGACAGCAATAAGGTCTCCTTCCCCTGAGCCTCCTTTTCTCCAGGCTAAACAACCCCAGCTCCTGCAGCCAGGGTTATTTAACTCGTGATCAGTTTGATCCAGGGTTATCTTCTACGACCAGTACTTTCATAATGTCATCACTGCATAAAAACAACAACAAAGTGGCCTTTGTGACTTTCTCTTTTGACTTAGTTGTATTTCCATTCATTCCCTTGGCTCAAGAAGTAGGCATGAAATCCACGAGTCTACCCTTTGCTGTGGTGCTTTGTGATCTATAGCTCAGTTTTACGCATCACACACTGTGCTCCAGAATATGGGAGGTTTAGCTAGCACAGCAAGCATCTGTCTGCTGCCTGGCAGGCACAGCTATAGAAAGAATACCACTTCAGTTCTTCTCTGAAAGAGATAGCTTTAAAGTGGCAGCTAGATGCTTGTCTTGGCTACCTGATATCTAGGCTTTCACCTAGTAGCTGACATCAGCTGGAGCATGGAAACTGCAGATTCAAATATCAATTTGTTCTTCCACAAAGCTTCTTAGATCTGTCACTCACTTTTTCTCACTGGCCTGACAGAGCCCATTTGTTGACTCTGCAAGTCATAAAGAAAGGCCCACTTATTTTCTTGAATCATTAAACAATGAATGCTTAATGTGGATCAATCATATTCATGCAATTAAGAGTGGTCCTTCATCATGCCCATCAGAGCACAGTATCACAGCAGGAATCACCAACTGGTGCAGTAAGAGAGCAGGAAAATGTTCTGATTTTGAAGAAAATCTGCACACAGTTTTGTTCTTCTCTGAATTAATCACCACATGCACAATCTGTGTTTTGTTGTCATTTGGGAAATAGCAAGTTCCTTTCTTTCATTTGACCTCTGTGATTACATCTGCTGCTAGCAATTTAAGCAACACAAGGAAAGGTTTCTGGATGCTGCATTTGATTAGACGAGGATAGCGTGCTTCTGTGTTGTTAGGCTGGTCTGTAGCACAACAGAGCCATTTGGCCAAAGCCAATGAGCCTTCCCCCTAATTGATTTTCTTTATCCTATTTGTCCCTCTGGACTGAGATATAATTTTTGGAATTTGGAATACAGCAGCTTTTGTCCACTTGTGGTGACCAGTATCTTTTCAGCAATCAGTTTGCAAGGATATACAGGTAGGATGCTGGGAGCTGTGGTGGGACAGAAGCAGAAGTGTCATCCTGAAAGAAGGAACATAGGTCCTCTTTGAAGTAATAATGAACGTGCTTAATGTTATGCATATGAAGAATCTGAGGCCAGGAACTGGTCATGTTATGACTGAGAAAGATGGACATGAAGAAAGGGTAGACCTTGACAAAAATGAGGTTTCAATATACATGTGATCAACTCGATTTCCAGAGCCCTGTAAACTGCTTCCTAACTTTTGGGTCTTGCAAAATCATTTAGGAAGAGTGGGTAAAATTGGTGGTTTCTGGTTGGCTGGCAGTGATGTCACACGTGTGTCAATATTTCTCATTAAAAACACAGGTATGACCTTTTTACCTTGGAGTTTCCATACCATAATAGCTATAAGGTACTCGCAGTTAATAGATTTCTGAGGGATTATTGCACTCTTTGAGTAGCTGAAGTCACTTGGCTTTTAGCTGGTGCCTCATACTGCACCTGAGGTGTGTGATAATCCCTCAGAAATGCGCTGCTTGTGGAATCTCACGGCTTAATTATAAACATTAACTGAAGTCAGCTACACATTAACTAGCTTGCCCAGATGTTTCTGTACCTGATGGATGGATGTGATGACTGATGAAAAGAAATCATGCAAAAAGGTCTGCTTTTGGTGAGCTCGTTTGCCATGGAAAAAAAAGAAGGAGAGCAAAGCAGTTGCATTACCCACTAACAAGAGAACTGAGACCTCTTGACAGCAGGAGGACACACAACAAATTTGCTTCTCATTTCTCCATCTCGGGGAAGAATGTCTCAGTTTAAAACCCTGCTGGTCACCACCTCTCCTGCCTGCACATCTCCTTTCATCTGTGAGGCCCGTGGCCTTGTAGCTCCCTTCTGTACAGTCTTATATCTAAAATACTTTGGAGGCAACTGCTTCTCCAATGATTTTCTGTGATCCAGGAGTGATAATTTTGTCACTCATAACGAAAAACATGTCTCTTCTTTACAGAACTTGAAGTTCTTTTCACTGACTTGTTTTATTTCCCCCAACATTGTACTTTACTAGCACATTACTGCTTCCAGACATGTGATATATTTGTGATACTTTGCATTTGTTGACTCATTTTCTTCAGTGGTTTCTTTAATGCAGACAGCCAGGAGTAACGATATGAATAACCCTACTTTTAGGTGGTTTGGCAATATTTTTCTTTACAGTATTCATCCAATAGATATGATTATGGCTAATGTTGATTTCTGTAAAAGAGCAAACTCTTAGAAAAACTACTTACAAGTGGAAATGTCTTGGACAGGGGAAAAAAATGTTGCCACCCCTTCAGATCCAGGTCAAACCCTCCACTGAAATTATTAACCCACTCTAGAGCCCCACTAGCTGATGGCTGTCCTAATGTAATGATAGCCTCAACAGTGCAATAGGATTCATGCCCACAAATCACACGCAAGCATTAACCTAACATCTGCATTTCTTAATAACTTGCAGAAAATAAGGATGTGCAGATTGCTAGGAATCCCTTGACATTAAGGAAAGCCTGAATGGCCCTGCTAGGGCAGTTTTCCAGATGTTTTGCTGGGGAAGCACATCATATCTGTAAGAGGAACTTAAGCGTTGTAATTTGCTTTTAATCAGTTGGGGATTTTTTTCATGCCTAATTGAACATTGATTATAGAAACGCTATCAGTGCTTCCACAATATTAAGAAACTCATGGTTGAATGGACTACATTTCAACATTTGTAAAGAGTAAGTCTTTGTGCTTCCAAGTATAAGCAATGCTCATTTTCTAAAGCTGGAAACAAATGCTCCCTTATAAGCATTTCAATGTATAACTGTCCAAAGAAGTTTTGTGTCGTGAAAGTTTTGGAAGCCTTTCTGATTCAGTGAACCATTAGTTGAATTGTATTAGTTTCATTCCGATGGTTAAACCTTTGAGGTGACTGATAAATGACAGTTTTGATGTGGCTTGCTCTTTGTTCTATCATTCCAGTAAAAACAGCACGCAAAGACAAGGCAAAATGAAGTGGTTCAGTGCATCACAACGTGTGCTTTAGTGGAGTTGCTCTGCTGATGCACTATGCTCCTTTGTTTCTCAGTAAAAGGAGAGGTGCTGTATGATATTAAGAGAAATATCTTAATAATAATATCTTAATAACAAGAGACAGTGTGTATGGAAGAAGCTGCAGAGCTAGTTTCATTTCACACGTGGAGAAAGGACTGCATATAGAGATAGTCATGCTAGTTTCCTTTGTCCTTGGCTTTAGCTGAAGTGTGGGAATCAGGGTATGATAATACCAATAAACTAAAGAACTGACATCTTCATGCTTCTTTCTCGTTCTGAAATCAAACATGAGATTTTGAATATCACCACAAGGAGAGCTATTACATGAACTATGTCATTACCATAACCACAAGACAGTACTCTTTTATTGCATATTCTTAGATCCTTTTAGACTATGCGTGGGTATTGACCCCCTGGGCATGCAATTGAGAGTCTGCTCTCTCTGGTTGTTTGAATTTGATCAGTGACACATACTTGGAGAAATGGTTATGCAGCAAGTTGTGCTCCCTGAGGCCATCCATCTCCCATCAAAACTTATTCAGTGGGATAACCACAATTGTTTTTCTTCTGGACTTCTAGTTTTATCATGGTTTTGTTTGGTTGGTTTTTTTGTGGGTTGTTATTTATTAATTTTTTTTCCTGCCTGCTGATGCTGTCTTCCACTGGGGATTTAGCAAAAGAAGAGCAGTTAAATGATGAATCAGGTCTGTGACTCAGACTGATCCCCGGGATCTACAGGTGCCTGGCAGGGCAAGAGATTGTGTTGATTTCCAAGCATGTGCTTCATCTTTGCTTTGTTCCTGAAGCCATACTTCTCTCATCTTTTCAGCAACAAATCCCACTGAGGCACTCAAGTCCTTTCCAGTTGTTATGGAACATATTAATCACAATTCTAAGGAAAAAGTCACACCCTGATTTGTTGTCCACTCTATCGCCTCTTTCCTCCTGTCCATGGAATACACTGCCAACATTCTGCACAGTCACCAGAATGAAAGATTCTTTAGTCTCAGGGCTTGGATGAAGAACACTTAACTGTAGCTAATGTTGACAGGGCTTATTTACTGCTGGTGAGAAAAGGGACACCCTTGAAGCTGTTTCCATCTCCAGGTTCTCCTAAACCTCTTGGTCTTCTGGTAAACAAGGTACTAACAGTAGTGAAAATGTCTTCTTTCTTCTGTACACAGTAGGACATTTCTCCTTTCACTCCCAGACAAGCACACTGACTAAAGCAAACTACCCTCCCACTTTCAGTTCTGTCAGAAGCATGAGAAATGATGTGCCAGGCCAGCACAATGGTCCAGCCACCTCACTGCACTGTCTCCAGGAGTGATGGATAATGGGATGTACAAGCAAAAGCCAAAGAACAGGCAGGCATACCATCACTCGTAGTGCCTCAGGACACTTTCTCAGAAATTTGTGGCTCAAGGACCTCCTGAACCTTTTCCAACCCTCTTTCATGATGAGGAGACAAGAATCACACACACAGCACTTATGAAGCAGATGAAGCATAGATTTATACAGTGGCATGATGACGGCTAATATTTTCTATCATTTTCCTAACAATTCCTGGCCTTCTATTTGGTTTTCATCTTGTTCTCTTTCCTTTTTAATATCATATGTTGAGGTGGAGTTCTGTAGAATTGTTTTGTGGGATTATTTGTTCCAAAAATTCCTTTTCCTATGTACACTGCCTTTATCTTTCTTTGACCTGAATTTCATCAGCTCCTTTATCTCCCAACCACTTTTATTACAAGAGTTAAAAGAGTTTCTGAACTCTTGCACCTTCCATGCATTTTATAAACACTCTGGACTTAATCCTTGTAGTGTTCATATCAATTAAAAGTATGAATGTCTGAAGAACTCCACTATGCTTTACTAAAATTCTCCTTAAAGGCATGTTTTACAAGGACAAGGTTGCAGGAAGACTTCAGGCAGACATCTTTGGGCAAGTTGGAATATTTTTAGATTTCAAATGGCTATCTCACTTTTATAATTGGGAATCAGAGAGAGAGAGAGGGCACTAGGCAGAATATTACCCTAGGAATTTATTCCACTACTTTGATGTTTGGAAAAGGCTTTTTTATGAGCCCATTAGCAAAGTGTGATATTCTCACAGCAAGGTGTAGAAGAAATTGCTACAAAGCTTTTCCATATTAATGAAAGATCCAGCACACCACTTCTTTTTAGGCTTCAGCACTTGCTCATTACTTTGAAAGAACAAGTAAATGAGTTAGTAAATAAATAGAGCAACCAACCCAGCCACAAAATCCTAGCAGTAGAAATTTCTCAAATGAAGTCCTCTATTTTATAACTCAGGTTTTGGCCTTCATTCATTTCCCAACCAGCTGCAGCATTTCATCTTCCGAAGAGCACAACTGATATCTGAGAGCTGAGTGCCATTGTGCTAATGACTCCATAAACAACCCCACCAAATCCTGCATGATAAATTTCCCCCTGATTAGTTAAACAGATACTGTATCATGCCAGTGGAAGGAGTTTTTGTTGACACAGCATCTCTGGAGACAGTGGGATGTTTTCTTTTAGTATTTGAATGCTCAGCAACTGGCGCAGTGAGAATGAAGAAAATCAGTCAGTATTATTCATTCCTGATGATCTTTCTTTACTTTCTTTACTTTCTCGTGTATTTATTTTCTTTTTCTGTATTTTATTTTTTCCTTTTCTTTTCTTTTTTTTTTTTTCCCCTCTTTCTGTTTTGTTTTGGCCTTTTATTATTATTTTTAAAGAGGGCTTTTATTACACTGCCAAATTACGCCTCGTAAAAATTAAATTGAGTCTTTGAAGGACAGAACGTGAAAATATTGCTAGTTCCAATCACAATATGCTTTTCTTCAGTCTATGATCCATTAGAGCTACTTCTGTGTTGCAAAAAAGGAAAGAAAACAAAATATATTGTACTCATTTTGAGGTTATTTTATTTTTAGTTCTTGAGTTTTACAGTAAATGCATTGGTGGGTCGCTTTTGTGCATTCTTTTTTATGCCTTTGTCGTACTGTTTCCATGAGCATGTTGGGTTTATGGTGGAGTTTCCACTTAAGGCTGTTAGTAAATCTTTCCATGGAAGCCAGGCCGTTATAAATTGCTGTTGTTAAAGAAATGTTACTGGCTGTGATGGGTGTAACAATAAATGTGGGAAAGACCTATCTTTTTAGTTATTACTCTTGCATTAGCTTGCCCAGCCTGGCTGAAGGGAAGGGATAATTGTGTCTTCCCTTACCTGCAACCTCTGTGCTTTCTTTTGGGCAGCGGTTAGACGCACGATTTTCAGAGGGAAACAAATCAGACACGGAGGAGTGTAATCACCATGGACTGCTCAGACATAAAATATGGACCCTTGGATAGACTTCCAGAATAGTATGACGTGTTCCAGATAAACAGCAATTTGCTGTAACGGGAAGGTGAATTCACTATGCAATGACTTGGGTTCCTAAACAGTAATGCTTTTTCCATGACATGTAAGGAACATTTCTGGTGTTAGCTAACCACTGTAAGGAAAGCCCAGGTACGTGAGCATCTCGTCAACTGCACTTTACAGTTCTGTGTCATATAGGGCTCTAATTACTCTGTTTTGAATATTAGAGAACTCAACACGCTTTTAATCAATCCCTTGGGCTCTGCTTTTTCCATTACTTAGTCTCAATCCCTGTTTAAAAACTGGTACTGAGAATTTGTTTCACATATTTAGTGACTCCCTAAGTGCACTGCTCCTGAAAGCAGACACTCACACTAAATCTGGAGAGTTTTTATTCATTCTAAATGAAAACAGCAGAACACTGGGATGACTGTGAGCAATTATGACATAAAACTGATTCAAGACCTACTCAGACTGTTTGACTTCAACTGAGGGCTAAAGTGCTTTTATCTATGTGTGTTATTTATGAAGGAGTAGACAGAGTCCATACATAACCTTCAACACGAAGGAGTCGAGGCTTTTTGGACATCTTCCAGTCCAGCTACCTTTCTGATCAATGGCCTTCTATTATCATATAGAGGCATTCTGTTGAAATATATGAGAGCAGATCTTAAATAGCAGTAAGCATTGTCCACTAAGCAAAAGAAAAGCTTTGGCAAGTGATAATTAATGAAGTAACTGGAGGTTAAAACACAGGTAGAAGCAGAACTGTCAGAAAAGTGGCCATGGCTTGAGAGGAGGGAAGAGAAGTAGGTTTGATAAGAGTGTGAGTGATCCTGACTTTTTGTAAATGTTATACAGTAAAATATGGTGAGGTTTTTGTTCCCCCAGCTGTAGCCAGGGATTCAGCCCTCCTGGGAAAGTGCAATATGATTACAACAAAAGACAGCAGGGTAGGAGCGGGCTCAGCAAGGGTCAGCTGAGACAAGTAGCCTTGTGAGATGCTCTTCCTTAATGTGAAACATGATTTGAACCCTGGAATAATCATTTTTTTTGGAAGTGTTCTTGTCACATAACGTTTTGGTGTGGCTTTTTCCTCGCTCCTGCAGGAAAGGAAAAGTTTGATTTAGTGTTTTTATTTTGTGCTAATTCTTGAAGCAGTTATTCTTTAGGAACCATGGGTAGTTCAGTAATGTCTGACCAGGTACTAACACATGTAGAAGTTCTAAGAGCATCAACTAGTGATTCAAACCACTTCCAAAATGTAAGATATATTAGGAGAAAAAACATATAGCCACATTCATTTTTGGCTCTGAAACACTGTCCTTATTCATTTTCATTAAGGTAACTCTACTGCATGTAGTACACAATTGCAGTCTAGCCTTTAGCCAGCTAATATTTGTGAACCCAGAGCCACTCATGGATCTCTTTTGCTAAAACTACCCAGCATGAAGAATAACAAGAGGGAATGTGTCCATAATTTGCAGAATTTCTGCTCCAGAAATTGCTCATTAAAAAAGCCTTTGCTTATCTCTGCCTTCAGTTGAAAGCCTGATCTGTAGCTCCTTAAAAGAAAAAGGATTTCACCAAGTTTTGTGTTTCACATTTATCCATCTTTAAGTGAGAAACCAAGATACTCCAGAAGGAAGTAGTGACTCCACAGAAAATATCTCTCTTCATATTCATCAACTGATCATTTTCACTTTTGCATTGCAAAGCAGCTGATGCTCTTTCCTGCAAATAGCAAGCAGCTTTCTTTTAAGAGAGAAAAATGTTGGAATATATTCTATAAACATCATGTAAGTTCTCATATAAAGTTACATTTTATAGGAAATTTTACTGGCCTTATATCCATTAGCCAAAAATCTCAGGTGCTTAAGTCTGTGGAAAAATAAGCTACTGTCTGTTGAAGTTTCAATAAAACGGTCAAAGAAGTTGATGTTGAAGAAAAACTGACAGGCAAAATTAGTATTATGTTAAAGACTCAGATGATGTTGTGGGGTTTTTCTTCTGTTTTGCTTTGTGCTAGGCACATTAGAGTTCTTCCAGAGCTTGTTTCTTTCAGAGACCCTAGGTATTTTAAATCACGCTCGTTCACACTCTGAAGCTGAAGTGGAAAATCAACTTAGGTTCAGAGATTTATCCTTTAATATTTGTTTTAAAGATAGGATTTTTTTCCCTTTGTTTATTTTTTCCTGACACTTCTTTGTAAAGGTTTCTGATGTAGAGGGTGGCATACAAAAGACAATCTCTTGAGACATTGATAAAAAGAGTTAATGCTGTGACAAGTAACATGAAATGACAAATAACATGAACATAATTCAGTCTTCAATGCGATATAGGTGAGACCTAGAGAGAACCTCATACCTCCAGGGACTAAATAGGGAAATATATTACAAATATACTGCAAATAACTGTTTTGGTGTTTCTAGAATGGATAACTGCTGAATGTTGGCAGCTGCAGAGGAGTTGGACCCCTGTGAGGAGAGGCTGAGGGAGCTGGGGTTGCTTAGCCTGGAGAGGAGGAGACTCAGGGGTGACCTTGTTGCTCTCTACAACTACCTGAAGGGAGGTTGTAGCCAGGCAGAGGTTGGTCTCTTCTCCCAGGCAGCCAGTACCAGAACAAGAGGACACAGTCTCAGGCTGCGCCAGGGCAGGTTTATACTGGATGTTAGGAAGAAGTTCTATACAGAGAGAGTGATTGCCCATTGGAATCGGCTGCCTGTGGAGGTGGTGGAGTCACTTTCATTGGAGGTGTTCAGGAAGAGGCTTGATGGGGTGCTTGGTGCCATGGTTTAGTTGTTTAGTTGGTTGTTTATGTATTTTGTATTGTATTGTATTGTATTGTATTGTATTGTATTGTATTGTATTGTATTTAGGTGGGTTGGATTGGTTGATAGGTTGGACGTGATGATCTTGAAGGTCTCTTCCAACCTGATGTATTGTATTGTATTGTATTGTATTGTACCTAAAGGTCCCTCTCAGACCAAAGCATTCTATGATTCTATGATTCTGTGATCACTGAGAACAACTAAAGCTTTAAATCTGCTCTTTTTTTTTCTCCCCTTCTAACTACAGTTCAACTTAAGAATAGTTTTCACGTTGTTCACACAAATAATTTCACTAAGGAAAAGATAGGCTTTGGAACTTTCACTTTCTTTCTCAACTTAATGAAAGACTGAATTCTTATTTGTAACAACATGTACACCCAGTTAACTTTTATTTCTTACTGATGTGAGAAACAACGTGAACAGACAAAAAGATTGAGGTATTCCTCACGAGGCTTGTTTATCCTAGATGTCAATTCTGAGCCCTGTTAAACCAATGGGAAGATTGTGGATCACTGAAATGCAAAAATAGTATGTCCACTTGGAGGATAAAGGCCAACATTTTGAAACTAGCCTCTTACTTTGCTAAGTAGACCTTGCTAAGTCTGAATGACTTTGCTAAGTCGACTTTGCCAAGACAGACTTTGCTAAGTCTGAATGAGATGACAAATTTAAAACCCTTCTGTCTACAACTACCTGAAGGGTGGTTGTAGCCAGGAGGGGGTTGGTCTCTCCTCCCAGGCAACCAGCACCAGAACAAGAGGACACAGTCTCAAGCTGCGCCAGGGGAAGTTTCGGCTGGAGGTGAGGAGAAAGTTCTTCACAGAGAGAGTTGCTAGCTGTTGGAATGGGCTGGCCAGGGAGGTGGTGGAGTCACCATCCCTGGAGGTGTTCAAGAGGGCATTGGACGTGGCACTTGGTGCCGTGGTTTAGTAGTCATGAGGTCTGTGGTGACAGGTTGGACTTGATGATCTTTGAGTGCTCTTCCAACCATATTGATTCTATGATTCTTCAAAAATTCATGTATGCACTTGTCCTGGAAGAGGCATTAACAAGCCAGCTGAGCCTGTTTGGCCACTGCCCTTTGTCCTCCCTCCCCATTGCAGGGTCCAGGTTCGAGGTCAAGGAGCCAATAGGCAGGCACCTTTGAGGCTGCCTGGAGGCTATAACAGAAGATGTGTGCAGTTTTGCCCTGTTGGACAGTGGCAGAAAAACCCATACAAAAATATTACCCTTAAGGCTGAGCATCTTTCCTCCTATATGACAACACACATGTTTTGTACAAGAGCATTGGATGAGTTCAGCAGTGCCACGAGCTAATGCTAGGATTTGGGGAGTTTCTGATTTATTCAGGTGAAACAAGTTGTGATACCTTTAACTTGCTTTACCCAGTAGATCTGGATGAACTTTCTAACTAAATCATAATTCTAAGGCCTGCCTTAAAGGTGATGATCACATTTGTGCTGTTGAGATATAGATCAAGATATACCTTTATCTACCACTATTGAAGTAATGCAGGTGTTTTAAAAGCTAATAGAACTATATTTATTTGTACCAGTAAATGTTTTTCTCCTAGTTGTGGAGAGTCACGGAGTCTTCTTTCTGGAGACTTTCAAAACCCACCTGGATGAATGCCTAGGTGGCCTGACCTAGGTGATCTTGCTTTGGCAGGGGTTTTGGACTTGATGATCTCTAGAGGTCCCTTCCAAACCCTAACATTCCATGACAGTTCCCGTATCACTTGAACTTCCCTGTCTTTATGTGACTTA
Organism: Colaptes auratus; assembly: GCA_015227895.2. Lineage (NCBI taxonomy): Eukaryota > Metazoa > Chordata > Aves > Piciformes > Picidae > Colaptes > Colaptes auratus. The sequence continues at coordinate 12,454,079 of CM037642.1, forward strand.
CACTAAAATATTTTCATAGGGAGTTATAAAATATAAAATCATTAGAATTACACATGTAAAATGAAGGAAATGTATTTTAATGAGTTCCATTTTGGGGAGTCATAAATGTGGTTCTTCATTTAAGACCTGATCAAAAGGACCACTCAGATTAATAGAAAATATCCCAGAGATTTCTATAGATTTCAGATTGGTCCCTTGTTAAGATTTAATTCCACACACTCTAACTCAAATAAGGCACATGTGGCTCTGGTTTGGGGTGGGTTATATTTCTTGTGAAAATTTTCAATGAAAAATAGCACATTAAAGAAATGTTTTTCCATTTGCAGTGAAAGCACCTACTAACCCCAAACTTAATGTTTTGACTGTGTCTTTGGCAACAAGGAAAACAGGTCTGGCATTTGTAGATATGCTATCTAGCATACAGTGTTAGATAGCGTTAGATGTCCTTCCACAAGAACTTAATCTGCTTAAGGGATGAAAGAAAGGCTGTGGATATTGCTTATCTGCACTTTACTAGAGCCTTTGAGACCTTCTCCTACAGCATTGTCCTGGAGAAAATTGTTGCACATGGCTTAGGTGGGTAGATGCTTCACTGGGTAAAAACCTGTCTGGATGGCCAGACCCAAAGACTGGTGGTGAAAGGACTTAAATAGAATTGGTGGCCAGTCAATAGCGGTGTCCCCCAGCTCTCAGTTTTGGGGCCAGTTCTCTTTAATGTCTTTATCATTGATCTACAGGAGGATATTGAATACACCCTCAGTACACTTGCAGATGACACCAGATTATGTAGGAGTGCTGAACTGCTCAAAGGTAGGAATCTGGACAGGCTGGGTTGATGGGCTGAAGTATGAGGTTTAACAAGACCAAGTGTCAAGTTCTGCACTTGGGTCACAAGATCCCCATGCAGTGCCACAGGCTCAGGACAGAGTGGTTGGAAGATGCCCAGCAGAAAAGGGGCAGCTGAATGACTATTGCCCACTATTGCACTCAAATAAACAGGACTTCTGGTGGCTGTAGGAGTGGACTCCATAATCTTAATGCCAAGATTCCAAATGCTCAGAGATATTTATGACTAAGTTTATATTTAGTTTGCTTTTATATCACCAAAACCTGGCTGCTCTGAAGTCACCGGGGAGAGAAGGTCAGAGAGTACAATGTGAATGCCTGAGCAGCCTGGAGGGTTGAGAGACTTGTCCAATTAGTTGAGCCTTTTGAAGACTGACCAATTTGTACCAAAACTAGGCCATTCACAGTTTTTGCTTGCATTTGCAAAGGGATGTGTATGTTTCCACTGACTCATGAAGAAGTCTGACTTTGGAAAGCTATTTTAAATTAAGAAGCAGCATTCCAAACTACCAAGAACATTCAGCATCAAACTCAACTACCTCCTGTAGTAGTCATATTTTCCACCTCTAAAGAAGATTTGCTTCAGCTTCAAAGGAGAAATAATGACATCCAGTGGTCTCTTACTTCTCCAACAGTGCCCATGTTTGTTATATTCTGCCAGTTACCTACCCAGGCACCAAACTAGAAACCACTCTGAGAAATAACCATGCACCACCATTCACTGTTGTCCAACATGCAGATGTGGTCCAATTATGTATTATAGTCTGGTAGGATTTGGAAGGGAATTCTGAAGATCATCTAGTCCAACCCCTCTGGCAAGCAAGATCACCTGGAGCAAAGAAGCCAGGAACAAGTCCAAGAGGGTTTTGAATTCCTCCAGAGACAGGGACTTGACAACTCCTCCAGGCAGCCTGTTCCAGTGCTCTAGAGCAGTTATTTAGGATTTTGGTCACAATATTGTTTAGAACATTTAGTCAGAATATCAATAAAAAACTGCTGTTATTTTCCAAACAATAGAAGTAAATACTATATAGAGCACAGTTATTTGGGGTTTTGTTTGCTTGCTTAAATGGGATCAGAAATCCTTCAGGTCCTATACACTGTCTATGAATGCATGGCTGTATGTTGCAAATAGGTATGTCAAATCTTCACACTTGACTTAGTGTATTTAGAAATATGTTCTGGTCTTGACAGAATGAACTTAATAACCAATAAGCTCTGATGCATATGTTAATGGAGGTTAATCAGACCTCCAAATCTACAATGTCTCCTTAGTTTGGGTTCTGGTTACTTTCTGGAACTCCTAATTTCAGAGTTAAGGCTTTCCTCATTCCTTCTTTGTCTAACATTTTCAGACCCAGAAATGTCAGTATTTCCACCCTACTGTTCATACTATTAGTGGTGTTGCTATTGTAGCAACACATGGGAACCTGACTTAGGGACTGACTCCCACCGTGCCAGGTGCCGTTCGCACACAGAGCAAAATCTGGTTCCCACACCAGGTCCTTAAGCTCGTTAAGTGCTTTGGACTGAAAAGCTTTGAATGGATATAAAATATTACAGCTCATTTACAAAATTTGTTTAAAAAGATAATCAGGTTCTAAAGGGAGCTGATTCAACAAATGTGTGTAGTAATATATCGAATTTCACTGTGGTCCCCTATGATTTTATAACAATATGTGCAACACTTAATTCTCACTTACACTAAAGCCAGTTTGCATTGCTTTTACAATGAAAAGCTTAACATAAATGCAAAAATGGGCCCAGGGGATACATTCTATTCCTGATGCCATGGCCAATGACAGAGTTGAAAAGGGATGGAAACTTGGAGCAACTAATTCTCTCTGGGCATGAGAAAGGGCCATAAGAGACCAATGAATCTATCCCCTGCTGATCCCTGCAAGGGTTGCCATCCTATCTCCTCTGCTCACCTTCTTTTCCTGTTTACTGTGATGCTTTCTAGCTGTCTTTCTGTGTCTATTTTGGAGTTTCCACACAGAAATCAGACATATTCATCTGTCTGAACTACATAGAATTGTCAGTTTTTAAGAACTCCATGAGATTTTCTGGAATTCTGTTATTTAACAATGATTTAATAGTTGTGCACGGAGGCATAGCCATCCATGGACTTTAAGACTGGATTGCTCTCAGCTCAGTTATTAATAGCTAGGTGATAATAATGGATCAGCCCAGCAGTCCATCTCTCTCCATGCTTCCTGCAGAAGCATGGGGTGACATAGAGAAGACACCACATTGCTTCTCCAGTGTATCCTGCTAGCTTTTGTCAGAGGTTTATCATTTTCTGCACCTGAGTCTGTGTGCTGGTGTTTTTCATTGTCTTCAATCCCTCCCTTTCTGTCAATAATTTATCCAATGGTTTTTGAACTTATGTAACAGTTTGCTAAGTACAGCACTCTGTTCCAAAGAGTTTCACTGTTTGATAACCACATGCAGAGGGAACAAGTAAAGGTAGGGGTTTTTTACTTATTTCAGAACCTGCTATCTGATCAGGTTTTTTGGTTCCTTTGTTTCCTGTGTTATGAGAGGTGGTGAAGTACTGGCCCCTTCTCACTCTTTCACTGCCACTTTGGCCATCTCCCCCATAGAGCCTCCCCCCATCGAACACCCACTGTTGCAACTCAGCTCTCTGGCTGACAGTGAAGTCATTGAGACCAGAGCTACTCACAGACAGTTGTCAGCTCATGTTAGGACTGCTTTACTTAGGTGGGAACAAGATGCATAAATGAGCAAACTTCTGATAATAATTTTTTTTCCCCACAAAATCACAGAATACATCTGCTTGGAAGAGACCTCAAAGAGCATCCAGTCTAACCCTCAACCCAGTACTGAAGGGTCAACGCTAAACCACATCCCTAAGTGCCAGGTCTACACGCTGCTTAAACACCTCCAGGGACGGTGACTTCACCGCCGCCCTGCGCAGACCATTCCAATGTTTGAGAACCCCTTCAGTGAAGAAATATTTCCTAACATCCAGCCTGAACATCCCTTGATGCAGCTTCTAGCCCTGTTGCTTGCCACCAAGGAGAAGAGTCTGTCCCCCTTCTCTCTCCAACCTCCTTTCACGTAGTTGTAGAGAGTGATGAGGTCTCCCCTCAGCCTCCTCTTTGCCCAACTGAACAGCCTCAGCTGCCTCAGACAATTCCTATAGGTCATGTGCTCCAGGTCCTTCACAAGCCTGTATTTCAGACTGAAAGAAAATTTAGTGTACAAAATCTGTCAATTACATTACCTTAAAGAGGCAGCTGCACAACAATGACCAAAAAAACCCAAACACCCCCCAAAAAATCCCCCACCCAACACAAACAAAAACCCACCACCACAACCCACAACAACTACCTAACCATCATCAATATTTTAAAGAGCAATTACATCATCAGCAAGAATTTGAGAAGGCTGTTCCATAGGTTGAACTTTTATTGCTCTTCCAAAGCAGTGAAGCAACCATGGGTAATACTGTGGCTCACAAGGAAGGTCACAAGGCACAGGGGGAACCTGGTGGCATAACCCCTCAAAATATTATCTGTCTGGGACTCCCCACCCCTAAGTGCAGAATAGCTTGAGCATTAGGTAGTTTTAATTTCCTATAACCTGTGAGTGATTGGCTACTTTGACAACTGCAAAGAGGCTGGAACTGTATCACAGTCTAATAAAAGCCCCAATAAAAGTTTTAAACTAGTTCACACATCTGCAGTCTGATGGGGGGCATTACCTAATGTGTGCCATTGCTGTCGGGCTCCCCACTATCCCCTTACTTGTCACAGGGGGGGAAAGCATTACTGTGATGTCCCCCAGGCCTTTTTATGGCCTTCCCCGAAGCACCACCATCTTCAGGCATATCTCCTGAGAGTTTATTAGAGTGATACAGGTAATTCTCTGAAGTGCCTATAATTCTCACTTCTCACAATTCTTCTAAAGTATTATAACCTGCCTCTGCTTCACAGATTCCTTTAAAGGGAGATAAAAATACATGTCTGGTATTTTTATAACGTGGATGAAAATAATCAAGCTCGTCCTTTGGGTCCAGCCAATGCTTTAAAACATTTGTTCCTCCAAGTGGTGTGATTTCAACATGGAGCCCACAGAAATACAGTCCATAATTAATGCCCAGGATTTGAAAATGAATGCAGAAATTGAAACCTGTCCACATGCAGAAGGGTGGGGGCTTCTTAGTAGCTCTGAATATCATTAGGAGATGAAATCGATTCAGCTAACGCCGTTGGTTATCCTTGCTTCTTTTATGTATAGGTGTGCTATGTCCAGTGGGATTTAGAGTGGGACTGCATAGCATTTCGTTAGGTGATAAGGTGGGACTTCAGACCTTGCTCAAGTGAGGCAGATTTACAATACAATACAATACAATACAATACAATACAATACAATACACCAGGTTGGAAGAGACCTTCAAGATCATCACGTCCAACCTATCAACCAATCCAACCCAGCTCAATACAATACAATACAATACAACCCACCTAAACAACTAAACCGTGGCACCAAGCACCCCATCAAGCCTCTTCTTGAACACCTCCAATGAAGGTAACTCCACCACCTCCACAGGCAGCTGATTCCAGTGGGCAATCACTCTCTCTGTATAGAACTTCTTCCTAAGATCCAGTCCAAACCTGCCCTGGAGCAGCCTGAGACTGTGTCCTCTTGTTCTGGTACTGGCTGCCTGGGAGAAGAGACCAACCTCTGCCTGGCTACAACCTCCCTTCAGGTAGTTGTAGAGAGCAATAAGGCCACCCCTCAGTCCTCCTCCTCTCCAGGCTAAGCAACCCCAGCTCCCTCAGCCTCTCCTCATAGGGCTTGTCTTCCAAACCCCTCACCAACTTTGTTGCCCTTCTCTGGACACGCTCCAATGGTCAAAGACCATAACAGACAATACCAAGGTACAACCTTTTCTTTAAATATCTAGATGCAGGCCTCAGGCTCACATGCTTACCATGCTGCATGTGTTTTCCAGGCAGCATGGCAAAAAGACCCTGAAAAGCTACACTTGTAAAACCATCCAAATGCCCTTTGGTTTTCAGAGCATGCAATATTTCAGGACACATTTTAAAGATCTGTTCTTTTCTATGTTCTTTCCATTCACAGGAAGCCATTAGAGCAAAATGATGAGGGGCCAGGGGGAAGCAAGGTCTGGCAGGGGCTGGTAGAAATTTACTTTGAACTCTGATGAAGAACATTTCCACTCTGGTTATTGCTAAATCCACTAGCCATAGATGATCCAAGGCTCATAAAGTCAGGTATGATGGAACTCCCTGGGGAACTATCAGCAAGAGAGAAGCTCTGCACACGTGTGCATACATATGTGTGTGTGTGTTATTTCTCTGTCATTCTGGCTGTGAGAAAAACTGTGATTGAATGACAAAAATTGTTCTGTGCTCTCAGAAAAGTAATGGTGCTCATCAGCTCTTCTCAGAATTGAGAGAGAAGTGCTCATTAAAACATCAAGATCACCTCTTTTCTCCTCTCAGTTTTTTCTGAGCTCTCTGGAAGTCCCTCCCTTCTGCTTTAGAACTCTTTTGTGGATTAGGACAGACTTTTCAGCAAATTTATTTCAGCAAGGAAAAAATCTGTCTTACATCACAGACTAAGCCCAACCTGCCAAAACCAGGACAAAAAGAAGCCCTAATGTTTTTCCTTTTTTTTCTTTTTGGTTTGGGTTTGGTTTTGCTGTTGTTTTGGGGTTTTGTCGTCGTTTGGTTGTTAGTTTTGTTCATGGTTTTGGTTGGTTGGGTTTTCGTTTTTCCCCCTTCCTTTAATTATCTCACCTTATGAATTCTGCTTGTTATCTTCTCCTGGCATTCTCAGGCCATAGAAGCTTCAATTGTATATGACAGTTATTCTCTTCAGTTCAGCTTTATGTTAATGGGAGCTGAAAGATCCAATTGAGCAGGAGACCAAAAGGCAAGTAGCTAAAGATGCTGTGAGGTAACAATCCAAAACTCTGATCCTAAAAGCCCCTGCTTTGTTGCCACTTTTCTGTAAAGGTACTTAAGCTTCATTAACACATTAGCATATTTTTTTTAATTCCTCAGACATCAGTGCAAAGGGGCAAATATGAAGCTACTTGCAATGTCTCTCCCTGAGGTAGGAGAGAAACTGCAGTTCCCAAAAGGGTTTTGTAGATGTTTTATCCGTTGGCTACTAGACGTAGAGCAAGCTGCACAGCAGGAATTGACACCTAGGTCTGCGCTACCTGCTGAGTACCGCAGAGAGCAGCTACAGGAGTGGTTCCTTCTCCAGACTCTAGCAGAGGAGAAGCCCAGTGGCCTCAGGGAGCTGATAGATACCAACTGCAGCAATTTCAGAGAAAAGTGGGAGCTGAGCCCAGGTCTCCTGCTGTTATTTTAAGAGCAAAACATGACTATGCTTTGGCTCAGAAAGGACAGACAATGACGCTCCTTTCAGGCAAGGACACAATGATTTCCCCTTTGGCACCAAAGCTTCAGAGAAAAGCTGAGGTACTTACTATCCTGAGAGGTCTGTAGTTGTACAAATAGGCTAGGAAGTTCCCTGGTCAACATGCAGGTTATTTTGGAGTGCTGCTCTGGGGCAGCATAGAAGCACCACATACGAGCAAGGCTCAGCCTCCTGGAAGCTACTCACTGATGTGGGTTTGAAGCTGATAGTTCCAAGAAAGCTCAGCTTATCTGCTTGGTGAAATCATTTAATGAAACGGGATCATTGTAAAGGGACTTAAATATTTAACCTTGCTTAAGATCCAGCTAAGGACTGCTGAATCAAAACCCAAGCTCTCTTGTCATCTGACGTTCACACTTGGTGTGACTGCAAAATAAATCTCCTGACAAATTGCTTTGTAAGTCTCAGGCACCACACAGGCAAAAAGCAGTAAAAATCAACCAAAAAAATTTACAAGCCTTTTTGTGAGCTTTGATTTAGGTTTATAAAAGCAGGGTTGATACCTGAAAAACAAAAAGCAAACTCTTATCTTCCTTGTCAAGTTTTTACAATCCCCTGTTTGTTCTTGCATGGTCTTGAAAACAGGAGAACCATTCAGAAGAGTGAGCTACTCGAACAGCTCTTTCCAGGAATAAAGAATTAACACAAAACAAATAGTTTTAGCACTTGCAGCTACCCTCAGTACAGGTTACAATAAAATAGGGGAGGGATATTCACTCCAGTGCTTTTGCTTAGCATATTTTCCCCTGCTCTATGTTAGTTCCTTTTCTTTGTTGATTGGGGAACAAAAGAGTGTGAAATGGCTGAACACAGTATTTCATTATGACTGTAATTATGTCATCTATTACCATCATCTTTGCATTCATTTAGGATCGGGACGTGCTTGGCATGGTTCAAACATAAACTAATCAACAAGTCTCTCATTTAAACAACATATGCTGTCCACAGAGTGGTAAGATACAAGGGATGGGGCTGGAACTCAGCTGAGATGACAGAGAGGGTAAGAGTGACAGCTGAAGGAATAGCCAACTATAATAAATACCTATTAAAATCAATAACAGCTTCTCCATCGGCTTAAGTAACTGCTGGAGCCAATCCTAAGTGTACTATTTGGAAGATTTATGGATTTCTTTTAATAGACATGAACAAAAGTCTTTTTTGTTGAATGATGCCTTTGCTGCTGGGGCTTATGGACATGGCATGCATATCTACTACTGGTGTGACGGCCCTCAGCTTTGACAACACTCATGCATTTGTTCAGCCTTACGTGGTGAATGGGCTTAGTGTATAAAATTAAGCATGTGTACAGAGCTGAGGCTTTGCTTAATTGTGTAATAATTTTATCTGGAGTTGTATCCAGACTTACATTTCTCTGCCATTTGGTTTTGGTTTGAATCTGGAGTCTCTGTTTCTGGTTCCTTTGAACCTACATTTCTGTTGCAGAGAGCACCATGGGGAGCTGTACCCATGCAGAAAAGCCTGATGGACCCTCGTAGAGAGGCATCACAGAGTGTGGGCCTCTTGCTCTCAGGCATAGGGACTGTAGAGATGATGTGGTACTGCCAAAAAAAGGGAAAGCTGAGCCTTTGTCAAGTGCTTTGGAAGAATGACTCTACTGAGGAGATAGTTTTCTCAGGCTTGAGTCTTAAGTAAGTGTGGCAGGTTTAGGCTGTGCCTAGGAAAATTTTCCACAGATTGAGTAGGAAAGTGGTGGAATGTAAATAAACTACCACTGGATGCAAAAGGGAGAATAATGATAGGGTGTAAATGATCCCATCGGTCTGATAACTAACATAAAGTTGTGTAAACTAACTTTTGCTCTTTTTGGCTTCTCTGCTCTAGCAGATACTAGCTGGTGCTTTTGCTTGGCTGTTGCTGACCTTGGCTGCATTCTTCTTGTGGCTAAGTACTAACAAGCTACTCTCTCTGCTCTTCTGTGCCTCATTTGCCTTGTACAGGGGAGGGAGGAAGGGTGTCAAGAGCGGGAAGCCATTGGTAACCCCCTGGTTTTGCCCAGGGGGCTCTTCTGTTGTTTATAAACATATGTAAATGCTGTGTATTTTGTATATATTAATTGCATTTTATATTTCTGGATTTTAGTCTGCTTGTAAATACAGTTTCAATTGTTTTCCACCTGAGCTGGTCCAACAAATTTTGTTTTGGGGGTGTTTTCTCCAAATTAGGGGGGGGGCTTTCAACCCACCACAGTAAGCAAAGACACATCCCTTGGGAGGCTTAACTTTGGCAGAAAAGTTGTGTTTCAAAACCAGTATGCTTAGGTTCTCCTGTTGGACAGGTTTAGGTCTCTGTACATTCATGACATAGGTTTTCCATCTCTTCAAGCATCAAATGTACAAATGTGCACATAAAATACAGGAATGAGAGCACTTTAAAGTGCAGATTCATGATACACTGTGGTTGCTGTCTCTAAAGGACAGTGGCTCCCCAGCACCACCTGCTGCTCCAGCCCAGGTATTCTTTCTGTCTTGTTGGGCCAAATCCTGTACTGACTCAGTTCACTAAGACCTGATAAAGCAACTGAAAAAAAAAGAAAAATCTACTAAGAAAAAAGAAGCAAAGAAAAAAGTGAAACATGAGCAAACTGATTCAGGGAAGAGTGGAGGCAGCTTTTGAGCCTTGGCACAAGCTGTCAGCATGGGCAGAAGGATGAGTGAGAGAGAACACTCTCACATCCCAGACTGTTATCTTAACCTATAGCTGGAGATGCAACAGCAACTGGGAAGGAAATAAAACCTCTTCCTTTCAAATTGAGCTTCTGACAACAGTAGTTTCAGCCATGAAGATGATTGTGAAATGATGCCCCTACAGATGGGTGCAAACACTGATAACAATATAATAACATTTTTCTAAGGTGAGAAGGTGGCAGCTATCTAACATAATTATAAAGAAATGTATCAGGTATTGCATGGTCTCATTTAGGCATCTCCACAAAGGCCTTAGCCCCATGCCTAACCACACACTTGTACTATTAGTGATGCTATGAAGGTGCTTACACTGCAGGCACTATGAAGATGGATAGATATGTGCTCAAAAATGAATTGCAGATTCAATTGCTTGTAAGAATTCTGACCTTAAAATGGTGTTGATGGTACATTGGGACCTTTGGAAAATATTATTTATGGAAATGGACACTCCTATAGACAACAATTGTTTACTTTGGGGATTCTAACTTAAAAATTAAAAACAAACAAAACCACACACACACAGCTTTAGGAGGGAATCTGTTCTATTCCATAAAAGAGTGGTAGGAAAAGAATGCTTATATGTCACAACACAAAAATCAAACTCTGAGCACTTTCAAACCCTTAAAACAGTGATTTTGTTGAAAACTTTCCTTAAACTTCTGAGGAAAAGACCCAGTTCTTCTATCTTGACTACAATGCTTGAACCACAAGATGCTACTGCTGTTTACTTTTATGTTGTTACTTTAAGTGCCAAGAATTTCTTCAGGCATTTTGAAGTGGAATGGAATGGAATGGAATGGAATGGAATGGAATGGAATGGAATGGAGGAATGGAAGAATGGAATGGAATGGAATGGAATGGAATGGAATGGAATGGAATGGAATGGAATGGAATGGAATGGAATGGAAGAATAGAATGGAAGAATAGAATAGAATAGAATAGAATAGAATAGAATAGAATAGAATAGAATAGAATAGAATAGAATAGAATAGAATAGAATAGAATAATAGCATAGAATAGCATAGAATAGCATAGAATAGCATAGAATAGCATAGAATAGCATAGAATAGAATAGAATAGAATAGAATAGAATAGAATAGAATAGATCAGACCAGACCAGACCAGACCAGACCAGGTTGGAAGAGACCTTCGAGATCATCGCATCCAACCTATCAACTAATCCAACCCACCTAATCAACTAAACCATGGCACCAAGCACCCTGAAGAAGTAATCCTTCTTCCCTGTTAAGCTAAAAGATAGAAGATCTATCTAGCAGATATTTCAGACTTAGCAAGACTCAGAATATTCAGATATTTTAATTCAGCCACACTCTGAAATATTTTGCTTCCACATAGCTACTTCATTTAAATTACATCTTGAAGTGCAAGGGCTACCTATGAAAAGAGGAGAGTGTTTAGATGAATTTAAATGAACAGACTGAAGCAGGATAACAGAATAGAGAAGGGGGGGGGAATTGTGGGGGAAATGAGCAAACAAAAGAAACAGAACAAAACAAACAAAAAAGAGAGAGGGAGAGAAAAGAAAAACAAGAGAATCTATATGGAGTGTCCCTGTTAACCTCTTCCTGAAAACTAGAAACACTACCATTTAGAGGAATAATGGAAATCACTAGTGAAAGTCTTTCAAGGTTCAGCAGCATGTAGTTATGTCCTTTTTCTTTGCTTTTTCCCCCCCTTTTTTTTCCCTTTTTCCCCCCTTTTTTTTTTCCTTTTTATAATTCCAGTATTGTACATTTCTAAAGTCCAGCCAGGGATAAAAGTAGATGTGCCAAAATACTGTGAGAAAGATTAATTTCAAATGTTGCTGGACCCAACAGAAGCTGGACATGGAAAAAAAATCATGAGAAATCCATACTGCTTGAAATTTATTGATGATTTTGTAGATCCCAGATGTTTTAGTGATTTATGAAAGCTACAAAAAATCTGAGGGCTTATCCAGAATCAGTTCCAAGGTTTTCAAAATTTTCTATCACTTGTCTTAATGGCCCACTGAACCTGAAATGATGAAGTAAGTCTGTTTTCCCTTAAAATGTAGAACAGCTGATGAGACCAATGGGAGAGCCAAGAGAGGATTCTTGCTTGGATCTGCTTTTCAACCGGAGACCCAGGCAAACCATTGCTTGTCTGTAGGGACAACCCCCCACACAACAGAATCTGGGCATGAGGAGGATACCTATGTCCCCACCTTCCACTGATTTTATTCTCAAGGTGGGAACCTGCTGTGAAGCTGAGATCCAAAGCAGCAGCTGGGTCTGTAACATTCCTCCTCTCTTATTTTTTCAATACAATCAGCAGTCACAGGATCAATTCTGCAACTACAATAGCTGCTCTCTCTGGGTAATTTTCTCCTGGTGGCAGCACAGAAGGAGGGGATAAAATCAAATATACTGCAAAAGTGACTATCAAAGTTCCTTTACCTCTTTAAAGTGGGGAAATCCTTATTCTTCTGGCTTTTCTGTGCAACAAAGTGTCTTCAATATTTTGCATGGAGTGACTTCCCTCAGACTTTGAGGGAAGTTAATAAATCAACAGAAACCGCTTAACTGCAGCATTTTCATGGGTCCAGGGGAATTCTAAGCAAATAACAGGTTTGTAAGAATGAAAAGGCATTTATATTATGCACACAATCTAATGTTCAAAGCAGTGTAAGAGATGCTTAAGTGTTAATATTTTATGTAGCCTTCGCTCTCAGTAGTAATTGCAAGCCATTAAAAAGAATGTTAAACCATAGCTGTTAGCACTGGCACAGCCCCAAGTAAACACTGAACACTCACAGAAGGGGGTTAATTGGTACAAGGAAAGGTAATTTATTAAGGAACACTGAATCTCTGTATACACCCATAGATCAGACTGAACTCTAAAACCCACTGTGAATATTACATTCAATAATCAGATATTTTTTCCCCCCCTTCTTTAGAGTCTCAACCTATTTGGAAACCTGCAGAAAAGCCAACAAGCTTTTTCTGTGTGGCTCCAATACACCTTTACCTGGTGCCCTTCAGTCTGCTATTTCTCCAGTATCTCCTCCCTGGAAAGTCTGTGGCTAACTAACACACAAGCTTACTGACAAGAAAATCCATGTGACAATGAGACCAGGCATGTGGAACCTTCATTGCTCTCTTTCACTGTTTTGCACACTCTGCTAGATGCTTAGTAGTCTTGCATAGGTCTAATTACCTTTTTCTGGGCTGATAAGCTTGCATTTTTATGAATCATCTTAAAGACCATCTTCTACAAAGTTTCTAATCCCCTAAGTTACAGCAAGGCAAATGGAAGTAGGTAGCAGCCATTTCTTCTCACCTTCATGACCAACTTTTTCACAGTATCACCAAGATTGGAAGAGACCTCGAAGATCATCGAGTCCAACCTGTCACCACAGACCTCATGACTAGACCATGGCACCAAGTGCCACGTCAATCCCCTCTTGAACACCTCCAGGGATGGTGACGCCACCACCTCCCTGGGCAGCCCATTCCAATGACAAATGACTCTCTCTGTGAAGAAGTTCCTCCTCACCTTGAGCCTAAACTTCCCCTGGCATAGCTTGAGACTGTATCCTCTTGTTCTGGTGTAGGTTGCTAGAGGGAAGAGACCAACCTCTTCCTGGCTACAACCACCTTTCAGGTAGTTGTAGAGAGCAATGAAAAATGCAGTTTAGTTGTTTAGACATGAGGAGTGGAGCTCTGCCTTCAAGTCTCCGCTGTATGTCTGGGATTCATTCTCCTTCCAACAAGCATTGGAGCTTTATGCACATTAGCAGTGCTCCCTTAAGGAAAATTACTCAGGAAATCTTCAGGTCTAAGAGCCAGATCTAGTCTCCAATCTCAAAGAAAGGGCATCATTTTTTTTTTATGTTGTTTTTTTACCCTGGTTTAATATTTTTCTTGGTTTAGCATAAAAGCATAAAACCATAGAATTCATTCAGCTGGAAAACACCAATAAGATCATTCAGTCCAACCATCAATCTAAGACCACCATGTCCTGAGGTTTCATGTCCACACAGTTCTTGACCAGGGATGGGGATGGGGACTCTACCACCACTCTGGGTAACCTATTCCAATGCCTGACCACTCTTTCAGCAAAGAATTTTTTCCTAATATTCAATCTAAACCTCCCCTGGCACAATTTCAGGTCATTTTCTCTAGCTCTATCACCTGATAGTAGGGAGAAAAGACCAGCTCCTACCTCACTACAACCCCCTTTCAGGTAAATGTAGAGAGCAATGAGGTCTCCCCTCAGTCTCTTTTTCTCCAGGCTAAACCACCCCAGCACCCTTAGCCACTCCTCACCAGACCTGTTCTGCAGACCCTTCACCAGCTTTGGTGACCTTCTCTGGACACACTCTAGCAACTCAAAGTCCTTGTAGCGTTGGGCCCAAAACTCAGTGTCTCCCACATATCTGGTGTTTATGTGCTCTGAGAAACGTGCACAGAGCATACAGCAGAGCTGCAGTTTGGAAAGGCCAAATGTTACAATTTGCTTTTTGTACATTTTGGACATAGAGTTGAATTCAAAGGGTGTTGAAGTCACAGGGAATTCACATGTCAGTTCAGCACAACAAATTCTTAGCATTCCCATCAAGTGTGAGCCAGTCTGAAAGGAATCTTTCACTAAATATTATGACATTTCTGCAAAATAATTTGTTTATTTTGTCAGGTTCCAATTTTATACAAAACCATTCTGCACCTCAAAACTTAGGTGTCGAGAAGTTCTCATTTAGGTTGCCCATCACGTCTTCTGCCCAGGCATCTACTCTAAGTTTTCTATCTGTCAATGTGTCTTAAAACACCATTAAAGCAGCAATGAAATTGTGAAGAAGCACCCCAGAAGTGTCAAGGCACAAGCATATGGTGTTTTCAGGAGTCCCATAGCTCATGCAGCTGGGAGTATGGTCCCCAGATGATTGTGTTGCCATGACATGGTACCTGCAGTGGTTTGGAATTCGCCACCACATTAACTAAAAAGCACAGCTCACTCAGTTGGGAAGGCAAATGGAAGCTATATTTGCAAGCCATAACTACACTCTACAATGGAATGCAATGAATATGTGCAAATACACAGTATTTACAATCAGAATGCAGAAATTTTCCTAATTATATTATCACTTTAACAAGCCACAAAAATAGGTTTTCATCAGAACTATTCTTCACTGCCTTCCTTAGCTTTGTTTCTATTGCAGCTCTTTTGGAGGCTGAAGTGAAGCAATAGTTTTAGATAAGAGCATTATCTCATGACGTACAGCGTCATCAAGAGCAGCAGATACCTCTCAAAGCAGATACAATGCCCCATTTGCATTCACCTTATGAGTTCACTGTTGAAAATAAATCTTCAGATAACCCACAAAACAGGGAGGCAAAGCCAGGGGGAAAGCAGAGGCACTGGAGTTAGTGAATGAAAAGGGGGCTCTGGGGAAACGACTTCTAAGGTTACTTATATGTGCATATATCATGCACTTCTGCTGAAACATGAGGATTTATCTGTTTTATGTGTGCACATGCCAGAAACCACACGAATGGAAGTATGGCATCGTTTTATGTAGAAGAAAGGGAGGAAGGGAGGAAGGAAGGGGAAGGAGAAGGAGGGAGGGGGGAAGGAGAAGGAGGGAGGGGGGGAAGGAGAAGGAGGGAGGGGGGGAAGGAGAAGGAGGGAGGAGGGAAGGAGAAGGAGGGAGGGAGGGAGGGAGGGAGGGAGAGAAGGAGAAGGAGGGAGGGGGGGAGGGAAGGAGAAGGAGGGAGGAAGGGAGGGAGGGAGGGAGGGAGGGAGGGAGAAGGAGGGAGAGGGAGGGAGGGAGGAGAGGAGGAGGGAGGAGGGAGGGAGGGAGGGAGGGAGGGAGGAGGGAGGAAGGAAGGAAGGAAGGAAGGAAGGAGGAGGAAGGAAGGAAGGAAGGAAGGAAGGAAGGAAGGAAGGAAGGAAGGAAGGAAGGAAGGAGGGAGGAGGGAGGGGAGGGAGAGGGAGGGAGGGAGGGAGGGAGGAGGAAGGAGGGAGGGGAGGAGGGAGGAAGGGAGGAAGGGAGGAAGGGAGGAAGAAGGAAGGAAGGAAGGAAGGAAGGGAGGAAGGGAGGAAGGGAGGAAGGAGGAAGGAGGAAGGGAGGAAGGAGGAAGGAAGGGAGGAAGGGAAGGAAGGAAGGAAGGAAGGAGGAGGAGGAAGGAAGGAAGGAAGGAAGGAAGGAAGGGAGGAAGGGAGGAAGGGAGGAAGGGAGGAAGGGAGGAAGGGAGGAAGGGAGGAAGGGAGGAGGGAGGAAGGGAGGGAGGAAGGGAGGAAGGGAGGAAGGGAGGAAGGGAGGAAGGGAGGAAGGAGGAAGGGGGAGGGAGGGAGGGGATTCCTAAATTTCAAAGAAGTCAGATGTTAGGTAAGAGACTCTCCTAACAATTTACCTTGCTCTCCTTTTGTTTTATTCTCCTCTCCCTCCTGGAACTCCTTAAACATCTGGGTATTTAATTACAAGACAGAATGCTATCCTACACAAGAACTTTGTTTCAGTCTATGTACATTCAAGGGAGCACTGATGGTAAAATGCTAGGGAACAACCCTTTGGGACATTTATTTTAGATAAATGTAGGCTTTTCAAACAAAATTAATCAAAATCAAATTCTGCTCAGAACTGATCCAAAACCAAGGTCTGCATTGACTTAATAAATAAATAAATAACATTTACTTCCATCTGTTCATCCAGCTACCCAACATGAATGCTTGATGAGAGGCAGGAAAGATTTATTGGCACTCATTTGGGATGATGTATGTCATTCTCTCATGTCCTCACCACTTATAATGCACCCATCCCAGGATGATGCCTCTAAACCCTGCATTTCAGATCATATAATCATGCTCTTAGACTGGATGTCATACATGAAGTAATTCACTGAAAATGCAACTTCAGAAGACCATTATATAAAATATTTAGATTTTACACATTTCAGACCTCTTTCTTGTATATGCTTTATGCTTTAGAGTCCAGGTGCTTCAGCTACTGGCTCCAGCTGACTTGGAATCAGCAAGAGCCATTAAAACTTCATATAGTGATCTCAAATCACTTTCTTATACATAAAAATGCCACGATTTTAAGGCTTTCTCTCCCCTGACTCTCCTAAACTAGGAGCAGGTCAGGTGGGAAACCTGGGAAATATTGTTTTCCAAGTCTTCCATTTTGAGTCTGACAAGCAGTGAGATAAGTATCTGAAACACGTCGTTCATCTCAAAATGAAATATTGTCCATTTTTGGCTACAACACTGTGATGAGAAATTCCAGATTCGAAGAAGATGGGAAGCAGTGATATATAGGATGCTTCAGATTCCTTAATGACATCTGCTGAAGAGAAAAAAAAAACAAGGCAGGATATCAAGTAGACTTTCAGTAGATACTAATTAGTATGAATCTTTTAACGGAGCAAAGCGATGTGATATTGTCCCATAAATAATTCTCATAGGTTACCTGGGAGAGTTTCACTGTTATGGCTCTGGACAGGAATTCAAGATCTGGTTTTGTCCTCATCAGCATTTCAAGGTTTTTTTCTTGTTACCTTCTCAAGGGAATTGTCTCAGAAGCATATCTTGTTCCTGCTTGGATCGGTGAGGCTTCTTCAGCTGGGACTGAATTTCAACTTTGATCTTTTGATGCCGTCTCTAAAATGAGCACTTAAAGAAAATGTATTCAAAGCACTCCCAATGTCTTTTGTTGAAGTAACAAAGGTTCTGTTGGCATCAGCCTTACAGTTTGGGGGGGGGGGAAGAAGAGAGAGAAGACTTTTCAGCCACTCAGAAAACCTCCTTATGATCCCACTTATTGAGCTACTTTGCATGGCCAGAATGCCTCAACAGAGTTGTCTAAAACCACTGATATTCAAATATATAATTCAAATAGTACAATACAATACAATACAATAAATCCAGGTTGGAAGAGACCTTCAAGATCATCGTGTCCAACCTATCAACCAATCCAACCCACCTAAACAACTAGATCATGGCACCAAGTACCCCATCAAGTCTCCTCCTGAACACCTCCAATGATGGTGACTCCACCACCTCCCTGGGCAGACCATTCCAATGGGCAATCACTCTCTCTGTATAGAACTTCCTCCTAACATCCAGTCTAAACCTCCCCTGGCGCAGCCTGAGACTGTGTCCTCTTGTTCTGGTGTTGCCTGCCTGGGATAGTAAGCATCTGAAGAATTAAAAGTAGAACTTCTGTAAGGCATCATAATTTTCACCCAGGACAAAAATTTCAGTTTCATTCTCAGATTAGCAGAAGTATGCTGTGCTTCAATTCTATGTCTGGATCTGCTTAAATCTAGATATACACCTCTACTTCCTGAGATTTATATCCATTATACTCCTTGATAGTCATAGCAAGGGTAAGGAATCACAGAATCATAGAATCAACCAGGTTGGAAAAGACCTCAGAGATCATCAAGTCCAACCTATTACCTGATACCTAACACCCCATGACAACTAAACCATGGCCAGGTTCAAGTGCCACATCCAATCCTTTTTTGAACACCTCCAGGGATGGTGACTCCACCACCTCCCTGGGCAGCACATCCCAATGGCAAATCTCTCTTTCTGTGAAGAATTTCTTCCTAACATCCAGCCTAAACCTCCCCTGGTGCAGCTTGAGACTGTGTCCTCTTGTTCTGGTGCCGCTTGCCTGGGAGAAGAGACCAACCCCCACCTGGCTACAACCTCCCTTCAGGTAGTTGTAGACAGCAGTAAGGTCTCCCCTGAGCCTCCTTTTCTCCAGCTCCCTCAGCCTCTCCTCACAGGGCTTGTGCTTGGCACATTGTAATTACAACACTGCTTCCTCAGAAGTCTTAATCTGGCTAATGCTTTAAAGACTGGAAGGCTACACTTTGTGAATACCTGAATTAGAATAACTGATACTCTTAAAAACAAATAAATAAAGTAAGAAAGAAAGAGTGCACTGGGGTTTGCATAAAACCACTTTTTCTTTCAACATGCTAAAATCTAACCTTCTAGTTTGGACATTCTTTGATACCCATCATAAAGTCTTCTGGGAAGAGCTCAAGTCTGTTTGGTTTTAAATAGCAGTTAAATTACAGAGTTTGCCCTAGAGAGTAAAACCTATTTGCTTGAGTATCTTTAGGGTGTGTTTCAGCCCAGTGGCAAGGTTTGTCTGGAAAGATTTTGCAAGAGCATAGGTCTTGAAGGTGCAGTACTGTCTGAGTCACACCTAATCCAGCCTGTTAGCTGAAAATGTATGAACATTACTGGGTTCATATACCTTCACTGAGAGGACATATGCCTATCCCTCCCCTGTTGGACACTGAATCTCTAGAGAGAAAATACACTGTGCTCATTGTAGAAACATTTTCTTATGCCTATTGTTTTCCAGCTTTTGTGAGAAATATTGGCCAGTCAGGATCAGAATGGGATTGATACCATGGAAAAATTCCCTTTTCAAGAGCTGAGGTGCTGTGCTCTTTATTTTGGTGACATTTTCTCAACTGAACCGGGAAAAATAAAATATTTGATTCTTCCTTCTTCACCAGATGTGCAAGACCTAGAATTTCTGGATATAAAGGTATCATATTAACTCTGAATCAGTGAAGCATGCCTGTGTATGAACTCAGAATTCCCAGCAGGCTTTAGCAAGAGTTATTTTTCTTTCAGGGATACCATTTGTTTTCCATTATAGCCACCTTCTGTTAACATTTTTCTGAGATGAGACCTTGTATCTAATTGTATTCATCCACAGCTCAGTCTGTGACTGACTTTCCTGGCACTACATGTCTGTGTTTGTCCTGAATCCAAGATACTCCAGGAACTGTGTGACTATCTATGATCATTTCTTCCTCCCTCATCACACCACCACCTCCCCACCCCCCAACCCAACCACCTCCCCACCCCCAAAACACAAAACAGTCTATCTGGGAAGAGATAATTGAAAGCCAGTGATGATGTTACTATGATCCCACAGAAAGATCATGGGCACTTGTAGAGTGAAATGTCTTCAAAATGAAGTGGGGCATCTCTCAGCTTCCTGTGCAACCCTCCTTAAAATAAATTGTTTCTCTTGTCTAAATTTACCCTTTCTGAGGGAAGATTGTAGACAGGAAAGGATGGTCTAGTTTAGTCCACTCAGCTCTATTCTTCTCCCATTTTGCAATGGAACTGTATTTCTGTCTTCTGACTGCTCAGATATTTTTCTGTTGATTTTGAAATCTCTGCTGAAGATCCTTTTCTATCTCATCTTCCCTGCGTTGCTCCTAGTAGACAGCTCTTTAACGTGCGTGTGAATTAGGCACCTGACTGACTTCTGGTTTAGAGATTTCAGATCATCAAAACCTTTCCCCTAACAGTTTCTTACCAGACTTCCCCCTTCTTCTTTGCACTGATACAGTTTGCAAGTCTCTTTTCAGAACAGCCATTTGAATCATGCAGTGCCAGGCTGGACACGACCCCAAGGGTCATCTGCTCCAACCTTTCTAGGTGATAGTATAGTTTAAATGAGATGGCCCAGCATCCTGTCAACCTGAGCCTTTACTTGCTACCTCTCATGCAACTCTTGTATCCCTGTGTTTGTAGCTCTTTTCCTACTTGCTCACCATTCTTAGTATATGAAACTCCAGCCTTTAATGATCACTTTTATTCAACTCGCACTTCTCTTTTGACACCACTTCACCCAGAAGCTTTCAGCAGGTTTATGATGTTTCTCTTGCTCTTTTTGGAACTGTTTGCACTTCCAGAGACATAGAACATTAATTTCTTACATGTTCCAGCCACCAGAGTCACAGGCCACCACACAAATCACAACATAACATGGGCAATGTGTGTGTGTGTGTATACACATGCATATGAGGACAAGTATCTGCAGCAAAAGGCAGAAAGGTTCAACTGTGTTCTGCAGAAAGTGAGCAGGAGAGTTAAAAGGCATCATGAGTTATGAGTTTTGCAATTGCAGATCCTCAATAGTCATAGCACACATCTACCTCCTTGAATTAAAATATAAACCCTTCTTTTTTTCATCCACCCTTCCAAAAGAAAATAATCCCTTCTGCGGATGTGATTTATCCCTGAGCTTTGGCTATGTGATAACACTCCATCTCCTTTTTGTTTCTCTGCCTATCTGCATATTTGGTTATGCTTTAAGTTGATATCCACATGGATTCTTTCCCTTGTAAGATCACACCACAGTGATCTAATCTGTGTCATTGATGAAATACAGAAAAGGGAATAATTTAAAGATAAATATTCACTGGGAAATTACAGGGAGAGTTTGAGAGGCTGAGGGAGCTGGGGTTGCTTAGCCTGGAGAAGAGGAGACTGAGGGGTGACCTTATTGCTCTCTACAGCTACCTGAAGGGTGATTGTGGCCAGGCAGAGGTTGGTCTCTTCTCCCAGGCAGGCAACACCAGAACAAGAGGACACAGTCTCAGGCTGCACCAGGGGAGGTTTAGACTGGATGTTAGGAGGAAGTTCTATACAGAAAGAGTGATTGCCCATTGGAATGGTCTGCCCAGGGAGGTGGTGGAGTCACCATCATTGGAGGTGTTCAGGAGGAGACTTGATGGGGTGCTTGGTGCCATGATCTAGTTGTTTAGGTGGGTTGGATTGGTTGATAGGTTGGACACGATGATCTTGAAGGTCTCTTCCAACCTGGATTTATTGTATTATTGTATTATTGTATTGTATTGTATTATTGTATCAGGAGCAACACTAGTTCCTGACAAACAATTCATCTGGAAATAAAATGAGCTCCTGAGTGGCAGCTTCTTTCTTGTGTTAATCATTCCATATGGGGATTGAATTAAAAAGAAATATACACTTCAAAACCTTGGAAGTTTCTATTCTGAACAAGATGCCAAAATTTCACCTGATCAAAGCAGTAGGTCATTTTCCTGGGAACAAAATATACTGATGCACATTGGATATTCCACTCCAGATAACTTCATCAAGACTTGGAGACAGTGCTGAGCAGATGGAGCCAAAAGTGTTGCCAGCCCTGTTCATTTTGAAAGTGATAGTTTTTCTTCTGGTGGACTTCAAAATTGCTCCATTTCACCCTGAAATGTTGTTATCTTTTTTTAGCTTTCCACAAAGTCCTCCATTGAGAAAGGCAAATATGAAGGTTCAGAGACCATACAGCTGCCTGAAGAAGTCAGACTCATTTTCCCTCTCAAGAGGCAGAGCCCTCCAACCCTACTATCTCTGAGCTGAGCAGAAAGACACCTGAGATACTGACCTTTGATATCTGCACATGTGTGCAGCATCACAACTCAAAGAGTTTGCCTCCTTCTGCAGTGAAATGAACTTCCAGAAGTTTGGAGTTCCTCTCCTATCTAAGGCCAAAGGATCCTGTGTCCATAAAAAGCAAATAGCCTGACATTTATTTTAACTTATCTGTGCACCTTGATAGCTTCAAAAAGAAATATTTTTCTTCCTGAAGCTTTTCCAGGATAATTCATCAGTGTTTGCTTGGTGTTCAGGTTTTGCAGTAATATGCACTACATAAATATGTAGACAGCTTAGCTTCATTACACAGATATCACTACTCATGTGTTATAAGAAAACAGATGGAAGGAGGGGCCATATTCTTTGAAATACACTGGAGCTTCATCCGTCAGCTCCTGAAGAAAAGTAAATTCACCTTCTATGGATAATTTATCACCAACTTAGTAAAAATCTTGGTGGGGGGAAAAAAGGAGGGAATGAGGTGTGTTAGAAGCATTTACCAAATTTGACCCTGGTTTACAAAATCACTGGAAACTTGCTAGGTTTTAAAAGGTAAAGGGGAAGGGGGGGGAGTGAGAAGAAGGGGGGGGAAAAAGAAAAGGCAAAAAATAAAGATGCTAAAAATAAACTGCTGAAAGAGAAAAGTTCCTGTAATTTTAGGTTTAAAATATGAGCCTGAGTAATCAAGGAAAGTATTTTTACTGCCCTGTCAATATTTTTCCTGGAAGCTCTGGTAAATAGACTTTCTTTAGATCTGTAGTGTGCGTGCCTAATGGTCTTAGGTGTCTCTTACCACAGAAAACTTTATCCTTAAGAAATACAGTAAACAGGAACTCTGTGGTTACGTAGTTCCTGAAAGAAAAAAAAGAGTGAGAGAGAGAGAGAGAGAGAAAAAAAAGAAATAGATTCACTGCCATGACACACAGACAATTTATACTGATTTAAGAAGAAGCTGTTCTCTTCTATTTTGAATCTTTCATGTCAGCCTTTGTTTCCATTGCAGTTACAAAAAAAAAACCAACCCAACCACCCTGTTTTCCAAACCTGTCAGTGAACTGGATCGTGTTTTCTCAGTCATTCGAATTAACATCTCCATAACCCCAGGAGTCCTGCAAAACTGCTGGAAAGCAGAAGGGAGTTGGGGCCTTTATTATTATTGTTATTGAAAGCTCTATTTATTGACTTTGTTGGAGAAAAAGATCAGCCATCTTCTCTTCTGAATCAGCAACTTGTGGAAGCTGTGATCTATCCAGAGCTGAGCTGAGCTAGAACAATTATCTCAAGATCTAGAGACATACTTCTCCCAGCTTCATTGTCACCTTAATAACATCATTTTACCACACTTTGCTTCAAAAGCTGCCACTTGTGCAGGTGAAATAACTCAACATCTTGTTGGCTCTGTGCGTCTCCCCAGCAGCTGCAGCTCATCCCCATAACCCTGATTCCTTGAGTAACACGGATAGGATAGGATAGGATAGGATAGGATAGGATAGGATAGGATAGGATAGGATAGGATAGGATAGGATAGGATAGGATAGGATAGGATAGAATCATAGAATCATAGAATCATAGAATCATAGAATCACAGAATCACAGAATCATAGAATCAATAAGGTTGGAAAAGACCTCAAAGATCATCAAGTCCAACCTGTCACCCAACACCTCATGACCACTAGACCATGGCACCAAGTGCCACATCCAATCTCCTCCAGAATAGAATAGAATAGAATAGAATAGAATAGAATAGAATAGAATAGAATAGAATAGACCAGACCAGACCAGACCAGACCAGACCAGGTTGGGAGAGACCTTTGCAAGAAACAATCTTTCTAGTCTGCATTGTCAGCTGTAAAAAAAATACCACAGACACACACAAACAAAACCCTGCTTTTTTGAAGCTGCCAAGACTGGAGTTGAAAAAGGGGGGAAAAGTTTCTGATATGGAAAAAGCTGAGATGAAAAAAAAAAAAGAACAAAAAATACTCAAGAACTTTTCCTACTCAAGAACTTTTCCTATCACTTCCAAAACACAATTTTTTTTACTGTGCTTTGAAATAATCTAATGCAAACAGCGAGATTAAACACCTGGAAAATGGAGAGGGAAAAAAACAGGGGGGAAACAAACCAAAATGAAACAAAACACACAAGGAATGGCAAGTATTTTTCAGAAGCATTTTCAATCTTCTCAATATTCAGACAGATTTTCTTGTATCTGGAAGATATGCAGTCTAAAAACTCTTCTGCCACCAAAAGAAAAGCATCTTCTAAACCAGCATGATAGATTACTGGAGTAAACCCCAAGACTGCTTTCAGTGACCTAAAGTGAATACTATTAGGCCTTACAAACTTGTCTTTCTAGAAAAATTCTTGCCTCAGTCTTTACCCTATCCAATGAAAGCAGTGCAGAAACTCTGTGGAATTTGGTCCTCAGAGAATACCTTACAAAATGCAGTGTGGGGTGTTTTTTTTCTCTGAAATTCCTAGAGGTCCTGTAGACCATGAGTTCAGATCCCTTCAGATAGAAGAAAACAATAATCCACAACTCCAGCATCTTCAAGGGACAGCAATTAATGGCCCTCCGATTTTCACTGTAATTATAGAACCATAGAATCAATAAGGTTGAAAAGACCTCAAAGATCATCAAGTCCAACCTGTCACCCAACACCTCATGACTACTAAAGCATGGCACCAAGTGCCACATCCAATCCCATTTTGAACACCTCCAGGGACGGTGACTCCACCACCTCCACGGGCAGCTCATTCCAATGGCAAACAGCTCTTTCTGCGAAGGAAGTCTTTACAACTACAGAGTCTCTGGTCCATGGGGAGCAGTTTGATATGACAGGGAGCCTGACCCATTTGCCCAAGAAGAAAATGCTCTGGTCATTTAAAACCAACAATGAATACAAAAGCAGGTGGTGGCACCAATATTGATTTTTCCTAGTAATAAATAAATATGATATGTTGGGGATAAGTATACTTCAAATGCCTATCTCTGACTCTTGTTTCACCTTGTGAATGTATTGTGGTAAAAACATTGCAATAGGCAGTTTCCAAAGATGGGGGGAAAGTACTCAGAGATGGAGGAAAGCATTTAATATCTTCCTTTCTTTTGAAGTTTCATTCATTTTCTTCCTGGACTGACAAGAACCCTGGGTCAATGCATACAGTCTGTTCTGTTAGAAATAGAGACATTTTAGAGTAATTATGGATCTACAGTAAAATTGATTTCTCATAAATTATTTCTGGCTCAGTTGATGTTCTCTATTATACCACCACAGCAGCTTAGGAAAGATTTTGAGTTGCTGGAAGGTGTCCAGGGAAGGGCAACAAAGCTGGGGAGGGGTTTGGAGCATAAGCCCTATGAGGAGAGGCTGAGGGAGCTGGGGTTGCTTAGCCTGGAGAAGAGGAGGCTCAGAGGAGACCTTATAGCTATCTACAACTACCTGATGGGAGGGTGTAGCCAGGTGGGGGTTGGTCTCTTCTCCCAGGCAACCAGCACCAGAACAAGAGGACACAGTCTCAAGCTGCACCAGGGGAGGTTTAGGCTGGATGTTAGGAAGAAATTCTTCCTAGAAAGAGTGATTGGCCACTGGAATGTGCTGCCCAGGGAGGTGATGGAGTCACCATCACTGGAGGTGTTTAGGAAGAGACTGGATGGGGTGCTTGGTGCTATGGTTTAGTTGATTGGATAGTGTTGGATGATAGGTTGGACTCGATCTCAAAGGTCTTTTCCAACCTGGTTAATTCCATTCCATTCCATTCCATTCCATTCCATTCCATTCCATTCCATTCCATTCCATTCCATTCCATTCCATTCCATTCCATGTCAGATGATACATACTGAACTTCACAGAGAACTGAAGCCCGGTGCTTTAGGACTTCTGAGTTCAGCAATGGCTCTTATTTAATGGGGGGTGGAAAGATCAGCATCAGCACCTCAAGAACACAGTTTTGGAGACATTTTGGGAATGGTAGCAGATCAGTTAAGATCTCTCCAGATTGTCCTGAAAAAATCAGGGAATCTTTTAAATTCCCAGTTCAGATGCTGGGATGGATTTCACAGTATCTCTTTCCAACTTTCATTTAAAAGCTTTGCAGGTTTGATGAAGAGAGGATGCTATGGAAGTGAAAGGGAAGTGGAGGGGTGAGTAGGTGGATATATTCTGAAGTTCAAAGTGTGACCTGAACACTCAGGTGCTGAGGCCATTCTGGTCTTCCTTGGTCCTCATGAGCCAGCCAGAATAGGAGCCCTCCAGTCAACGTGCAGCCCCTGTTGACCCTGCTCTACCTTTCTGAGGGATCTCATTCAAAGGACAGATGGGTTCAGACATCCCTTTCCTGAGTATGATGATCACACACAGCAATGACACCTGTGCCAGAAGGCTCAGTTTGCTTGCTGGGCTTCCACCAGTCTTCCTCCTAACTCTTCATGACTGTAGCCATGAGAACTGGTACATCCCCCTCAGCAACAGCCACGCATTTACAGCACACAGCAGCAATGCTCAGATCCACCCATCAGCACGAGATCAGCTCATATGAGCAGAGTTGTGCAACAACCAAAATGTCAGCTGTATCTGAAAAGCTTTCCTCTGCTCAGCTTACAGCTTTGCGTTGTTTATTTTTCTTCAACAACAAAAACAGATGTTTTCTGGTGCTTTTGCTTCTCCAGATGTACCATTTAAAATGTTGTCAGCTGTTCAAAGACACTGCTGATTTTTGGAGAGCAGAAATAGCTGTGGAAAGTTAGCTATCTGGCACTGGAAATTGACATTTTCTAGGTGCACGGTCTTTGCTTTTTTTTTTGTCCTAGTGGACACACCATGATTGAGGATTCACTTAGGAATTCTTTGAAGGGTCCCAGCATGGCTTGGGCCCACAGTGCAAATGACATGCATCTCAGCAAATTGGACCTTGGCTTGAGCAGACTGTGTATTAATGCACAGATCACAGCTGCCAAGACACACAAATTCTTGGTGTGATCGCTTGGATTTCTGGTCTCTCTTGTGTTGGGGAGGAAATGTCATGATCACTTGGAGATTCAGCAGGAGAGACCACTGTGAAAAACAAATAAAACAGAAACATATTTTCTGACTGGAAACCAAAATGCCATCACATTTTTACTACAATAGTGTTATTTCAAATTATAACTAATGGTAGGCTTTTCATGCAAAGAAATGAGCAAAGGTTTTTCTTTTCTGTTTTGGTTTCTTCAATAAAAGCAAAGGGTCTAACTGAATTCTGCAGTTGGATTTGGAGAGCAGTTTCCTGAAGTGTGCAGACTTTGTCATGATTCCATATTTAGCTCAATGCTCCTATCCTGCCAATGTCTTGGACTGCATATGTGCAGCAAGGTGAAGGGTATTTATCAGAATCTGGAGCTGGTGTGAATCCATCACATCTCAAAAATACATACTTGGCTTTTAGGCTTGCAACATGGGAGAGACTTTTGTATGCCAGAAGATGATAATCCTGATAGCTTGAAAAAACACAATCCATAATTCTTGCCCAAAGAGCCAAAATCAGTAGGGTAAGTGTCTGGTTTTGTTGTTTGGTTTGGTTTTAATTTGGTTTATTTTTGTGTTTCCACTGAAACTTACCAGTTTCATGTGTGTTGTGAGGCACTGTTCTAGAGAGGAACCTGATGAGAACTTATTCCTGAAATTTGGAGCAGTTGTTTAATGCATATCTACACTGAACTGCTGAGGGAGCTGGGGTTGTTTACCCTGAAGAAAAGGAGGCTCAGGGGAAGGAGACCTTATTGCTGTCTACAACTACCTGAAGGTCTCTTCTCCCAGGCAACCAGCACCAGAACAAGAGGACACAGTCTCAAGCTGCACCAGGGGAAGTTTAGGCTCGAGATGAGGAGAAAGCTCTTCATTGAGAGAGTTGTTAGCCATTGGTATGGGCTGCCCAGGCAGGTGGTAGAGTCACCGTCTCTGGAGGTGTTCAAGAGGGGACTGGACGTGGCACTTGGTGCCATGATCTAGTAGTCATGAGGTCCTGGGTGACAGGTTGGACTTGATGATCTTTGAGGTCTTGGTGATTCTATGATGCTGTGAACTGTAGGTTGAAAACTTTCCTGATAGTAAAGAAAATAAAATCATTTCCACCTGCAATGTGGAGTTGTATTACATTTTCTGTATCATCATGCTCTGTAAAACCCCTGTAAATCAATACAACTTCAAAGTTTCAGGTGAATGTTTTCTTGGCTTCCATATTAACTGTATCAATCACATCACTGATTTCATTACTGAAATGAATTAATTACTTTTGGCCATACTACTTAAAGGAAAGACAGCTACAGCTTGCAGGCTTGATCCCCTGAGAGACAAGCTTCCTAGTTCAGGAATTAGTAGTACACAGCACTGATAACCTCAAAGACTCCAAATCACCTGTCTTCTACCTGGGTAGATCAGCCTAAACCCTAGACCCCCATTCATTCTACAGAAATGTGCAAATGTTTGAGTCTTCTTCTGAACAGGAGCAAAGCAATCTAACTGAAATGTCAAAGACATATAAAAAGGAAAAGACAGAATCATGAATTCAGAGACTGACCTAGGACTTCTTTTTCATTCTTTCTCTTTTCACAGTAAAAGGGACCCACTGATGACTTGATCCACTGGTAAACTTGATTGAAAAACAGCAAACATAAAGCTAACTAAGGAAATATTTCCTTTATATTGTGAGTGTTTCCTCCTAGAAAACTCAACACCACAAATGACCATGGAGGTCAGAAATGCATAGGATGATGCAAGGCAACTTGCTTGGGTAATGCAATCATTTAGAGTTACAAGTAGGTTAAGAAAATCACATAAAGAAAACTTTTTTCCCAGAAATAAGACCCTTTCAGGGTGATGAAAGAGAAATTCCTACTGAGTAGGTAAACCTAGATCTGCCTTGTATGCTTAACTGCATGCTCCTAGTTAGTCTGTGGCATTGGCCACTATCAAACAGTCTTATCAAATGGTAAGCTGTGGTTTGATTCAAGCTTTATAATTGCTTTCTGAGAACTAAGTTCTTATGAAGAAATGTCTAGGACCCAGTTACACTGTTCCTGATCTGTATGCCATTAGAGTGAACAAAGAGGATTCATATATAAAAATGTGGGTGCCCTCTGAAAAGCCAGCCAGTTATCTTTAAAAATCTTCATTATCTGTCAGTGTTGATAGCACATATTTGCTGTGTCCTCATAACGATAAGCTTTTTATAACATGGAAGCAGACATCACCCCCTGTCACCCTATAAGTACATTATTTCCCACTTTCAGCGTGGAAAACTTTCAATTCCCTTCCTTTCTGAATTTGGATATTGGTGGTGTGCTGTTCCTGCCTTCAACATACCCTTACAAAACCAGTATTCTGGTTGATCTCTTCTCCTAGGCTACGCAAAGCAGAGTACTACAGCTGGTCCTCCTCAGTAATATGTTTGTGTGGCTCATTTGCATAGCATTTGACTATGAAGAAGAACTATTTTGAGATTTTTTTTGTATGTGTGTGTGTGTTCATGACCATAATCTGCTCATTTCATCTCACCAAACTTTAGCATGACAAGTGACTAACCTGTAAATAAGGTTTGGTCCCAAACCTGAGCAAAATGGAATTCCTTTACCGTCTCTGGCTGGTAAGTTTGAGACACACCAAGGAAATTTATTTTCTATTTCTTTATTTCCCCCTCTACTCAGCTCTGGTGAGACCCCACCTGCAGTACTGCCTCCAGTTCTGGAGCCCCTATTACAAGAGGGATCTGGAGGTGCTGGAGCGTGTCCAGAGAAGGGCCACGAGGATGAGCAGAGGGCTGGAGCACCTCTCCTGTGAGGACAGACTGAAGGAGTTGGGGCTGTTCAGTCTGGAGAAGTGAAGGCTCCAAGGTGACCTCATTGCGGCCTTCCAGTATCTGAAGGGGGCCTACAAGAAGGCTGGGGAGGGACTTCTCAGACTATCAGGGAGTGATAGGACTAGGGGGAATGGGATGAAGCTGGAGGTGGGGAGATTCAGGCTGGACATGAGGAGGAAGTTCTTCACCATGAGGGTGGTGAAGGCCTGGAATGGGTTGTCCAGGGAGGTGGTTGAGGCCCCGTCCCTTGAGGTGTTTAAGACCAGGCTGGACGAGGCTCTGTCCAGCCTGATCTAGGGTAGAGTGTCCCTGCCCATGGCAGGGGGGTTGGAACTAGATGATCCTTGTGGTCCCTTCCAACCCTAACTGAAACTATGAAACTATGAAACTAGTAGTAACAGCATAAATGTTTTTAAGGAAAACCACTCCACCAGCTGTTTCCTTTGCCCTCTTACCCCTCAACTCACTTCCAGATATGTTCTCCAGCTGATCATTTTGTTGCTACAGTGATTGTGGTATGTTTATTTTTGCCATTTTAAGTGGTATGTTATCTAAAGATTTTAATTTACTGGAGAAGCTGAGTTCTTTTCAAACCTTTTTTGTTTTTTTCACTAAATGATCATCTTCTCAACATTGGCCCATTATAGTGACATTTACTACATTTCATTGCAATAAAACTTTCAAAGAGTGGAAAAAAAAGAAAGGACTGATGGATGCTGAGCTAAGTGAACACTGCAACTTTCCTGTGTTTTGTCAGAGTGCAGCAAACACAAAGCAGTATTTTGTGCTGCTCCTTTTCTGGTGAAAGAGCTATTAGAAAAGTGAATTTCCAAATGTGGCTCTTTCCATATGCATTGAAAATATTTCAGCCACCAGAACTTTTGCCAATGTTGTTTCTCCTCTTAAGATCCTTTTCAAAGCAGTAGTAGAATTTACATTATCACAGAATCACAGAATGTTAGGGGATGGAAAGGACCTCAAAAGATCTTCCAGTCTAACCCCCCTGCCAGAGCAGGATCACCCATACCAGATCACACTGGAACACATCCAGGTGGGTTTTTAATATCTCCAAAGAAGGAAACTCCACAACCCCCTGGGCAGCCTGTTCCAGGGTTCCATCACCAACACATCATGGTGACATGGAGCTTCCTATGCCTCAACTTCCACCCATTGCCCCTAGTCCTGTCATTGGACATCACTGAGAGAGCCTGACTCCATCCTCTTGGCACTCACCCTTTACATATTTATAAACATGAAAGAGGTCACCCCTTAGTCTCCTCCTCTCCAAATTAAAGAGCCTCAGCTCCCTCAGTCTCTCCTCTGCGCTGGACTCTTTCAAGCAGTTCCCTGAGGTCCTTCTTGAACAGAGGGCCCCAGAACTGGACACAATATTCCAGATGTGGCCTCACCAGGGCAGAGTAGAGGAGGAGGAAACCCCATTTCCCGTTTCATTTGGATCACATATAAGT
This sequence comes from Colaptes auratus, assembly GCA_015227895.2. NCBI lineage: Eukaryota > Metazoa > Chordata > Aves > Piciformes > Picidae > Colaptes > Colaptes auratus. The sequence goes on from CM037642.1 coordinate 12,485,589, forward strand.
TTAGGAATGTAGTGAGGCTTCTCTTTTCAAGACAAATATAACACCAGTAGTAGTAATAATAGCCATGCAAATAATCAGATAGCAGACAGGGTTCTAATTTGTTGATCCTAAACAACACTAGATTCTGTGCAGGCAGAAAACAGCAAGTGAGCAGACATTACACTGTGATGAATTGTGCTGACCTATCCAGTAGCCAAGTATATGGAGGAAGGTGAGAGCAGGAAGTGAAGAAGAGAGCAGGAAGAAGCCTATCAGCCCACTGGCCAATCTCATCTAGTTCTCTTTGAACTCTTGTTGCTTCCACTTCCTTGTAAAAAATGAGCTCCAAACTAAAGAAACCACCAAAATATCCAAACAATACATGTACAACAAACTACAATTACTGAATTAATTGCTCTTTGGACAAATCAGCTTCCTCCATGCAAGAGACTAATCTTGTCTCTCTTGATGTGAATCAACAAAGATAAAACCACCTTTGCTCCTCTCCCAGACAATAGCTGCCAAGGGAGGGGATGGTGAGCAGAGCCACTGGATAAGGACTCTCTGGAATGTGCATAGACAAGATCATCTCTACCCATCAGCTACCTGGGAAAGGGAAGGTGGTGAAAAGGACAATGGATTCACCACCTGGACATATACCTAAAAAAAAATGTGGCTAAAAACTGTATAAAACACCTGAGCAATGCCTGCTCAAGAGAAGAAAAACATCAAAGAAAATACAAGGACAGAAACAGGAGAAAAAGACATCACCATGTAGCCTGGAAGCAGCAGATCAAGAGGAACCATCTCCCTGTGTCCTAAGTTCCGGCTGCAGTAACTCATGGGGCTGAAAAGGCTGCTCATAGAAAGGACTTAGACTTGGACTTTGGAATCTCTCCCTCCCCTCCTCCAGTGGAGGACAGCACAACCAACAAGGATGACATCTCCTCCAAGCCAAAGTGGCAGCAGCCTTCCTCCACAGACCCAAACTGTCTTGGGGGTTGGGGGGTGTGGTAATATAATTCCTTTGCTCCTCTCTCTCCCTCTTCTCCCTCTCTCTACTTTTTCCCTCTCTCTCCCTTCTTCTGTTCCATCCACTTTATTCTGTTAATAAATAGCCTCACTGTTGATATTTTGCCTCATTTGTACCTCTAATTTCATAACACAGCAAGAACTGAGTCTGTTTCCCTCTCTGAACTGAGACACTCCAATACCCTAGAAGGAAGGTAAAGAGAATGCAGTATTAAGCTATTCTTTAATATTTGAACTGCATATTTTCCCCAATTCAAATTTGCTGTAATATCTGAGAAATGGCCATTTATTCAAGTGACAGGCAGACTGTGAGAGACTCAGGCTTTAAGTTTGCTTCAACTAAATACCTAAAGATTTAGATAATTATTCAAAGCTGACCCAAACAGTTTGAACCTCTTCAGTCAGCACCCCTGGCTGGACACCTCACAAGAATATGGAGGCTGTCTTGTGACATGTCCAGTACTTCCTGTTTCTGGTTAACATTTTGGCATTTCTCTGCTCCTGTCTCAGTATTTTGGCTTTTATCTGTTCCTGTCTAGGTATTTTGGCTTCCCTTGGTTTCTGCCCCAGCTGGAAACAAAAAGTGCAGATCTATGTGAAAACACAAAACAGTGAATGATGCAGCTAAACTGAATGTTTCATATTCTCAAAGTTTTATTCACCTTCAGATTTTGAGAAGAGGAAAAAACTTTGGTTGCCTCTTGGGCTCTTTATCCCAGACCCACATGGTTCTCCTTACTGCAAAGACTCTGAGAACAGCATCTTCTTGTTAATCTGCGGCGGTTATGTGACATGACTTAGCGCTACGCCTTTTGCAATGGTTAAACCTCCAAACAGATGCCATCAAAATCAACCAAATTTTTTTCTGAGAAAGGAATTGATCCATGTCTTCAAGCAGAAAGGAGAAAAAAAAAAAAAAAAGGAAAAGGAGAAAAAACACCAAAATTGGGTCAAGAGAGTTCCTACATGAATTTTTTAGGATAATTAGTGGGTTAGAGTTTCCTTGCAACAAGCGGGTATTTTCCAGCTGGCCAAGGGCAGCAGTGATTTCAGATCCAGCATGTCTGATGAGTTTCTAATGAAATCCAAACAATGTCTGCCCTGGCTCTTTGCAAGTAGAGAAGTCTGTGCTTAAACCCTGGAAGGCTCTTCTGTGTCAGCTTGGAGATTTGCAAAGGCTTGCAAGAAAAGAACTTCCCAGTGGGTCTAACGTAATGGCTGTCGGAACTGCTTGTTCTTCTCACCACACTTGGACACATATTCCCCAAAAACACCCAATCCAGCTCAAAATGAAGTCTGGCTCATAGGCTATGGCATGAAGGATCCAAAAGTAGCTGCAGCTGGTGAACCCTAGTGATCCTGGAAGGGTCCTTCAGAGCATCAAAGCATGGGTTAACTCACATCCTGGGAGCTCCCTTCACTGAGGAGTGGTCAAGTAAATAAGCAAGAAGATGAGGGATTTCCAAATAAATTGTATTACAGTGAAAAGGCTGCAAGAGGCTGTGGACTCAGTTATTTCTAATATTTATAATATCATTTCCAAAAATTTAAAGACCAGCTGCAAAGTTTTAGGAATGGACAAGTAAACCAATAAAATGAGCCGAAGTACTGATGTGAGGCCACCCAGGTTCGTTCTCTCGGTGGTTACCAAAGTAAATGTGGGATGTAGGAGTAGAGGTGTCTTCCCAGAATCGCCTCCTGTCTCAAGCAGGAATTTCATCCATCCTTCAGTGTTACCCACCATTGTCTCAGCTGTATGACTTGGAAGCTCTGGGCAGAGAACAAAATGAGAGGGAAGGATCAGCTGCAGAACCTGCTGCCTTGCAGGAAAGGGAGAGCGAGGCAAGATGCCAACAAGCAAGATCGGCTCCTGATGGAATCTTGCTCCCACAATGGCAGCAGATTCCAACTCCATCCAAATCTCCACAAGATGGGGAAGCCCCTTCCTCTAGGGATCCACCACCCTGCTGCCCTTGGGCAGCATCTCCCCGCTCCCCAGAGCTCCCCCTGTATGCTTCCTGCACGCTGCTGTGAGTCAGTCTTTAAGGGCCAACAAATCCAGACCCTCTGGAAATGTGCCAAAATCTGAAGGTAACAGTATCCCAGCCCAAGGCATGGCTGGGTTCCTGGAGAAAAAATGGCCAGAAATTCAAAATTTGCCGTCTTCCTAATGATTTTTTTGGCAAGGGATGAAACCCAGAGTTACAGTCAACATGTAAAAGCTTTGCTCTGACTACACAATCAGTTATCTACTTACCTGTGAAATATTTATCATTATAAACAATAATATTAATGTAACATACTGAAAGGTAGTCAGACACCACAAACTGAGATTTTGGCCTCCAGTGAACAGCTCCATCCTGGCTGCCAGCAGGCCAGGACACCACTGCAAAGCCTGGTGGTGTAAAACTCAGTGCAGAGGGAGAGCATACCAATATTTAGCTATTATGATCCCAGGATTGGAAGACTGAGGTCTTGGCATTGGAAAACAGTTTTCTGGGAGGAATGATATCTCTCCTAGGAATTAATCTATACTGTGTAATAATGTGTGCATTCACATGCTACTGATGTCAGTGGAGAAGAGGAATGAACTGTTCAGTGAGGTTTGTCTGGATACTTCATTGTTATGATGCCTCATCTCCTAAGGAGACAGGTATTTGGTGGGTTCTTCCACCCCTCTCCTTTAAAGGTTTTCATGTATATGAGAGAAAAAGAAAGAAAAAAGTGGAGGGAAAAAGATTATCATTCAAGTGAAAATCTGAGTAAGCAAATGCATTTGGCTCTGACATACATGGAAAGTTTATTCTGGAGCCAGAGGTGGTTGTTCTGACCATAATTTTACACAGACAGTTACAAGCAGTCATCTTGGTGGGTTCATACCATTTTAATGTGAAGCACTTTAGTGTTTTACTTTTCAGTATTTTTCAATAAATAAAGCAGAATGAACTCCAGTGGTACACACTGCCAACTACTTTCCCAACCACTGCTCTTTACAGGGGATGATTTATAATATCAAAGATAAACGAAAGCATTAGGCTTGAAGAAATATGACTTCAGGTTTAAAAGTTCATTTTATGAGGTAGATAATCTTTAATATTCTTTTCAGGCCTCGTAAATTTGATTGCTTTTTCCTTAGTTCTTTAATTGTCAGAAAGGCAAAGAGCTCAGAAATACAGTTGCATTCGTGTGCCCATGAGTTTCTAGTCGCTGCTCTGCCTTGCTGCAAGCACTCAGGCCAGTCTTCATAGGTGCTGAACATAGGTGTATCACTACTGCTGTTGCAGAACACCTATTTTATTTAACACTTCCTTGGCAAAAGATAATCTAAGACCCTGATAAATTTTTCATCCATTCTAAGAAGAACACAGCACCTGATCCAGTTTCATGCCAGCTGCTAAATAAAGGCACCATTCGAAATAGTCCAACGGAGAGCTACGAGGATGATTAAGGGGCCTGAACATCTTTCCTGTGAAGAAAGACTGAGAACTGGGGCTGTATGGTCCTGAGAAATCTGAGAGGGGACCTTATCAATGGCTATAGATATCTGAGAGGTAGGTATTAAGATGAAAGTGACACTCTTTTTTTCTGTGGTGCCCAGTAATAGGACAAGGAACAACAGGTATAAGCTGAAACACAGGAAGCTCCACCTCATCATGAGAAGAAACTTCTGAGTCTCCTTCTCTGGAGACTGTCAAAATCCACCTGAATGCATTACAATACAATACAATACAATGACCCAGGTTGGAAGAGACCTTCAAGATCATCACATCCAACCTATCAACCAATCCAACCCACCTAAACAACTAGATCATGGCACCAAGCACCCCATCAAGTCTCCTCCTGAACACCTCCAATGATGGTGACTCCACCACCTCCCCGGGCAGCCCATTCCAATGGGCAATCACTCTCTCTGTATAGAACTTTTGTGTGGCCTGCCCTAGGTGATCCTGCTTTGGCAGGGGAGTTGGACAAGATGATCTCTAGAGGTCCTTCCAACCTTTAACATTCTGTAACTACAACCACTTGGGTTTTTTCACAGGCAAGGCACGTATCAAACTTGTGCCAGACTTAAAGCAGAGGGAACTCTCATATGCCAGCAAGCAGGCAAAGGGCAAAAGCTAACAGTCATGTTGTCACTTTCAACTTCCCACAACAGGTACTTGGGGGTGAGGTCCCAGTGTGTTTGGTCCCAGTTCACTGTTTCAGAGTTGCTCTGTCAGTATGTGGAAAGGCAAAATATAATATTCTGCACATATCACACAGGATCACAGAATCACAGCATGGGAGGGGTCAGAAGGAACCTCTGGAGACCACCTAGTCCAATCCCCTGTAAAAAGCAGATTTGCCTAGATCAGGTTGCACAAAAATGTATCCAGGCAGGTTTTGAAAGTCTCCAGAAAAGGAGACTCCACCACCTCTCTGAGCAGCCTGCTCCAGTGCTCCATCACTGAGAATGAAGGAGTTTTCTTTAAGTGACACCTCCTGTGTTCTAGTTTGTAACTGTTGCTCCTTGTCCTATGATGGGGAATCAGTGCCTAGAGCCCAGCTCCATTCTTTTGACCTCCACTCTTTAGATATTTACATGCATTGATAAAATCCCCTCTGTCTTCTTTTTTCCAGGCTAAACAGCCACAAGTCTCTCAGCTGCTCCTCGTAAGAGAGATGCTCCAGTCCCCTAATCATCTTCCTGGCCCTCTGTTGGACTATCTCCAGTAGTTCCCTGTCTCTCTTGAACTGGGGAGCCAAGAAGACTATAACTGGTTAAGATTCCATCTCATGCTTTGGAACTTTTAATTGCTCCATCTTTACATGTTTTAATTAATTATACATAAATCTTAGTTGCATTAAAAGTCATCTTCCTAACCTCCTTTTGAGTGACCTCGTGCTTTTAACATATTCTTACATGGTGCACTAGTACAAGGAGGGCATGAAGAGTTCAGCAGTTTTTTTTCTGACTAAGAGGGAGATGCAGCAACAAAAATTACAAACTCAGCTATTTCAGCTTTCCAGCAAGGTTTGCCTAGTATTTAAGCCTGAAATTCGGTGTGAAACATATAAACATTGTGTTTCAATTTAATTGACATTCAGGGCTCAAGAAGAATGGCAGGACAATGGTTGTTAAGTGGAGAACCTCCATGTGCACCCTAAAATACAAGCTGAAAAAAAAACCCCAGGGTACTTCAGACTTTTTATCACCAGCAAAACCTAAACTATACTACAAAGTACATACACAACAAAATCCCATTTTAGGACCACAAAGTTCAAAAGTCTGTCTTGGAAGCCTGCCTATGAGGAAAGGTTGAAAGAAATGGTTTGGTTCAGACTTAAGAAGGCTTAGGTCAGACCTTATCACCATGTTCCATGGACCATACTTTTCCCAAGCAAGGTGGGAGTGTTGATCTGCGTGAGGGTAGGGAGGCTCTACAGAGGGACTTGGATAGATTGGATCAATGAGCCAATGTTCATGGGATGAGCTTCAAAAAGGCCAGGCTCTGCACTTGGGTTACAACCCCAAGCAACGCTACAGGCTTGAAGTGTGTCTGGAAAGCTGTCTGGCAGAAAGGGACCTGCTGTTTTATAGATGTTTGTATTCTTGTGCACAACTTTCATTTGTTGTTATATGGATGGTAGATTCACCCTGAGCACAGCTTCCAGGGCAAGATGTAAGCAGGTGAAGACTTTTATTACATTATACAGCAAAAGTTATCTAGTCTATCAGAAGGCACATGTGCCACATCTTAATTGGTTATTTTCCACTGGCATGTGTGTAATTAAGGCATACAATAGGCTAAAATAACAAAACAATAGTTTAACACATGCAACCAGATTCTGCCTAATTTCTCTCCTTCAGTTACAAGAGTCAAAGACGAAACATAGCATTCTCTAGTTCGAGCAAAGGCAAATCTTCATAGCCTTCCAAAGCTATCCGAAAGCAGCTCTTCTCCCACAGGGACCTGGGGGCTCTAATCGACCAGCAGGTGAATATGAGCAAGCAGTGAGCCCAGGTGACCAAGAAAACCAGTGACATCCTGCCTGTATTAGAAATGCTGTGTCCAGCAGGAGTAGGGAAGTGATTGTCCCCTTGTGCTCAGCTCTGGTGAGGCCACACCTCGAGTATTGTGTCCAGTTTGGGGCACCTCAATATAAAAGCGATGTGAAAGTGCTGGAGCAAGTGCAGAGGAGGGCAATAAAGCTGTGAAGGGCCTGGAGAATAAATCTGTTGAAGAGCAACTGAAGGAGCTGGAGCTGTTTAGCTCAAAGAAAAGGATGCTGAGAGGAAACCTCATTGCTGTCTACAACTACCTGAAAGGACATTGTAGAGTAGCTGGTGCTGATCTCTGCTCCCAGATAATTAGTGATAGAACAAGAGGGAATTGCCTCAAGCTGCAACTGGGTAGGTTTAGACTGGACATTAGGAAAAAACGTTCATGGAAAGAGTGGCCAGGAATTGGAATGGGCTGCCCAGGGAGGTGGTTGAGTCACCAGCCTTGGAAGTGCTTAGAGGTCATTTGGATGTGGTGCTTGGGGATATGGCTTAGGGGTGAACCTTGTAGAGCAAAATTATCAGTTGGACTTGGTGATGCTGAGGGTCTTTTCCAACCTGAATGTTTCTGTGATTCTGTGAAACAGTCTACCACCCATTCCTGCAAAGCTGTAGGTGCAAGAAGAGGCATGACTGTGGGATTACTTCTGAAGAAGAGCTTGGCTTCTGTAGACAGGGCATAAACTTCTAAGCACTCCAGGATGATGCTTTTTTTTTTCTCCTGCCATTGCAAGGCAACACTTCTGATGTCTCAGTTTAATTCTGCAGCCTCTTTGAAATCTTCTTGTCAGTTGGGAGCTCCAAGTTCAGCATGACGGCACATTAATAGTGAGCTCAGTAGTGACCAAACAGCTAAGTAGTGTCTACACCACACAAGTTCAGAAAACATCAGAGCATCCTCTGAGCCTTTCTGCTTCTAAAAATGTTGCCTAAAAAGGCAGCCAAGACTTACACCTAAGGGACATGTGAGATCTGTTATCATTCTATGAGAAGGAATAGGATCCAAAAGATGACTTTCCCTCTCCACACACTGTGAGGGCAATAGTTTAACGATTCTAGCATTTGTAACTGTCTATAAAACTAAAACCAACAACAACAACAACAAACCACCACACACAAAAAACCACAAAACCAAACAAACAAATACACAACAAAGCAACCAAACAAAACAAAGAAAATAAGGATATTTTTCTGATTACTGTAATATAGTTCTAGATGCCATTTAATGGGCATAATTTTACCTTCAGACCAGCCTTGAGTCAATGGAGCTTCCCATTGTCATTATTCCCACCAGCTGTTGAATTGCTCAAATAACATGCAAAGATCTTAATTTTTCCCAGAGTTTAAAGGGGGGAACATCTATGCACACATGTGCTTGTGTGCACATGAGAGCAAGGGAGGACAGGAGGGCAGAGGTGAAGGAAAGGAGTAAGGTTATGAGGTTAGCTCAATCAACAATTAGTGACAAGCACTCTTGTGGCACCTGTGACAACCAAGATTGATCAGGTTTTTCAGAGCTCGAGATGTAAGGCATTTGGCAAACTCTGATCTCTTAATTCAATTGATTCTTTTCCAAGAGTTTTTAAAAGTGATGACCTTTCCAAACCTAATTAGATAGTAGGAATCAGAAAGAGGACACTGAAGATTTTTTTTTTTCTTTAAAAAAAGGAATTAAATTGTTTCTTCATCTTCACAACCTGGGATTTATGAGGGAATTGCACTGGCTTTGTAGCAATGTAAAATAAATAGACATTAGATGATGACAGGGAAAATAGAATTGCTGCCAAAGCTAAAAAGAGCTTGGCAAAAGAAGAAAGAACTACTACATAGTCAGTCATTCTTTGCTGTACAAACCTTTTCATAAGGCACAGAAAAGAGATATACAGAAATAATGGACCCTTGCTAAAAGATGAAAAGGACTTTCTGTAGCTTACATTCTTCACCAGCAAGGGCTAAGATGCATCTCAGTTGCTACAAAATCTTATTGTTCTCTTTCGTCATTCAGAAAAGTGATTACAGCTTGCAAGGAGCATTTACAGCCTGAACTTTTAACATCAGAAATAAATAACTAAACAAGGGGTCAGGAGGAGAACAAAGTTCTTATGAGCATAAATACATTAAAGACATATCAGTCAAAGTCCATTCTCATGTATTTCCTTTATCACGGTGCTGTTCTGAACTAGGCAGAGTGGTTTTTCACAGTGAACTGCAAGTAAAATTGTGTTTCCCTGTTTGACACCACTGGAAATATATTCATATACAGAAAGTTTGCATTTTTGAGCATTCAAAGAAGTTGTAGATGGAAGTAAGGTATTTCCAACCCATTATTCTCTTTTCATCATCCTGATATAATATAGGAACTATCTTGTAGGGTTATTATACATAAGACATAGAATCACTAGAAATAGCTTCATATAGCCTTATACTTACTTCTGCTGGCTTAAATCATGAGAAAAGATGACCAATGGTAGAAAGCATCACAAGGAAGTCAGCTTGAAATGTATCTTGCCCTTCTTGCTTGTACAGCAGCCTGAGATTCGTCTCAGAAAACAGATGTTACATTGCATTACAACAAGCTGCCTCACCCCCCATGCTACCACAGCTACACCAAGACTCCTTCAAGTGCTTTCCATTGTGTGGAGTGAGGTGAAAGCTACCCATTTTTTGCAGTACACCAGAATGATTTTAGTTTGGTGGGTTTATGGGTTTGAACCTGTCTCCTACACCAGCGAATTCCAACTAAAGTTTAAAAAGTGGTAAAAGGCTCAAGGCTAACTAAACACTCAGTGTTTTCATGAGAACTGCCAGTTTACTAGCAGGGGGACCAAGTCTGCACTTAAAAAAAACAACAAAAACAAAACTCATGCCTACTTAGAGATACTGTGAAATCCATCCCAGCATCTGAACTGGGAATTTAAAAGATTCCCTGATTTTTTCAGGAAAAATCTGGAGAGATCTTAACTGATCTGCTACCATTCCCAAAATGTCTCCAACACTGTGTTCTTGATGCTGATCTTTGCACCCCCATTAAATAAGAGGCATTGCTGAACTCAGAAGTCTTAAAGCACCACGCTTCAGTTCTCTGCAAAGTTCAGTATGTATCAAATAATATAGACTAGACTAGACTAGAGAGAAGAGAAGAGAAGAGAAGAGAAGAGAAGAGAAGAGAAGAGAAGAGAAGAGAAGAGAAGAGAAGAGAAGAGAAGAGAGAGAAGAGAAGAGAAGAGAAGAGAAGAGAAGAGAAGAGAAGAGAAGAGAAGAGAAGAGAAGAGAAGAGAGAAATTAACCAGGTTGGAAAAGGCCTTCGAGATCATCAAGTCCAACATATCACCCAACACCATCTAATCAACTCAACCATGGCACCAAGCACCCCATCGAGTCTCCTCCTAAACACCTCCAGTGTTGGTGACTCCACCACCTCCCTGGGCAGCCCATTGCAATAGCAAATCACTCTTTCTGCAAAGAACTTCTTCCTAACATCCAGCCTAAACCTCCCCTGACTTTTTCTCACCTGTAAAGAGATGATCATGCAAAGGTCAGGTGGTGTGACTTCTGCCTAAACAGACAGGACTTAGTCACTGTGCATATACTTCCAGATTAACTATAGTGTAGCTGTCTTGAAGTTAGAGATGTATCAAAGGACATTCAGAGCAGGGATTGGATTATTGGAAAGGGAGACTATTCATATAAAAATACTGGGGGGGGGGGGGGGGTGTGTGGAATCATTCTATTTGTCTTTTTCCACTGCCTTTTAAGGGAATTAATTTGAGGAGCAATAGTTCAGTCATTGCCAAGACTCTAAATTTTAACAACATGTAAAAGACACAAAGGAAGGTTTAAAGCAGAGAAAAGAAGAGTTCTCTTTTCTGAGGTGGCAAACTGCAAGTACAACAGCAAAATGTGCTACTATGAGGTATGGGAACACAAATGATTATATAAACTCTGTAGTTAAAATCTAGGTCTACTGAAGTCAAGTAGATTTTGCCACGCCAATTCAAGATTTTACCTGATATAAAGTTGGCAAAGCTGAAGAAAAAACCCTCAGTGAATGTGAAGACATGAAAATGGAGCACCTCCCCTATGGATAGGCTGCAAGAGTTGGAGCTGTTCAGCCTGGAGAAGAGATGGCTCCAGGGGGACCTTTGAGTATCTGAAGGGGACCTACAATAAAGCTGGGAGGGACTTTTTACAAGGGATTGTTGTGAAAGGATGAAAGAGAATGGGTTTAAGCTTGAGGAGGGTAGATTTAGACTGAATATCCTGAAGAAATTCTTCACAGTGAAGGGTGGTGAGACACTGGAACAGGCTGCCCAGGGAGGTTGTGGATGTCACCTCCCTGGAGGTGTTCAAGCCCATGTTGGCTGGGGCCTTGATCAGCCTGATCTAGTGGAAGGTGTCCCTGCCCACAGCAGGGGTGTTGGATCTAGATGATCTTTGTGGTCTCTTTCAACCCAAGCCATTCTGTGATGCAATGATGCTATGAAAGTGCATCATTCATTTCATATCATTTCATATATTAACCAGAATCTCTTGAATCCTTGGAAACAACCTATTAAACCGTTTCTTGACTCCTACTCTGATTGTTCTTTCCTAGGATTTACCTGCTTCATTCCATTATGCAGATTCATAAAGAGAAAAAAAACAAACAAACAAACATTCCTCCTGAAAATGCTAAAAGCCTTTCTCACACAGGACCAAGGGACTGCACATGGCACGGTTTCTGGACGAGGGACAAACGCCCGGAGCAGAGCCCAACAGCTGTTAATATGGAGGAGCTATTAAAGGGGATCTCCTGGTATTACATTGCAAGCTGTCATTTTCAGTAGTACTGAAGGTATCCATTGATGTAATGGTCTCAGGAGACAGGAGGGCTTAAGTAGTTTTTTGAGACGTGAGGGTATTGACCTGACCCACTCACAGCAGTCGAATTGTTGGGAACGTTGATTCATGATTTTACAAAGACCTCACTATTCTTATTCTCCAGAGTGATTATACACCTGATAAATGGTAAAAGCAACATTACTGGACCTCAGAGAGTTATTCTACTTTTAATGCATGCCATTATTAAGCCTGATAGCCTCTCTTATTGCTGTTTTGATAGCTGCCTGCTGTTTAAATGAAAGCACGACGTTTCCTGACAGCTCATGCACAGGTGGCCCTGGTTTCATTCTAAACAAGTCGAGGAGAAATTAATCTTAGTGAGGAGGGGGTAAGAGAGAGCTGTCAGTCCATGTCATACCAAATCTGAGCAGAGAATTTCACCTTGTAACAGGGAGAATGAAAGGAAGGGGCCCAGGGAGAAGATGGTGACAGGCAGCTCCATTTTATCTGCTTGCTTGCTCTGGAACCATGTCTGCTGAGCCTTATTATGGCAAGACAACCTCTTATAGCCCATCTGTGTAAAGGGTGTGGCATCTTATACTTGCAGGGATTTGAGATGAAAAGCAGTGACATCATTTTTGATGCTGCTTTTATGCAAACCACAGCCACAAGAAATGAATGCAGCTATTGCCATAGCTGAGTTACTCTTCCTGGCTATGTCAGGAAAGTCCATTTCATGAGTCTATGTCACTGTAAAAATAATGTTAATGCTGAGTAGAAGAGACCAATGCTAGATGACAGGCCCTATTCACTTGTATGCTTCATTACAATCTTAATGAAGGTTTGGCATCGACACAGAGGAATTGTCCTTTGATCTGTATATATGTACATGCAGGGCTTTAAATATTTGGTTTGAATTTCAAGGTCTCCTTGGGCTTTCCTAAAGAACCATAAAGCAAGCTTTGACCTCTTTTAGGACTATTTTGGCGCACATTGCCTTTGCTGAGGGAGTTATGAGCCTGACTGGGAAACTCAACAGGAACCACTTGCTGTTGAAGACACTCTGCTACTCAGGAGTCACTTCACCACCAGTGTGCCCTCCAGCAGCTATTCTTCTGAAGAATGTGATCTCCATTAATATATACTTAGCCCCAGCCAAATAATCAATAGTTGAAGTGCAGCCCATAGATAGCAATCTGAGCTCTAGAGAGGACAGACACCATCCTGATGTAGTCCTCTCTTCTGTGAAACTTTCACTATTTGCTAGTTTTAGGTGTTGTCCTTTCCATATGCAGAGCATCTGAATCACACTTCAGTGATACCAAGGACTCTCTGCTAACTTTTTAGGAGGCTTGGACACCTCTCTCTTCTACTTTGAATCACTGTGCTGCTCCAGATGATCATTTTTATCACTGTAGCATTCAGGCTAAGGATATCCAAGTGGGCAGATTGGCTTCTATGAACCTAAGCCAAAGACTGAGCTTGGATAAGAGAGCATTTGAATCCTCAATGGACTCTTACAGACCTATGGCCCCTGTAAGCCTGAATCTGCTACATTGGTCCCATGAGGACTGTGGTGACAGTCACCATAACTGCAATTGCTCTCCACACTTTCTTGTCTTGTTAATCCCTGCTTCTCTGGGAATGGACTGAGTCTCTTTGGCACAAAAGAGGGTTGGTTCTTCTCCAGGCATTTGTTTAGCATCTCCTTAGCACCGTCTTACCACAAACAAATCTCTGACCTGTCCTTACCAGTTTCTCTTTCAAAAAACCCAAAATCTTACTAATCCTCTTACTCACAGCAGCCTCTACACTCCAGTAAAGTTCAAGGGTGTGGCTTTGGCCTCAACTACAACCATGGTTTGGGGTTATATTAGTTAATTAGCTTTCTGCATTTATAGCCTGAGTGAGGGCAAAAGTTGCAAAGGTCGCAGGAAAGACATCTGGTCCTGGGAGAATTTCTGGCTGAGAGAGAAGCCACGAGTAGTAGAAAGCTTGTGAGTAAATCTGGAGAGGAAATCTGCCACCAGTCATCCGTTTGTGGATGAATTTTTACCTTATTTAGAATGGTTACAAGTCTTGAGAAGCTTCCCTGAAATTCACCTCTCATTTCAAGAGAATGTCTTCCTGTGTGTTTTTTCAGGCTCTAAATTACTACAGAAGTCCATAAAGAGCAGAGAGAACTCACACACAACTCCAGCCCTAAGAGTCTCAGGTGTCTCAATAAACAAGACATAGGCTCATGATTCCATTGGATCTTGCCTGATGTACTGGGAAAAAATTGGGATTGCTGACGAGGCTTTTGTGACTGCCAGTGCTGTGATCTGCTTTACCTTAGCATTTGCACCCCTCAGCTGAAGCCAACATTCCACTGCCATGGATAGAAGGAGCAATGACAGTTTCTGCTCCAAGAGTTTGCATCTTAAATAGCAAATACTAACACAGAGCTCATAGCCATTTGGCGGGTCGGTGATGATGCAGAATCAAAATCCAGAGCTCCGTGGATGTGCCTAACCCAGAAGACATTTCTCTGTTGCCAACCCAGGGAAGTCATCTCGCTGCTCCTATCTCCTGTGAGAAAACTGTTTTCCCTTTTGTCAATGCATGAAGTCTTACAGTAAATGTAAATATATAGAAATTGAACATTTATACTTGAAGTTAGCCTTGCTATCAAAGCCTTTTCTATCATGGCCACTCTAAAAATACAGTGAAAGGTTTGCCATGATCTGTGAAGACTGAATACTTTAGAAGCTGAAGAAAAAGCTTTTTGCCTTGCCTCTCCAAAACACTAGAATCACCCTTTTGCTTTTTTCCTATTTAGCTCCAAGGATTCTTTTTGCCAAGACACCTTGTTCCATTGTAAGATACACAGGCACTTTGACAAGGAATCTCTGCAACTCTTCTCCAAAGTGTTTATGTATCCTCCACTCAGATCAGAGGAATTTCAGGCTGCATGAGGATCTCTTCTTGTGAGTTTCCCTTTCAGGATTTGGCCTTTTGCAGGAGCTGGAGGTCTTACTGCCTTTTGTTTATTTTGAAAGCAGGCTTAAGGACTGATTCTGATCTATCTGACCCCAAGGTAAATCAGGAGAGCCACAAGGAAGAGAGACATTGCCTTCATGGAGAAGCACCAGAAATGTGGTCAAAATTTAATTCACACCAGTCACAGTATACTGAGAAGTCATAGATCTTGCTGTGAGGTCTGAAAACAGGTCCTGAGTGGAAAACAGTTTTTAAAATGCCTTCAGCCTTCCAGGGGAAGCTTAATGAAGAGTATACAGAACCAGCTACAGGAGACCACATGTTGCAATAGCTTAGACTGGGACAGCTACCCTGCCAGACACAAAGGGACTGCTATAGTGGTGCTGTCTGGTAAGTGGGTAGGGACTTTGTCTTGGTAGGGCCAAATGAGCCCCAGAACAAAACCCAGACAGACCCTCATGTGTCTAGACATGGTCCCCCTCTCCCCCCTCCTTCCTGCAGAAAGTCAGGGTGACGTGGGAAAAGGAACAAAGTGGACAGGACCATGCATGTCTGGTAAACAAGCCTACTTCTGGGGTAAGGGCACGTGTACTGGCCACATCTCTTGCCTGACCAGGCCTATGGTTGTGCCTTTTACGGCCATAGCCTGGCACAACCCCTCCTCATTGGGTAACTATGTGCTGGCTTCAGTTGCCCTGTTGGCCCAATTGAATCTTGGGCAAGTTATATATGCAGGCTGATTTCTAGTTGACTTTGCCTTGCCTTGCTTCAACCTACTTGGACCTATCTGACTTGAAGTTGCCTCTAGTTATCTCTCCTTGAGTTGTCCAGTCCAGAGCCTGGGATAAAAGCCATGAGCCTACACACTGCAAGCTAGAGAAACCACGAGCCTTGGAGCTGGAGCTAAGCCTTGCTTCCCCTTGCAACCAGAATTCTGCCATGCCTCAGTTTACCCAGGAAAGCTGAGTGCCCTTTGTGAAGAACGTGTTGTACAGCCCGCCATCCACTGGAGCCAGACCAGCCCCGAGACCACATGGCCTTTCTTGGTGGCAACCTGCTGTGCTAGCACTGCAAAAGAGAGCCCCAAAGCCTCGACAGCTACTACACAGCAGCAGCACTCCCCACTTGGGTGGAATCAGCTGTGAGTAATTAATTCATTGCCTCCTTTGGCTTAATGATTCTTGTCGAGTCTCCCCCCACCCCGTGGTCGAGCACCATGTTGCTCCCAGGGATTCTCTCTTTATTTCCTCCTGGTTTGCATAGAATTGTTGAAATTGTTATATTTGCCTAAATACTGCCCATTCACACTGTAAATATGTGTTCTAACCATACCTATTTAATATGTTTTGGCCTTTTTTTTTCATATTAATAAGAAGTTATTCATATTTTTATTAGTATCCATTTGCCATATCATTTATAAATTCAATACATTTCCATAACTGACTTCCAGATCACATACACCTTCTTTGGCTACACCCATACTAGTAAACCAACCAGGGCCAGCACATAGACTTGGGCACTGTGGCTCTCTCTGCTGATCCATTGCTAGCATGCCACACAGTAAACCCACGCAGTAAACACACTCCCTTCTGTATCTATGTTGTTAGGCTGTCCTGTGCCAGCTAGCACTCCTGGACACTGTTGAAGGGAGAGCACAAGGCAGGAACTGTTCCCAAAAGTCAGGACAGATGAGTCCATTATGCTGAGGAGAGACAAAGAGAGTTTAGCCATATGGATGTGAGCCAGTCCATTTGCTCTTGTTCACCCTGCCTGTGCTGTGTGGTAGAGGTTTTTAACATCCATAAGAAAATTTCCCAGGTATAACAGCCTGGATGCTGTGAGGTAGTGATCCATGCCAACACTGTCATTACCAGTTCTCAACAAACATTGTCTTCTATATTTTAAGTGGGGTCACTTTTGCTTCACAGAGAATGCTCTCCTTGGCTGCATGTAAATCTCATTGCTAATAGCTAAGCTTCCCTTTTTCTTCTAAAGTATGCAGCTGTTCCGATTGTTGTCAGGCCTGCATTTGGGGATTATCACTTTTATTTCTGATTAAAATATCTACATGGTAGTGTAATTGAAGCAATTGGTCCAAAGTAAATGCATTGGTTGTGGTTTTCATTATCAGGATTATCTTCCCCTCTCCCTCACACCCAAAGCAGTGAAATCCTTCCCTCTCTAGCAATATAAAACCGCATCAATGTGCGCAGCAGATTTTAAACAGTTTACTGCTCACTACCCATTAAGCTATTTTACAAACAACAATGGAACAGGAAATAACAAAGCATGCTCTTCAGATTAATACTTGGGCTAAAACACTCCGAGTTTCTCTGCAGTTCATAAACTGCTCCAGCTGTGCATTCACGGTTTATGACATCTCAAGAACCGTACTCCTCAGCAAAATTCAAACCTTCTCCACGCTTGGGGACTTGCTGCGCCCCCGTGGGCTCTATTCGGCCGCAGAGGTGGCAAAGACGCATGGTGGTGCTGAAGGATGCCAAAACCCAAGTTAGCTCCCAGGCTGGTGAAGGGAAGCCATCCCAGCACAGGAGAAATAAGGAACGTTTATTTTCTCCTCACGCTAACTACGAGTAATTCAAGGGAAGCGCTGATAATACTGATGCTGCAAAGATGAACCTTGCGGTGTCAAGAGGCACCTCTTGGGCTGGAATGGTGGAGGAGTACTGCCACCTCTTGGCTAGATGCGAAAATGACGGTGTCCAAGGGAAGACAGATCCGTCACTGTTGTCCCTTAACGGGGAGAAGGAGGGGGAATAAAAATATCTGGTTTCTTCCATGCTTGCATTGCTAACTAGTACTTGTACATGTGAAAATTAGTAGTGCTTACCGATTTGGCTACTTCTGAGGCACTATCCCAAATAAAGGTGCCAGAAAAACACTTTAAGAGTTATTGTCTCACAGCAAGAGCAAGCAGCAAACTCAGTTGATGTAAAGCAATCCCTCCAGCCTTTCAATGCTGGGCTTATCCCAAGGCAATGACATTCGTGGGGAGATTTATGTTATTTTGTTACAAGGTGATGGAATTCTTCCAAAGGAATAAATTACGTATCAGTGCTGCACTGATGCTAGGCAGGTAATGATAGTCTCAGAGGGGACTCAACAACATCTTGCAAACATCTGTGGTCATTTGTGTGACTGCCAATTAACCTGTGGTTGGTCAGGTAGATGAGGATGGCTGGATCTTAGGTTCTGGAAGTTAAGAAACTTTTAAGAAAATATGGAATGTTTCCAGATGAATTCTTAAGGGTCTTCATAGAAAACCAAAACTGCAGGGTGTTCTGTGCTGCTCTGTGAACCATCAGCTGTCCAGCTGTCATTGCTTTCACTAAATGTAGGGACAATGGTAAGGCAAGAGTTTAGCGATGCAGGCTCATTCTTCTCTGCCACTGACTCAGAGAGAATCTTCAAGTCTGATTTTGTGTCTATGCTTCAGCCTCCCCGAGCAATGAGGATCCTTAGGGATTCTCAATGTGTACAGTCAAAGAGTTGTAGCTAGTGCCAAGTTATGATCAGCTCCTATGCCCAGGCAGCTCAGTGCCTTGGGTTCCTAACACGTACAGATCCTGCCGGTTAAAAAAAATGAGGCTTGGTTTGTGCCTGCCAGGAGAGCACTATCATTAATCAGTCAATCTGGAGAGCAGGAAAGGAATGTGTGTGGTCTGAACTGTGTACCTGGAGCCACTTAAATCCATACAAGACAAGGTGTATATATATGTGACTATGCGGTGCGTGTAAGTGTGCATCCACAGAGATAAATGTGCTGAAAACCATGACTCACACACAGAGTGCTTCAGCACGTCTCACAACCATGCTGTGGGATCATTAAGCCATGCTTTAAAATACAGATTGCTTGTTTGTTTGTTTCAATTATTGTTAAGTTTTTCATCCATACTCTTCAGCAACTACTTCACAACTATTTCTAAGTTTATTGGGAACTGAATTCAGGATAGAGGACACCGTGAACTTTCTCTCATATATCTCCATTAAACCTTCCAAAAAGGAGAGTTTAGCACGGGAGACAAAGGGTTTCAGTCATTCATTTTGTTGATGTAAGTCTATCAGTCACTCAAAACTTCCTCCTGAAGTGAGCTGGCAAATGAAATTAGAGTTGTTTGTTTGTTTGTTTTTAATAAGAGAACTTCATATTGCTGCTCAAATACACACTATAGAGAGGAGGTTTTAAGAACTTCCTTTTTATTATATATATTTTTTTATTTTAGTTTTTCTGATAATTGGCCAAAACATCAGGAGAGGCTTCAGTTTTGCAGGAGGGCTCCAAGAGCTGCTTGGCTCTTTCCCTCCCTATGGGTATCAGTCTCATAGAAAGTTGCTCCCCGTGATTGTAAACAGGAGGGAAATAACCAAGACAAAACCAAAACCAAACCAAAAACAAACCACAATGAAAACCAAAACAAAACGAAAACAAATCTAAACCAAAACCAAAACCAAAACCAAAACAAATCTAAAACAAAACCAAAACAACACAAAGGTGTGTTGGGCAATGCAATAATGGTTTGTCAGGAAAAGCAAGCAAACTGTATCTGGGAAGCCCATATGTATTCACCTTCCAGAACTGCCATGAAAATGAAGCTTTTCAAGATGGGAAGCACTTCCTAGAGTGGAAATTCAGATTAAAATGCTGATTGGCCACAGCTTCACACTCTATAATGAAGTAGGAAAGTCTTTGCAATCCCTTGTTTCTCAGAAATCCTCCTCCTTGTTTCTGAAATGTCTTAGGGTAGCACGACTTAATTGTAGGTTTCCCTGTTTGTGTGCTTGTATAAATAAAATATGATTTTTATAAAGCATTTCTATGTTTTAGGCAAACTTACAGAAATAATTACAGCACCAAACCCAAAACTTTTGCAAGAGCAACTGTGCTACTTCGCAGAATCATCTGGCTTTGTGTGTGTTGCTGTGAAACACCCTCAGTCCCCTCAGGGCAACGAGGCTGGTGAATGGCACAAGCCCTACGAGGAGACCTGAGGGAGCTGGGATAGTTTAGCCTGGAGAAGAGGAGGCTCAGGGAAGACCTTATTGCTCTCTACAACTACCTGAAGGATGGCTGTAGCCAGGAGGGGGTTGGTCTCTTCTCCCAGGCAAGCAGCACCAGAACAAGAGGACACAGTCTCAAGCTGTGCCAGGGGAAGTTTAGGCTCAAGGAGAGGAGAAAGCTCTTCAATAAGAGAGTTGTTAGCCATTGGAATGTGCTGCCCAGGGAGGTGGTGGAGTCCCCATCCCTGGAGGTGTTCAAGAGGGAATTGGACGTGGCACTTGGTGCCATGGTTTAGTCATGAGGTCTGGTGACAGGTTGGACTTGATGATCTTTGAGGTCTCCTCCAACCTTGGTGATTCTGTGATAGATGCAGAACATGTTTAACCAGTTTTTACAAGACACTTTGCAATAAAGAGTGAGGCTGTACTTTCATGTTCATGTGTCAGACACAGATCCATGCTGTATCTTGCCAAGCTTTTGTAGCCTTTGAATACACACAATATATACATGTGTGTGTGTGTGTGTGTGTGTTTTAGTAGTACTAATTGCCTGATGATACATTCTTCCACTTGCTATTCATCCCCTCAGGAGGCAGATGTTTCTAGCATGTACTAAGGTGAGGCAGAGCACACAGCTCAGACTTAGGGACAGGGTGTAATCAAGGCAGCTATAAAAACAAGAAGGTTTCTCAGGTTTACCTGAGCTCTTAACAGGCACAGCACAATGTGATGGTGATGGGATTGACAAAATCTGACCCTCTCTTTCTGTGCAAGAGCCTGAAAAAAAAGGTGTACTTTGCTTCAGGGCAGGTTGATTTTCACTCCTGTTTCACTTCATCTTTGAAATTATGAAGGCAATTGGAAAGAATAAACTGAAAAACTGCAGCATTTGGGCTTCACCTTTCAGTTCTGCAAACAAAAGTTTGGTTGTCTTATCTGCTTAGATATATGGTTACTTTCTCTTCTTGTTTTAATAATAGAGGCTTCATCAGTACTCAGGGTGATACAAGTAACTCATGAGATGGCCTTGTTTACAAACAGCAGGAGGATCCAGTCATAATTTCATTTCTATAACGTGCTGCTTTGGTTAAAAGAAACCTTTATTATCTCAGACACAACATAACATTTTGAAAGGCTCACACCTCCTAAACAGATACTCACAGCTGCCACTCTGTATCAGCGCTCTCCTAGTCTAACCACATCACTTTTGCTTCTTTCACTAAGCAAAGGGAGCTCCTCAAGACAAACACACATACACACACCCCTCCCTATCTGACTGGCTTTTGTTACGAAAATCAGAATAATTTTAATTTCTATATGTGATTTTTCACCACTTGAGACCTTTGCATCACACTCAGTCTGAGCAGGAAATCCACAAGGCAGAGGTTTTGTGGCCAGGGACGCCAGTTGGTCCTTGTGCACTGCCAGGAAGGAAACTTAACATGGAGCAGAGGATGTGTGGATCTTAGCAGAATGTTACCCCTTCAGTAGGTCCCCCTGGTCAAAAATATGTAGTCTATGCATGCAGAAGGATTAAAATACACTGAAGAGATCATTGCATTTTTCCTCACAAGAATTACTCTCTGCACTGTGAAGGTTCAGACACTACTTACTACAAGCCTCCTTCTTCTGGCTTATTTTTGTTGAGCAGCACCACTGAAGCCAGTGCTGTGTGAATAGCATTGATATAACCCTTGGTAAAAGCCTACAAGACCCTGTGAGATGAGTAGTATTATTATTGCTTCTGAGTTCCAGGTGAGGAAATTAGCACAGCAAGGCTAATAGAGGAGACCTGACATTCAAAGTCTGTTGTTTTAATCCACCTCTAACTCTCCACTGTCCAGTGACTTAGGGTAATTGCCTTTCTAGACTTCCTGGTGAACTAATAGTCATCCCTTGACCCTGCCATCAATGTGTGCTCATGCCTCCCTGGCAGAGTAGTTTGATCACAGTATCACAGTACATTAGAGGTTGGAAGGAACCTCCAGAGACCATCAGGTCCAACCTCCCTGCCACAGTAAGACCCCTTAGGGTAGGCCACATAGGAATACATCCATGTGGGTTTTGAAAGTCTCCAGAAGCAAAACCAATTTTCCCCTCCTCCTCTGCTGATGTAGTCTCTTCCTCTTCCTGCATCCCTGAAACAGCTAAGATAGCAGGCTTGTTCTACAAGGCCCTAAAATGATATTTCATGCCCTAGGTTATGCTGCCCAAACTTAGATCAACACCCAAGCTAGAAATCATAAAAGTGAAGGAAAGGAGGCTGTTGGTTGAAAAACAAAAACACACACACCCTCAAACCTAGGGGGACTGGGGAGGCTGTGAGGGGCTTGTGGTATGCATAGGAAAGCAAGATTGTTTCTGCTTTAACTAGTAGTCTACCTGTGGGGAGAAGAAGGTATTGTATTGTATTGTATTGTATTGTATTGTATTGTATTGTATTGTATTGTATTGAGGTGGGTTGGATTGGTTGATAGGTTGGACGCGATGATCTTGAAGGTCTCTTCCAACCTGGTGTATTGTATTGTTACTGCTGGTGTTGATACTACTGCTTCCTTAACTGTTGCCAGGATACCTGAAACTGGGATGAGTACCTCTTGGCTGATGCTGTAAATCTGAGAAACCTAAACCCCAGGACTGGATCTCCTGAATCATCAACTCCAGTGCCTTGCTGACACAGGCAACCACACCATACATTAATCTATAAATAAATATAATGGAAGGATGTTGTTCAGCAGAACACTTTGTAAAAGGCATACATGCAGCAGAAGAGAAATAGGGCAGCTGGTGGAAACAGCACTCAGAAGGAGCTTCTGGCTCTGACCCACTAGACCTCAGGCATTCTGTGGGCTACAGACACTGAAATAAAATAGAACTGTATCATTCCTATTAAAAAAAAAAAATGAAAGTTGGCATCTTTCCACTATTGTTGGTTCTTTGATATCTTTTTATTTCAGTAAGAAAGATTCTAGTCTTCCAATGTTCTAGGGGAAAAATAATCAAGTGGATGAAGTCCTACAAAAACAGAAGAAACCACCCTTAGAATCTCACAAAAACTCTCAACTGATAAAATCCTAAATTTTTGTCCTCCTTCTGAAGGATTCATATGGAAAATAGAAACCCCCAAGCCCACACAAAGCTATTCCACAGCTCTAAGTATCAGACTGGCACAGCTCTACGGTAAGGTATAGCATTTTTATGGCATTTATTTATTTATCCAGCTGATGATAAGGACCAAGTTTTATATGGCTCTGTTTGGATCACTGTAACTGGTTAACATTTGAGGCTGTTAAAAACAAAATGACATTTCAATCACCTGAAAAGTAAATTGCATTGCTAAAGATAGTAGAAACTATAGGCTGTGACACTTATTTCTCCACGGCCTTTGTATCATTTATTCCTCATCTTGTGTTTTCGGCTTCTTTAATTAAAGCTGAAATTGAATGCACTTGTTTTAAGAGGGAGTAAAGTGGAAATGATTGATGAAAAGTAGCTGCAAGAATTGCCCCTCTCTGAAACCACTTGATTTGCCTGTCACAGAGGACTTTCCAAAGGCCAAATTAGAAGGGCAAAAACAAAGGAGCATTGTACGTTGAGGCTGCAGATGGTAGTCTGAACCACGGGGTCTAGGCAGATCAATTTCAGTATGAATTTATGGTGCTTTAAGGATATACTGTTGTTGTATTGATAACAGGGTAATTAAAGAGTCACTGTGGGTTGATTTTAAAATATACTAAGAATGAAACTTTGCAGGAGAGACTGAAACTTTTTTTTTGTCTTTCAAGGGACAGTGTGAGGGCACTTTTCCCTCTTGTGAATATCCCAAGTTGTCTTGCTGCTTTCAGGAGCTTTGATACTGGGCCAGTAATTCAGCACAGAATAATGAAAACAAGAGCTCTTCTAAAGTCCTGAGTCGTATTTTTGCTCAAATGCCTTTGAAATGTCTGAGGGTAGCATTTCTTCTCTGAGGTTCATCTATTTTAACTGCTTTTGTTGAGCTGAGCATGATTGGACTGAGTAATATTATCCAAGGCTCTCCAATGTTTGGGGTCAGTGTGATGTAGCAGTGTGCATTGCATAATGTTCCTCTCACGGTATCCCATCTGAGTATTGCTGAAGCAAAGGCAGACTGACCAGCAAACAGCATTCTGGACATTGTTTTACTTGGTTAAGGCTGATGCAGCATAGAGCAACCATAGGTTTTGGTGGATTCATATATTTACATCTCCCAGGCAACCAGCACCGGAACAAGAGGACACAGTCTCAAGCTTTGCCAGGGGAAGTTTAGGCTAGAGGTGAGGAGAAAGTTCTTCACAGAAAGAGTTGTTAGCCATTAGAATGTGCTGCCCAGGGAGGTGGTGGAATCCCCATCCCTAGAGATGTTCAGGAGGGGATTGGACGTGGCACTTGGTGCCATGGTTTAGTAGTCATGAAGTCTTGGGTGACAGATTGGACTTGATGACCTTTGAGGTCTTTTCCAACCTTATTGATTCTATGATTTGAATGACTGCAAGCTGTCTAGTTCTGAGATGAAGGGCAGCCAACATTCAGCCCGGTCTCAACAACAGATTTAAAGTCCATCTCAAAGACAAGACTGATGGGGACTAGATATATATTGGCCTATTCCTCTCTTTTTATATAATATGAGAAGGGGAGCTTGGGTCCATGGCACTGCACCCTGAGCACAAACACCAGCTCTGCTCTTAGTTAGCCTTCATTCTAATTAGGGGAGCAGCAGTGTGGGATATAGGTTCATATTGTAGTAACAGTGATGTTATCTAGAAGGAAAATGTAAAAAGACAACATGAACTCTGTTTCCCCAGGATGGGATGGCAGGAAATTTGAAGAAGGCTACTATGGTTTAGATTTGACCGTAAAGGACACAGGAAATATTTATTTAGAATTAGAATTAGCACCTGCTCCTTCAGTGGCGTGGAAAGAACTGCTGAAAGGTGCTATTAAGGAAATGAGTGGGTGGAGGTCTGGGAGGTGACTGGGAGACCTGAGAGCTGGCTAGGAGCTCTTTGCTAAGGTCCTGTTTGTATTTGTGGGGGCAGGAGAAATTGCAGGGAAAGTGCCCAAGGATGTTGTGTCTGTATAGGCCTTCGCAGGATTTAAGCAAAATATTATTAACTTGAAGGCACCTTTACAGTCCCTGTGAGGATCTCCTAGCACCATATTCTGCTTTCTCAGAGAAGTGGCTGTCAGGCTAATTTATGACTCTTCTAGATCTAGGATGAATTATGCAGTGATTCTCTCCTAGTGATGAAGGCATAATGGACTGTGCCACTTGGCAGCTCTTACAACAACCTCCCTGGCTCTCCAACAGGACCTTTTGTTGTGTTGACAAGAGGGAGCTGCTGCTAAGAAGTCCTACATCAGACAAACTCTTATCTGGAGTAAGGTTAATCTTCAGTACTCCTGCAAAGGAAAGAAAAATTAACCTGTCTGTTGCTCAGTATCTATAGTACAAGTGCAGTCCTTCAAGATCTGACCATAATCACTTCTTTTAGTGGGATTCATCTTTCCTAATTTTAACGGGCTACAGTATAGATGGCTACATCTGAGCTAGTCAGGTAATCACTCCTTTAGTGGTCTGATACCCAGTAGTTATCAATGGCACTCTGAGGTATGTTTCACCTGATCCCTGACTCTACTGACTGTGCTGAGGAGATTCTCTACTGCCTGTGAAAGGAGTCTCAGTGATGAGCTGATATACAAACCTATTTTGCTGATCTCTGCAATTAGCAAAGATGAATCTCAATCTCTGACCACACATTCACATTTCAAACATGTATAGTCTCATGAAACATATCAGGTCATGAGAAAACAGGAGAAAGAAATTAGGACCTGCACTCAGGGATGGATTTTACACATTAGCTTCTCCATTTTATGTTCAGGCCCCTTCAGTACCACATTTGGATTGGATTTGTAGATAAAACTTCGCTGGGCCCGTATTTCCTCTTCATATGGACAACCGTGCATGGACAAAGCACAGTCAGTACCTTGTCTTTGCAGGACTACATTTCATCATCAATTCCAACATATTTGAAAGAGAATTATCCAGTCTTTCCAACATATTTGAAAGAGAATTATCCAGTCTTTCCAACATATTTGAAAGAGAATTATCCAGTCTAGGAAAAAAATGTATATAATTTCTTCTTCCCATAACCAAGTGAGAAGCAAAGTCTGAGCTACGCCTCTCAAAAGCAGTGTTCACCCTGTATCCTTGGTAGAATACCTATTTGCTGGCTATCCTTTGAAGAAGGACACAAGGTACTCACTTTAACCATTATGGGTTTGTTTTAGGGGAGCTTGGGTTATGTAAACAGGAGAGCAATGTTTTCTTCTGTCAACCCACACATTGCGCAACAGCTCTCACAGGCTCTACCAGGAGACAAACAAGCAGCAAACTAGCAAGGAGAGAAAGGAGAGAAAGGAGCTCTGTCTTCAGAGCTCTTTCCAGCTACAAGCAGTGGTGTGTGCTGCCTACCAAGCATGGAGCAGTGGCATACTGGAGGGTGAGATGGGCTTACCAAGGGAAAAAGTCAGGTGAAATTTGATGCAAAGTAGATTGGTGGACAATTCTGCAATAAAGAGTTTGTTTTGAGGCTATTGACTAGCTCAGCTTTTCCTGTGAGCTATTCTCCTCAGATAACAAACAGAAGCCATGAGAGTTAGATGTGATGTGGTCCAGTAAGCTGCTCTGACAGGGCCTCTTCATAAGGCATCTGTTTTATCTCATGTATTACTTTCATTGCCCTTGCCTTAAGTCTCTCTGTCCCTCTGCAAATGCAGGGATCAGAACTGTACCCTCCACTGTAGATGCTGGTGGGCAGTTATCAGAATGTGCTAGAGTGACCAGAGAAAAGAACTGTGTTGCAAACAGCCATGTAGGTGGAGAACAACTCTCATTTGAACTTTTGTTGTGTGGTTGTGTTGCAGCCACCTTCTTTAAGCGGCAAGTTTGCTAGTTACACAACTAAAGCTTTGTGGCTTAGGCTGTGGACTTCTAGCTCTAGCTGTGCCAGTGCAAGAGGTTACTGCTTGTACCTGCTGTAGGCTGCTGTTCCTCCAGCTGGCAGCTAAATTACCCATATGAGTACACGTTACCCTGTTAAAATCAAAATGTCATGGATGGGCAAAATCTGGTTATTTAAATACGGACCTGAGCTCCTGTCTTGTCATAACAGTACCCAAGCTGAAGGTTATTACAACCCCAGTTGTGCTGACTTGATGGGGTACTTGGTTGCATGGTTTAGTTGGTTAGATGGTGTTGGATGATGGGTTGGACGCAATGATCTTGAAGGTCTCTTCCAACCTGGTTTATTCTAGTCTACATTCTCCCATGCTACTTGCAACAGGTTCCCACAAACAGTAGTGTGCCTTAGCTTTGACAGAGCATTTCATCAGACAGTGATCAGTGTTCTCAGTTGAAAAAGCACTTACTTATAAAGCTATGTATATCAGGACCATCTGGAGACCCCCACCATAACGGTGCAATAAAATATACTTTAAATTTATATTGTGGCATCATGCTTATTGTGAGTTCAGTTCTTTCAACAGTCATATAAACCACTAACTTTCCTTTTGTTAGATATTCCCCAGAGAAAAGTAAATTGACCTCTTTAGGGATTTTCCAGGGATCAGGAAAGTGTCCTTTCAGTATCTGTTTTTCATTATTGTAATTACAGAGGGTGATGATAATCCTTTCAGTATTATTGTTTCGACATGTGCATGATTTATAGTGGGACATCTAAGTTCACTTGATGCTGTTGTTGAGAGCAGTGCATTGTATGAGAGATAAAAGGGAAGGAACAGACATGTAATCTGATAACTGACTTCACTTGCGAGGGGACTAGAAATGTGGTCTTATTTAGCACCATTATAAATAACTACTTACATTTCACATCATCACTGGAGTGAAAATGTTCTGAGATTAATGATAAATAAACAATTTCATGCAGGGTGAGGGTACTTGGATCAGCTGATAATATTCCAGTGAAGGGACAAAGAG
Organism: Colaptes auratus; assembly: GCA_015227895.2. Lineage (NCBI taxonomy): Eukaryota > Metazoa > Chordata > Aves > Piciformes > Picidae > Colaptes > Colaptes auratus. Next base: position 12,513,482 of record CM037642.1, read on the forward strand.
CTCCTGCTGTGCACCCCAGTACTGGGTTGTGCTGAAATGCCTTAGACAGGCAGAATCCTCCAGGAGATCAACAGGATGTTAACCTAAATTGGAGTCTGTTCAAAGCATCTTCACTGAATTTAAGATGCAAGCCCTCCCTCTTTGTTTCTTTTAATAAAAGAGGCTCTGATACACTGTATCTGCACAGGTGATCAGACATGACAGCAGGATGAACTGTGTCATTAAGGAAACAGTATCTGTGCAGAAGTCACTTTCTGTTCCCAGGGACAGGTGAAGGGTTCTCTACAGCAACAAAAGCTATTAAAAAAATAGCTTTTGATGGGATTTGCTTCATATGATGACAGCCTTTGATCTTCAGAAAGAAGCACAGGTAGATTGGCAGGCAGGTTGCCAGAGTATTCCTACAGAGCAGGGGCAGGGGTTTGTGTCTCAGTTGGTGGGCACCAACCCTTAAGTCAACAATTGGGAAAGAAGAGTGTTCTAGCTTTTGCTGCTCTTTCCCAGTGTAATAACCCTCATTTAAAGGGCTGGGTCAGGCAGCTGGTGTCAAGGACCTCTTCTTCAGTGACCTTCAGGGAAGCTCTCAGGCTTCTCAAGTCAGATAACCCAGCTCTTCAGGAAGATGTAGCTCTGTGCTGGAAGATTATGTGGGCACAGGCACGTCTACAGCTAAACTGCTCACTCTCAGCTCCTCTTGTTGACTATAGTGAGAAGTGGGCTCTTTCAGCGTCTCATCCTTTGGAGAGATGAACTGTGTCCCAGAAGACCCGATTAATTCTATTCTAGTGCTTTTTTCCTCCTTTCCTTCCTTTCTTATTTCTGAAAAGAAGCAGTGAGGGGGAAGAAATGGTCTGTAAATGAGGCACAAAAGCAGAGATTTACTGAACGATGAGAGCAAATTCAAGAGGCATCCAGGTAAAAACAGTGTAATTAGCATCACAACATCTGGCTAAACAGCTCCTGCTCCACCACCACCATTCTTGCACCCAGCCCAGAACCAGGGGCAAGACCCTCACCAGCCAAGAAACTACACAAAGGAGCTCAGCCCCAGTAAGGAGCCCCAGCCAGCACCCGTGGATGATATTGGAGTAGTCATCAATTATGTTCCTAACAGCCGGGGGGCCACCAGGCCCCCCGGCCTTTGTTGTCACCACCACCATCACCCAGTGTGCACCATGGGCACTTACCGGTGAAGAGAGGAGGATCCTCCAGCCCAAAAGGGCTAAACTTGGGGCTTCTGCCTCTCCTGGAGGGGTTTAAAAAGGGGAATGGGTGGGGAGGGTGAAGTAGTCACACCTGGGGTGGGAGGAGACTCCAATAGAGCCCAGGTGCTCTGGGTTTTAGGGGAAAAGAGGGGAAAGGAGAAAAACAACCAACCAACCTAGAAATGGGTAAATTCAGATTGGACGTTAGAAAGAAATTCTTCCTCATGAGAGTGGTGAGACACTGGAAGAGGTTGCCCAGGTTGGTGGCAGAGTCACAATCACTGGAAGTGTTTAAAAACAGATTGGATGAGGCACACAGTGTCATGGTTTAGTTGATTAGAGGGTATGAGGTCACAGGTTAGACTTGATTCTCTTGAAGGTCTTTTCCAACCTGGTTAATTCTGTGATTCTCTGAAATCACTCAGATTTTACCAAATATTAAATATTTGTGAACTGAATATAGTTTAGAGCACATGTGCAAAGTTTACTAGAATGACAAAGCTGATGTCATGGACCTCTTCAATGATCTTCAGGCAATGATCTCAGGGTTCTCATGTCAGATAACCCAGCTCTTCAGGAAAACATAGCTCTGTGCCGGAAGATTATGTGGCCACAGGCATGTCTACAGCTAAGCTGCTCACTCTCAGCTCCTCTTGTTGACTATAGTGAGAAGTGGGCTCTTTCAGCGTCTCATCCTTTGGAGCAGATGAACTGTGTCCCAGAAGACCTGATTAATTCTATTCTAGTGCTTTTTTTCCTTGTTTCCTTCCTTATTTCTGAAAGGAAGCAGTGAGGGGGAAGAAATGGTCTGTAAATGAGGCACAAAAGCAGAGAGCAAATTCAAGAGCTATCCAGGTAAAACCAGTGTAATTAGCATCACAATATCATCCACGGTGCTGGCTAAACAGCTCCTGCTCCACCACCACCATTCCTGCACCCAGCCCAGATATTACACAAAGGAGCTCAGCCCCAGTAAGGAGCCCCAGCCAGCACCCGTGGATGATACTGGAGTGGTCATAAATTGTGTTCCTAACAGCCGGGGGGCCACCAGGCCCCCCGGCCTTTGTTGTCACCACCACCATCACCCAGTGCACACCATGGGCACTTACCGGTGAAGAGAGGAGGATCCTCTAGCCCAAAAGGGCTAAACTTGGGGCTTCTGCCTCTCCTGGAGGGATTTAAAAAGGGGATTGGGTGGGGAGGGTGAAGTAGTCACACCTGGGGTGGGAGGAGACTCCAATAGAGCCCAGGTGCTCTAGGTTTTAGGGTAAAAGGAGGGGAAATGGGCTGGGTGAAGTACTTTAAGGGTGTTAGGAAATTATAGGACTGGGGGGAATGGAAAAAAAAAAACAACAACAACAAAAAAAACCTAGAAGTGTGTAGATTCAGGTTGGATGTTAGGAAGAAATTCTTCCCCATGAGAGTGGTGAGACACTAGAAGAGGTTGCCCAGGTTGGTGGCAGAGTCACAATCACTGGAAGTGTTTAAAAACAGATTGGATGAGGCACATAGTGCCATGGTTTAGTTGATTAGATGGTATGAGGTCACAGGTTGGACTTGATGCTCTTGATGGTCTTTTCCAATCTGGTTAATTCTGTGATTCTGTGATTCTCTGATACCACTCAGATTTTATAATTTAGACCACATGTGCAATATTTACTAGAATGACAAAGCTGATGTCAAGGACCTCTTCAATGATCTTCAGGCAATGATCTCAGGGTTCTCATGTCAGATAACCCAGCTCTTAGAATCATAGAATCACCAAGGTTGGAAAAGACCTCAAAGATCATCAAGTCCAGCCTGTCACCCAAGACCTCATGACTGCTAGACCATGGCACCAAGTGCCACGTCCAGTCCCCTCTTGAACACCTCCAGGGACAGTGACTCTTCAGGAAGATGTAGCTCTGTGCTGGAAGATTATGTGGCCACAGGCATGTCTACAGCTAAGCTGCTAACTCTCAGCTCCTCTTGTTGACTATAGTGAGAAGTAAGCACTGTCAGGGTCTCAAAAAACCCCAAAGTCCTGTATCTTAGCATTATGCTGTATTAGCTAATGATTTTCACTAAGATTTAACTTCTTTCAATTTCTGTGTGTAACTAGACCACATGCTTGCATGACAGTTGTCATTATTGTTCCACGGGGGGACACTCAGCCTTTATTGTCAATTCAGTCAAGTCACTAGCTGGTGCTACAGTGGTGAACACAGTCTGGAAGGTATAACTTCTACTATTAATGGAGACTTGACTGAAAAAACACTGATAGAATGATTTATGTTACAAGTATTTATTTGATCAAAGCACAGTTTTAACAGGAGTCTGTAAATGGGTTATGAAGGAAAGTGGAAAATTCTCTCCTTGAGGGAAAATCTTGTGAATAGGAGTCTTACATTACCAAAAGTGTTTCATTTTGAGAAAATAATAACTTGTTTCCCTCACAGATTTTGTATATGTGACATGGAATAGTGTATTAAAACATCTAAGTTTAAATTAGCTTCAAGCCAGAGATTGAAATATTTTATTCTGAAGATGTTAACTGACCATTTCTAATCCATCAGAACATGTTTTCCCCCCTCTTTTCAAAGCATGGGAAAAGAACAAATTTCAGCAAAAACCACCTGGCTTGTTGAAGTGGTTCCAGAGAAATGGAATGGAATGGAATGGAATGGAATGGAATGGAATGGAATAAACCAGGTTGGAAGAGACCTTCGAGATCATCATGTCAAACCTATTATCTAATCAACTCAACCATGGCACCAAGCACCCCATCAAGTCTCCTCCTAAACACTTCCAGTGATGGGGACTCCACCATCCTCCCAGGCAGCCCATTCCAATGGCAAATCACTCTCTCTAGGAAGAATTTCTTCCTACCATCCAGCCTAAACCTCCCCTGGCACAGCTTGAGACTGTGTTCTTTGTTCTGGTGCTGGTTGCCTGGGAGAAGAGACCAGCCCCTGCCTGTCTACAACCTCCCTTCAGGTAGTTGTAGAGAGTCCTACAGTCTGACAGGAGTTCTTTGCCCAGGTCCCATCACAAACCTCCCTCCTGTATTTGAAGTACCACATGAAAGAAATTTGCAAGTAGGAGCAGGGAGGAACAGAGTTGAACTTGCATTTATCTTTTTCTCCCTGGTACAACACTGATATGTTCTATATAAAAAAAGAAAAAGGCACTTATCTGTGTGCCATGAGATCAAAAGCTATTTAGATCTTTGTTTAATTAATCTGAGAATGTCACTTAAGAGTTATGGCTAATATCTCTATAGAGATTATTTCTTTCTAGATTGTGAGCTGCTTTCTTGGAATTAGCCTGAAAGTAGCTGCATATTCGACCCTCAGCAGCAACAACAAATGGTACACAGCAGCTCTGACATACTATCAGAGTAATGGATCATTTTAAAGAGCCTGGAAATGATTAAACACGGGTGCTGCTGCATGCAGTCTTTAATTGATTGATTCGAGTTTGCGGTCAGAAAATGACTGTCAGCTACAGCTTATCTATAATTATCAGTAATCAGAACCAGACTTTTCTCTCTTCCTAATGCTGTAATGCTCTTGCAGTGCTCTTGACATATGTGTGACTCAGGCATGCATCTGCAGTTGCCTAATAGTTTTATCCTGAATACAATATGTTCTGATACACTCTGAGCAGCAAAAGAAAGACCTTTGTACCTCTGAGATAATTGCTGTGAGTAAAGAAGAAAGAAATTGGCAGGGATAGGTCTGAACTTTAGAATATTCTTTTCATGTTGTGCTGATGACAAGGGAACAGCAGAGAAAAACATTGCATGCTTTCTTTTCTTTTTGCTTGTGTAATGGATGATGAGCAACCAGAGAGCTCCTGGAGAAACAGGAACAAGTTTTATTCCATATCAGTTAATGGAAACAGCAAAATCATCCCATTCTCTTCAGCATCCCTCTTGGAGTGATTAGAAAGACATTTACTTTTGACTGAAGACCCTGAGAATTGCTCTAAGAGCTACTTTGAATTCACAGCCTGGATAAGACAGTTTGCTTTGCTGGAGCTACTGTGAGGTGTTGTCAGCATCCCTGTTGCTCCAGAAACAAAAGTGTCTCTCCTGACCTATCTTAAGGATGTATGACTGACATACATCCAGCTAAAGGACTGAAGCCTGCTAACTCCCACTGGGTGCTCCTTTGGTGAAAAGAGGAGTGAAAAAACTGCTCAACCCCCATTGAATTAATAGAAAAATATATTTGGCCACCAAATTCCAAAGCAGAATCAGACTCATAAATACTAAGTGATGGGTGATGCTTCCTGCAACCAGAGGTAGGAGATCAGGTCAGAAGACATTTAGGGTGCAGGTTCCATCTATTTGCAGCATGGACTGTTGAGTATTTGAAACAGCTGCAATTCAAAGTGCTGGTCTTTGTGAATCCTGCTTAAAATCTCCAACCATTCCTGTAAGTCCAGCTTAAGCATGTAGCTGATAATGCACCTAAAGAAGAGACACCACACCACTTATCACTGCAGTGTCCAAATCCCATTTAGATTCAGCTTTTCAGATCTAAACTAAGTTTCCCTTTTGTGACACACACAGGAGGTCTGGTCTGTTTAAAATGCCTTGAAAATACCTTGAGTATTTTCAATGCCTTAAAATACCTTGAGTCCTGTGTCCAGTTCTGGGCCCCGCAGTTTAAGAAGGACATCGAGACACTTGAGTGTATCCAGAGAAGGGCAACAAGGCTGGGGAGAGGCCTCGAGCACAAGCCCTATGAGGAGAGGCTGAAGGAGCTGGAATTGTTTAGCCTGGGGAAGAGGAGGTTCAGGGGAGACCTCATTGCTCTCTACAACTACCTGAAGGGAGGTTGTAGCCAGGAGGGGGTTGGTCTCTTCTCAGCCCAGCACCAGAACAAGAGGACACGGTCTCAAGCTGCACCAGGGGAAGTTTAGGCTCGAGGTGAGGAGAAAGTTCTTCACTGAGAAAGTCATTCGCCATTGGAATGTGCTGCCCAGGGAGGTGGTGGGGTCGCCGTCCCTGGAGGTGTTCAAGGGGGATTTGGACGTGGCACTTGGTGCCATGGTCTAGTCATGAGTTCTGTGGTGACAGGTTGGACTCGATGATCTTCGAGGTCTCTTCCAACCTTAGCGATGCTGTGATACTGTAATTACAAACCAATGAATAACCCAACCCAAAATTTGAACGTTCCCATTTGACATCCCCTTACTGTTGGTCACAGAGGGATTAATCTCTACAACCTCTTTCCTCAGAGCGGGCAAGAACCAAAAATAAAGCCATAAAGCAGCCAGTGCATCACTCCTTTTGTCCTATTCCCTGGGAAATGGGTTGTCACAGGCACTCCGATTCCATGGCTTTTGGTTTTGTGTTTTCTCTTTCTTTTTTTCTTCTCCTTGGAAAATCCTTTCAGCAGAAAATACTGGGGGGAGGAGAAAAAAAAATAAAAATAAAAAGAAATCAATGAATCAGGGAAGGCACATTGGTGTTTTGATACCTGCAGAGCAGAGATCCCTGCTGTTCCCCCACTTCTTCCCAACCACTTCATTTATCAGTGAGGTATTGCATTGCCCTGGATAGAAATGCTACCCCACAAAATGTTAAAAAGTTGCTTCAGAAGGTGCCAATGGAAAAAGTATTTTAGCTTCCTTTGAATTTCTCTCTGATGAGTATTTAAAGGAAACAGAGTTGACAGGATGATAAATTTCTTCTGCAGTTTTGAGATTGAAAGTGCAAGTTGGCACACAGTGATCCCATTTCTTAATCAATTCAAGATGGACTTGGAAGAAGCACATCATCTTGCTCTTCCATTTCTTGCACAGAGAGAATATGTTGCACCAAGCTTAAATTTCACCTCTGATTTTCTCAGGTGGCTATATATAAAACACTGAAAAACTGACTAAAATGCTGTCACATATGCTCATCTGAAATGTAAACTATATTCTGGTGAGATATTTTGCATGTTGCTATGAATTAAGTGAGAGCTGGAGCACAGTTCTGTTACAGCCAGTAGCAAAACTGGAAGAAAAAGAACCTCTGGAGTGAAAGAGTAGTTGAATTAATGACAACCCTGGTGAGAACTGGTGCAGCTTTTCAGGACACAGTACTTGCTGTTGGGTGTTAATGTGGGAGGTGAAGTCAAGATAGGTTAGCTTGTGCTATACCAGACCCAGCTGGTCCACATATTATGTTCCTAGGAACAGCATTCTGTGTGGATGCTGCACGTGCCTGTGCTGATGGTTTTTGCTACTGGTCACCACCTGAACTAATGTGCACCAAATGGAAATAATCCTGCTGACTCCAACGTTGGCAGAGTGGCAGAGTTTACACAGGATAAGTAGCTATGCATCTTCTCTGATCACTGTAGAGAAACCAGGGGGGAAAGGGGGGGGGGGGGGGGAGAGGGTTTATGTCTTCATAATTTACAAAAAACAAAGTGATAGTTGTGCTCATCTAATCTGCCACCCTGTACAATGTAAACCACAGGATTTCTTTCAAATCTCTCTGGATTGAATTTCAGTCTCACTCTTCAACGAGCTGTTCATTTTAGCTCAGCTCCACTGCAAAGGTCTATTTAAAGTCCTGATTCTAATCTGATTTTGTCATGTGTAATCTTCAAATTGATTGCTTCTCTGGAGCCTAACTTCTCCCCAGGAACACTTTATAGGTTCCTTTACCATAATGCTATTGACTAACTTTGCCCATAATACCCAAGACCTCAGAAGACTTCTATATTCCATTTTGTTTTATTTTTGTGTTTTATTGCAGGCTGTTTTCTTATAGTTCTGTGTATGAAGATGCAAGCTCCCACACAAAGAAACCCACAGACCACAGTAGCCTCTTGGATAGGGGAAAAAAAAGTCTCCAGTTGTTATGTCCATTTTTGGAAAGTGCATATGAACTGCTCATAATCTGAGTTCATCCAAAACTATTTTAGAAGTCTAGCTGTCAGCATTTTTGTCTCAGCAATATTTCTGTTCTGCACAGAAAGTCACTAAACTAGAACATCGTGGCACTAAGCTTTCAAAGAGAGGAGTCAAAATGTTTGTGTTGAGTTGAATATGCTTTTTAAGCGGGAGTAGAGTTAGAAAGAGTTCATCTCACAGCCTAAGAAAAGAAGCATGGATGTATTATATCTTTTATTTCCTTATCATTCATGCTAAAACATGTTAGATGACAGGTCTGGGGTTTAGCCTTTTCTATATATCAATCTGCACATTGGAAAGGGCTGCCCAGGGAGGTAGCGGAGTCCCCATCCCTGGAGGTGTTCAAGAGGGAATTGGACGTGGCACTTGGTGCCATGGTTTAGTCTTGAGGTCTGTGGTGACAGGTTGGACTTGATGATCTTTGAGGTCTCTTCCAACCTTGGTGATTCTGTGATTCTTTTAGTCATATGTTCATAAAATGTAGCATGATGGCATGTTGGCTGTTGAAGGTTAATAGTTGCTATTTTTACCTCTGAAAAGAGTTGGTCAAACTACACCAACTAGTAGGAAAAAAAGTGTATGTTTGCCATCAACTTCAGACCTCAAAACAAAAAAGTCTCTGCCTTCAAGCTTTCTGCCATTTTTCTAACCCTCTCCAATTCTCAATCTTGCCAGGCCTCTTGAGTGCGTCCTTTATTCCTTGTGAGTACCAGGGATCCAGGATTTCTGTCAGTGATATAAGGAAGTCGGTTCCCTTCAGTGATCTGAAGGGTAATTGTCCACCAATGTTTGTCACAAGTTTTCAAAGCTCCTTTTTTCCTGAGAGCACCCTATAAATTTTTAAGCAAGCTGTTCATACTGCTTATTTTACTATACTGCTTTCAGAAGTCAGAGATATTAACAACAGAGGATTTATAGGTGGGGAACAGTCAAGGACACTTTTTCCCTGTATTTGAACTATACTATCAAAAAGTGCAGGAAAATAGAATGTGTTTTAAGAATGATTAAAAATGGTTATAATAAATCTTCCACAGGTACTTCCTTTGGATCCTCTACATATTTTAGTTAGTGCTGACTGCTAACAATGATTAGCATCCTGTTAACAATCTTTTCTCATGTAAGCCTGATGTTTGCAATTCATGTTCATTTTCCCCCTGAAGGGTGAACATCACATTCTTCAGCAGAAAGTTCCTAAATAGCAGTTTCCAGGTCTCCTGCAGTACCAAAAGAAGTTCATAAATACTGTGCACAAATAATTCTTCTTTATATTTGCTCCTGTTGTTCGAGCTTATTATTCTCACTTGATGATAATGTGGTTATATAAATGGTAATGATCAGTAAAACCTCAATAAACTGCAGAGGTTTGTAAAAGAGATCTCTTCATGCTAACTGACCATGCTCTTACCGTGGTTTCCTGGTATGTTCTGATCTGGCACTGACAGAAAGGAAACAAAAAAAAGGGGGGGGAGGGGGACAAAAAAAGAAAAGAAAAAAATTTAAAAGGAGGGAAAAAAAGGTAAAAAAATAAGAGAAAAATAAAAGAAAAAATCTAAGAATTTATATCCCTTCTCCAAATAATTTTTTGGTTCTAAATATGGAATCTTTTTCTATGCAATATTTTTCTATGAAATGGGACTCAAATGCTGCAAACATTCTTTCACAAAGACCCTGCAAAAGGTAGAAGCAGAGGGTGCATCAAGAGAAGTGTGGCCAGCAGGTCAAGGGAGGTGATTCTCCCCCTCTAACCAGCTCTGGTGAGACCCCACCTGGAGTACTGCCTCCAGTTCTGGAGCCCCTGTTACAAGAGGGATATGGAGGTGCTGGAAGGTGTCCAGAGAAGGGCCACCAGGAATGATCAGAGGGCTGGAGCACCTCTCCTGTGAGGACAGACTGAAGCAGTTGGGGCTGTTCAGTTGGAGAAGAGAAGGCTCTGAGGTGACCTCATTGTGGCCTTCCAGTATCTGAAGGGGGCCTACAAGAAGGCTGGGGAGGGACTTCTTAGGATATCAGGTAGTGATAGGACTAGGGGGAATGGAATGAAGCTGGATGTGAGGAAGAAGTTCTTCAATGCAAGAGTGGTGAAGCTCTGGAATGGGTTGTCCAGGGAGGTGGTGAGCCCCATCCCTGGAGGTGTTTAAGACCAGGCTGGATGAGGCTCTGGCCAGCCTGATCTAGTATGAGGTGTCCCTGCCCATGGCAGGGGGGTTGGAACTAGATGATCCTTGTGGTCCCTTCCAACCCTGACTGATTCTATGATATGTGTACATTCCTGTGCATATCCTATAACCACAACAGTTCCTTGCTAGGGAGTGATCCTAGGACAAAGTAATATGGTATCATCTCTTTATAGGAGAAACATCAGAGGCAAATGGTAGGAATGATAAAAATCTAAGCAATGCTTTCCTGCTTATAGCACAGAACATACAATTCTAATAAGATCTCAGAAACACATTCTGGTAGCAATTCTAATAAAACCTGGGAAACATTATATGCTACCAGCATTCTGGTATTATAAGATTTGTCCAGCTAGCAAAAGAAGCTGCATAAGACCATTTGGGAGAGATTCAGCTAGTTGTACAAGTCGTCTTTCTGCCACTATGATGGTTTTAACCCACTCTCAGAAAGGTAAACCTACGCAGAAAACAAAACAAGCCTTGGTGAATAACATCATAAACCTACTGAATACAGGAGGCTGCTTCCTGCCTTTCAATAACCATTGAAGTTCAGCAGTGAAAACAGTAATGGAGTACCAGTGATATTTGGGACAGTGATCTCAGTACCTTAGCACACATGTAATATGCACATGACTACATTAAGATCCTCTGCTCATCTTACTTCCTCCTATTTAAGTTAAATGCATCTATAGCACAGGATCAGGTGAGCATGAGTTGGTTTATCATAAATATGAAGGATAGGCTAAAATCATTCAGAATTTGAAGAGTCTGGGTTGCTAGTGGCAAAATACCACTCTTTTCATTCTCACCACCACCAGATTCAGTGCTGTATAAAACTACTGTATTTTAACAACAGGGAGGAGGATAGTGCATGTTATGATAGGAAGATAGTGCACTAGTTTGTCCAGAAAATGAACAGAAATTGCTTTCAGAAAGATTATCCATTAAATATGCTACTCCTTCTACAGGAATCTAGTAGGATTTATTATCCTTCATCCCAGTAAGGCTTTCTTTACACAAATGAGGATGAGAAAAATGGCTAACTGCTTATTCAGGAGAGAGAGTGGTTGGCCATTGAATGGGCTGCCTGGGAGGTGGTGGAGTTGCCATCATTGGAGGTGTTTAGAAGGAGACTTGATGGGGTCCTTGGTGCCATGGTTTATTTGATTAGATGGTGATGGATGATGGGTTGAACGCAGTGATCTTGAAGGTCTCTTCCAACCTAGTTTCTGGTTTCTCTTCTCTTCTCTTCTCTTCTCTTCTCTTCTCTTCTCTTCTCTTCTCTTCTCTTCTCTTCTCTTCTCTTCTCTTCTCTTCTCTTCTCTTCTCTTCTCTTCTCTTCTCTTCTCTTCTCTTCTCTTCTCTTCTCTTCTTCTCTTCTCTTTTATAGTTTTCAATGTTTTGCAGTGTCAGTGTAACTCATAATCACAAATACAGATCTTTGGCAACAAACTAGATACCCTAAAATGTGAAAGTTTGAAAGTATTATTAGACTAATAGAAAATATTAATAACTACACCCAGCAGTCATATTCTTCAGTTCATCTACACAGCAAAGTGTTCTTTGCAATGGGGACACTCAAGAAATTCACACTGCCAATAAGGTGAAGAGCTTCCAAAGAAAGGTGAAAGCAGAACTTTGATCACTTCCCTTTATTTTTCCCCAATTTCATCTTAGAATAGGATAGAATAGAATAGAATAGAATAGAATAGAATAGAATAGAATAGAATAGAATAGAATCTTCTAGTTGTATTATTCTTTATATGTTCATGTTCAGTACTCAGCAAAATAAACTTGTCTGTGATGCTTCAGTGTTCTCATTCCTCTGAATTGCAGAGGTAATTAAAAGAAAGAGAGGAGGCAGTTCCCTAGGATAACTTTATGTTAAAAATTTAGACTAGAGCTTAGGAAATTAGAAGGATTCTGAATGTATTTGGCACCTCTTTTTTCTTTTCTTCCCCCCTAATTCTTACAAACATATTTTTAACTCTGTTCCTCTGGGCTTTTATTCCCAATCTATGACATTTCACAGACTAGCACAGTTGTCATTAACAAATGCTCGATTCTAGTATTCTAGAGGGCAAGATCTGTGGAACATAATCCAGCCTAAGACAGCACCATAAAATGCCTGCATTATCACAAAATGGCCTTTTATTTTTCATCTATCAACAGCTAAATACAGCAAGATACTAATCAAAGGGAGTCCATTCAATTGCCTACAGAGGACATTCAGGTCTCTAATGACCAGCACCTGATTCCATTTCCAACCATCAAAATGCACTTAAGACATTAAAACAGACATTTCATTTTTACCTAGGATTTGAGGTAAGATAGATGCATAAGCTATTTAAGTTCCACAAGGCTAGATATATAAGCTGGGGAAATAAAAAGCAGCCACTAAAAGCTCTGATCTTTTCCACTAAACACAGGGTGGGAAATGTACCAAACAGATGTTTTTTTCAAACCCATCTCCGTAAGCTGATGGTGAACTCCAGATCACTTCATTTACAGACCTAATCCTGGTCCTAATTAATCAGGAATGTGGTGTGCTTTACTGCTGAAACATGTTTGTTAATTCAATAAAATAATAAAACATGAAACAGTTGTGAGTAATCTCAACTCTTGCAAGCTAATAATAATGTACAGCTCTTAATGTACCAGTGATTTCTGCTGAGTCTAACTGTAAGCATGATAGAATTAAATGACTTCTGCATAACACCGCTAGCTGTTCCCTTTACTTTTCTTCTTTGCAGATCTTTAAGGGCAACCCCACTACATAAATATGTCTCCTTTACTTGGAGTAGCAGAACCCAGGCCAGGGTGAGCCCAGTCCTGCCCAACACTTGATTTTCTAGCCTATTTATAGGGATGATCTTTAAAGCAGCATTAATATTGCCCATTTTAGAGGGACTGAGAATTTGGCTCGACTTCCTCGCCCCTCCCAGGGCTATAGCTGTCAAGGTTTCGAGTAATGGAATCCAGTAGCACGCAATAGCAATTTATTTTGCTTAGGCACACACACACTCACACACACATGGCCATCATAATTTCCTATGACATTTAAGAGAAGAAAAACTCTCCTACATAATATTGTAAAGGTTGAATATTTGGCTACCAATTTTTTCCAAAATAACCATTAAAGTTGCAACCGAAAGTGTTCCAGGCCACAGGGTTGGGTGGTTAAATTACACACCGAGGGGGAGATGGGCTGTGAACACTCAATGTGAGCTTTATTCTCTCCAAAAATTCTTTCATGAGGGAAAAACCTAAGACAGGCAACTCAATTTTTTTATTTTATTTTTTTCTGTTGAGCTGACCATTTTGGAAACTCAAAGGGGTTCCAAGCATACTATTAATTTTTTTTTTTACAATGTCAGCGTGCTTTTTATAAACTGTTGGGTGTTTTGGGTGGGTTTTCTTTTTTTTCCCTGAGCTTTAACAGTCATCCGTTTTGGAAATATTTTATACCCCAGAGGAAAGATTTTTTGCTTTGCCTGAAGTGAGGAACAGTATCATGTTTAAGCTGCATGATCTATTTTTAAAAATGCCATAAATATGGAACAAGCCCTTTCCAAATCGCTCACATTATAAACAGCGCCTAGCGAAAAGATCGGCAGCAACGGCTGTTTGCTTTTGTTCTTCAAGGAGGTTTCTTACATGAATTCCCTCTGCCAGCATGAGGGTGAAGGCTCCACACCGCTTCTGCTTTGTCAGGTCTGGGAGGACACTGGCACAGAAAGCCACGTGGGTGGATGCATCTCCATCATTCTTGCGGCTACCTCCGATGTAAGTGATCCAAAGGAGGCTTTCCAGCAAGGGCAGTAGGCTTTCATCAAACTGGTTAAGCCACACCTTGAGTCCTGTGTCCAGTTCTGGGTACCTCAGTTTAGGAAAGATGTTGACTTGCTGGAATGTGTCCAGAAAAGGGCAACAAAGCTGGGGAGGGGTTTGGAGCACAAGCCCTACGAGGAGAGGCTGAGGGAGCTGGGGTTTTTTAGCCTGGAAAAGAGGAGGCTCAGGGAGACCTTATTGCTGTCTACAACTACCTGAAGGGAGGTTGTAGACAGGCGGGGGCTGGTCTCTTCTCCCAGGAAACCAGCACCAGAACAAGAGGCCACAGTCTCAAGCTGCACCAGGGGAGGTTTAGGCTGGATGTTAAGAAGAAATTCTTCCCAGAAAGAGTGATTGTCCATTGGAATGGGCTGCCCGGGGAGGTGGTGGAGTCCCCATCACTGGAGGTGTTTAGGAGGAGACTTGATGGGGTGCTTGATGCCATGGTTTAGTTGATTAGATGGTGTTGGATGATGGCTTGGACATGGTGATCTTGAAGGTCTTTTCCAACCTGGTTTGTTCTATTCTGTTCTATTCATCTGAATAGGGTAAGTGTTCCAGTATGCACTGAGACAGGAGGAACTGAGTTACAGAATCACAGAATGGTATGGGTTGGAAAGAACTTCCAGAGATCATCTAGTCAAATCCCACTGCTAATGCAGGTTGCATAGGGACACATTCAGGAAGGTTTTGAAAGTCTCCAGAGAAGATGACTCCACAACCTTTCTAGGCAACCTGTTCCAATGCTCTGGCACCCTCAAAAGAGAGAAGTTTTTCCTTTTTTAAGTCAAAGAGTCCCTTTAGGACTGACTGGATTAACTTCATCCTGATTCTACATTATCACAATTGCCTGCCACAGTGCATCATCAATATTGCCAAGAGATGTTTATGAATTGTTTCCCCCCCACCCCCCTTCTCTGAACCGCCTCAACCTGAAGAAAGGTAGGGAAGATATGGTTCTCAATCTGTAACTTTGAAAGGGCAGTTTTAAACCCAAATTCTCATATCAATATGAGAATTTTTCTCATACTTCTCATATTGATATGAGATTTTTTGTGTCTTTCAAAAATCACTCTGTTGTGCAAAAATCACTGCTTCTTTCAAGAAGTGTTTTCCCCATCTCATCCATTTGATATTCTACACATTCAACCCTCACTGTTCCACATAAAACATTGAAGCTACATCTCTTTCCTCTTTTTCAGGTTTTCTATTTCACTTTGTAAGTTGAATTGATGGCAACCAGAGGTTTTAGAGGTGGGTAGTCCCACCCTGAAGTGGTCCTGAAGCGCCACATCTACTTTTCTTTAACACTTCCAGGGCTTGTGACTCCACCACTTTCCTGAGCAGCCTGTTCCCATAGCTTGCCACTCTTTCAGTAAAGAAATTCTCCCTAATATCCAATCTAAACTTCTGCTGGTGCAGCTTGAGGCCATTTCCTCCTGTTCTGTCATTAGTAACCTGGGAGAAAAGGCCAATATCAGCCTTGCTTCAACCTCTTTACAGGTAGCTGTACAGAGCAGTAACATCTCCTCTCAGCCTTCTCTTCTTCAGGCGAAATAAAAACCGCCTCCAAAACAGATTAAAACACATTCCCTGAGTGAGTACCTTGCAGCACAAAGAGCAAGAGCTGCAGTGAGTATGACCAGTGGGAAAGACCTGTACAGTCACAGTGTGGTCGTAAGAGGTGAAACTCTCCCAGGCTGCCTCCACGAGCTTTTGTGTTTTAGACCACCCGCTCGCACATTCCTTCCTCCCTTACCCTGGTTTAACAAGACGGTGAGGCCTCATCTTTGGAGCACCACTTCTTCACTTCTTTCTATCTTGTTTATTTTATTTAGAGGTGGCATATAAAAGGTACAATCTGGCAAAAGGATAGATCTGAAGAATCCAGTAGCTCTCTGGAGAAATCAGTTACAGGCCTGGGATTTTTCTCTAGTAACCCAAAGGAATTAATCTCCCTCCCTCACATAAACAAGCCTTATGCAGAGCCTAGGTAATAAAATAATTACAACCACACTTCACATGCACATTACCATCTGCCCTTTTCTGTTCTGACAGCAGTTCTTCCTCAGGCCTGTGTGAAAGGGAGGGGAAAAAAATGATTAGGGCAGAAGAAAAACATATCAGTAAAGAATAATGTGTGTTTCCTTGTTAGAGAGCCTCAGTCCTCTCCTGCCTCCTTATTCCAGTACATACAGAACTATAAAACACAGAAATGTTCACAGGATATTAAGCATTAAAGTGCTGATGTCAGCAAGCCAACAAAAATGCAAAGGACAATACACAGAAGTGTTACTGGGGCTACCACTGTAAAGTATTCATTTTATGACAAATTTTAAAGTTAACCCCCCAAAAAAACCCTGTAGAGTTGGTAAACACACAAATTGTTAGATTAACTATCCCACATCAGTCCCATACATTCTGCTCCATCAGAAACAATTTCTTAGTGTGATCAGATGGAAATATAGCTGAGCCCTGACATTTACAATAAGCACCAACACCATTCAGGTTTTGGTATCCTTCTTCATCACCTTGCTAACAACTAATATATTTCCTAGTGTTCACCGGGCCTGGGCAAGCCTGAAGACAAGAAACCAGTTATATATTATATAATATGTAAAGAGTTATTTAATCAGTAAACTTCAGACCCAAGCATGCATTTTGTGTTAATTCACTAGCTGTGCTTTTCCCTTGTTCCTAGGGAAACAGCACATTTCTGTTTGCCTTTGATATCAAGAACTTGTTTATTATTAATCTAAGGTTTGCATGGTGACAGCGACACTGCATCGACATTGACAGGCACGGCCCCAATAATTGTCACTACAGAGACTGTGGCTGCATGCTTATGTGGATGTATGTGTATGAATGTGTGAGACAGAGACAGCAATGTGCACACAGACTTTTCAGTACAAACAAACTGGAAATCCTGGCATTTTTAATCCATAAACTGCATGCAGTGCACAAGGAGTGACCTGTGGGCAAACTGAAACAGCGCATTCCTTGCTCCTTCCTAGAATAATCCTGCCAAAAACCTCAGTAAATGGTGCAGAACACTTTTTTTTCAATTGGACCCCAAGGACTCACAAGTAAGAAACAGAGAGACAAAGGAAGTTAGAAAGCATCTATGCTGTGCATGTTCAAAAGTGTATTTATAAAAAATTAAAAAAGGAGGGTGAGGGGAGAGAGGTTTACAGTTTAGTCATTTTATCCCTTGAGTGCTGTTAAATGTTCCAGGCTGCATGTATCTGGGACCGTGCCAGGTGTTTCATGTCCTTTCCATGGTGTTGTTGAAGATTCCTGCTAATGGCCAGATCCTCTCAGACCTAAACCTGCTGACTCTTCCAGGTAAGAAATAACATTCAAGAAGGTGTTAGGTGATGTGAGCTGAGCAGAAGCACCGCAACATAGGATTTGTGCAGAAACGGTTCCCCTCTCTGCTTAGTGCTGAAGCGGTCAAAGCTTTATGCCCCTATGGAAGCAGGAGATTGGGTTTTGCACACAAAGGAAGGACATCTGGAGAAGAAATGGGGTCAGTCTGGGTGGGGAAGATTGCAAGATGAGGTCCTGCTGTACAGCACACACATCCTAAGCATGCTTTTTCTTTCGTACATGGGGTCACATGGACAGTGAGAAACGCTATTGCGGTTTGTATGGAATGTTTAACATCTTAGAGTCAGCACAGTGTTTATGAAGTCTTCCTCACTTTATAAAGCTACAAACTGGCATTGACCTGGAGCTAGAGCACCTCTTAAATATAATTTTGTGTTTGAACTCCTTGGGTTTCTGCTCACTTGCAGCAATCTTCTTGAGTTTGGTTTAACTTAAGGTTTAAGATACTCTACAGGGTAAAGGCAAACACGTTGCTTTCACAGAATCTATGAGGTTGGAAAAGACCTCAAAGATCATCAAGTCCAACCTGTCACCCAAGACCTCATGACTACTAGACCATGGCTTCAAGTGCCATGTCCAATCCCATTTTTAACACCTCCAGAGGAAGAGTTAAAAAGGACAGTTCCAGAACTGGCCCCAGACCCAATTCTGCTATATAGATTTCAAAACATCTTGTGGTGGTCTTATTGCTTCCCCTAAACAGGTGGACAGAGTTCACTAAATGACCTCTCTCCATACCTTAACGTTTCCCTATGAGCCATCTTTTCTCTGTTGCTTTAACTTTCAAGGGGTTTTTGTCTTGTGTGTACCTCCTTTTGACTATAGTGACTTAAACTTTAAATTTACCCTCAGTGCTACTACTGAAACAAATGGGGCATGAGACTGACATCTTCTGAATAGTAAGACATGTAAAATTCCCACTTTTCCTTGTCACTGTTTGGCATGTTTTCCTAAGAAATAAGGAAAGTGCTTGCTCTAAATTCCTGTCTCTAACCAAGGTTTGTCCACAGAGAGAAAGAATTGGAGTCTTTGTTTGTAATTGCAAATACATACCATGCTTTCACATTGTTTTTCTTACTTGGCAATGCGTTTCACTCTTCAGGTCGTTTCCTTGCCTCCCCTCTTTCTCAGCAGGAGAAAATATGGTTCTCTTAGCCCCCAAGAAACTAAAGATCTTTTGTGTTTCTATGTTTATCTCAAGTATGTACAAGCTTGCAGTAGCTGCTCTTTTGCCATATAATTAAGTCTGTGTTCCAAGGGTGATCTGTTGGAAAAGACATAGAATGAATGACAAAAGGAAAAGGAAAAAGAAACACACAAGGAAGAAGAGGAAGAAGAAAAGGCTGTGATGCATATGCTGATCAAACTTTCCCTCTCCTCCAGCTTCCCCAAAAGCAAACCCTGCACTAAAATACAGACCTCAACATGGAGCACACATGAAAGCAAAAAACTTGCTCCAGAAAATTGATTTATGCTACCCTCAAAAATGTTTCAAATAAATCAGTCCAAAAAATAATGCAACCTAAATTAAACCAGTTGGACAGAGTCTAAAAGCCCAATGCTCCTGCAAATGCTGAAATACATTCCCCTATTAGTCAGCAATACAGAAAAAATAATAAATATCCAAATCTAACTGGGGCATTGAAGTAACCTCATTTACAGAACATGGCTGGGTTTCAAACACTCTCCAAAGTGACTTTTATTTTTCAAGCACCACTGCTGTTTCAACTAGGCACATATTTAGCTGAAGATACTGTCGTACCAACATTTAGGAGTCAAAAAGAGAAGTAATATGTAAACAGCAAATTAGAGCAGTCACTCAGCCCAGTCTAATGTAGGCAGGTCTACGTCTCTGCTAAAGCAAACACAGGTTTTTGCCCCACCTCCACCTATCCTTATTCACGGTGATACCTACAGTTAACACTATTCTGAAGTATTTGGTGATGTCATACACATTATCCCTACAAGGGGCACATCTGCTGCTTCCATTTCCTCTAAGACCTTGGGAGATAAGTTATGTAGTGCCCTTGGGAGCAATTGCCTCCAGTCACTTTCTGCTAATGTGCCATTGTAAAAAGTAGTAAATGCCCGGAAAATAAACCCAGCAAAACAAAGCCAAGAATCCCTAGTGCCATCTGTGGTAACCCCACACTGATGCTGGCAAGTGCAGGCTACTTAAATGTGCATGATAACAGTAAATGATGCCATGTAGATATTATATGGCATATCATACAAAGTCTCCAGCAGCAGAGTTTGCCTTTGGATGCAAAAGAACAGGGAGAATCAGAGAATCAGAGAAGAGTTTTGATTGGAAGAGACTTTTAAGATCATGGAATCCAACCCTTAACCCAGCACCACCAAACAAGGAAGTTAGAAGATAAGAAAAAAATAGTTAGATTCATATTCATGTTGCAGTATTTGCAAACACAAACCTTAACAATACAGCTTAATCTGCTGGCAGAATTGTTGCCATCATTCCCCAAGAAATTGGGAAACCAAGGGTGTTCTTATTGCTATATCACAGGATTGGGAATCATGTTCTTGTTTCTAGAAAATGCTGAACTTTCCCTCTGATCCTCAGCAAGTTCTTTCATAGTTTCATAGTTTCAGTTAGGGTTGGAAGGGACCACAAGGATCATCTGGTTCCAACCCGCCTGCCATGGGTAGGGACACTCTACACTAGATCAGGCTGGCCAGAGCCTCATCCAGCCTGGGCTTAAACACCTCAAGGGACGGGGCCTCAACCACCTCCCTCGACAACCCATTCCAGGGCTTCACCACCCTCACGGTGAAGAACTTCCTCCTCACATCTAGCCTGAATCTCCCCACCTCCAGCTTCATTCCATTCCCCTAGTCCTATCACTCCCTGATAGCCTGAAAAGTCCCTCCCCAGCCTTCCTGTAGGCCCCCTTCAGATACTGGAAGGCCACAATGAGGTCACCTCAGAGCCTTCTCTTCTCCAGACTGAACAGCCCCAACTCCTTCAGTCTGTCCTCATAGGAGAGGTGCTCCAGCCCTCTGATCATCCTCGTGGCCCTTCTCTGGACACCTTCCAGCACCTCCAGATCCCTCTTGGAATAGGGGCTCCAGAACTGGATGCAGTACTCCAGCTGGGGTCTCACCAGAGCTGAGTAGAGGGGAGAATCACCTCCCTTGACCTGCTGGCCACACTTCTCCTGATGCAGCCCAGGATCTGATTGGCTTTCTGGGCTGCAAGTGCACATTGAGAGCTCCTGTTGAGCTTCTCGTCCACCAGCACCCCCAAGTCTCTCTCCTCTGGGCTGCTCCCCAGCCAGTCACTGCCCAGCCTGTATTTGTGCCTGGGATTGCCTCGACCCAGATGCAGGACCCTGCACTTGGTCTTATTGAAGCTCATGAGGTTGGCTTGTGCCCACCTCTCCAGCCTGTGGAGAGGTGGGCACAGCTCAGCTCCCTTAACCTTTCCATTTTCACGCAGATAAAAGACCAAAACCATTTCAGGGTCCTGAAATGTCCTGAATGTCCCTGAGCTGTGCTGGTGGTGCGCTTTGAGAGCTAGCACTGAAACGTTCCGGTGGGGAGTGCAAATAATTAGTAATACTGGAGGGTTTGTTGGGTTGTTTGGGGTTTTTTTTTGCCAGCTGAATATCTTTTCTGTGTGTGAGCCTGTGTGCAGGACGCCCGCTGATCCCACTCCTCAACACTTCAGTGAGCATTGCACTTAGGTTAAAACCTCAGCTCCTTTGTTGAACGCCGAACAGCACGGATGTAAGCCGATACAGAATGCAGCGAAGCGCAATGCGTTGAAGCTCAAGAAATGCGGCAACAATGGAAAAGGTTTCTGTGGTAGAAAATGTGCGTGAGCTAAACTTCACCTTTTAAATCCCGGTCTCCTGTGAACCCAGAATACATTTTCCTTATGTCCATGTGTTGGGAGTTTCATAAAATGCTGAGCACGTATATTTAAAATAGCTCTGACAACGTACTAAATAAAATAAAATAGAATAAAACAACCCTAAAATATTATGACATGGCCAATTTCCATGCTTTCTAAAATCCATGACATGACACGAGATATTTTATGTGTGGAAATATACATCATAAATATTGGCCAATGTCATAATATTTCTAATGTTTTATTCGTTGTCAAATCTGCTTTAAACACAGTATGTGTGCTATACATTTCTCTGAAACATAATTCAGGGAGATGCAGGAAATCAGCTATATTCTTTTTCCATGTGGGTTTGTTATGGTTTATGGTTTTGTTGCTCCTTACAGTACAAAGCCCTTCTTTTTTATTTCTTTCTTCCTTCTTTCGCTTTCCTCCTTTCTCTTTCCTCCTCTCTCTTTCCTCTTTCCTCCT